>JAOXXN010000364.1:19260037-19276253 GCA_026770055.1 Myrmophylax atrothorax | reverse complement strand
CAGAGAGGTGGTGGATTCACCATCCCTGGAGGTTTTTAAACTGATATTGGACATGGCACTGAGTGCCATGATCTGGTAAAGGGACTGGAGTTGGACCAAGGGTTGACTTGATGATCTTGGAGGTCTTTTCCAACCTAATTGATTGTATGATTCTATGAACTCAGGGAAGTGGAAAAAAAATCCTCCACTCACCAAATAATGCCTATAACAAACTTCACATTAAAAATCCCAAGCCAAAAAAGAATTTCAGGCTTGATATCTCCAGCAGTGTCAGCTGTGAGGTTGTCCCTATTCAGACAATCGGCACTTGTCATGGTCTTTCTTCCTGCACTGCATAGACACTCCTGCTGCTAATCCTCCAAGCTAAAACCAGCAGTTACTGCTGACTGATGTTACTTTCTCCACAACACTAAACATACTTGATTTTGTTTCCAAGTTTCATTTATCCACGAAAAGTACACTTTTATTTTCTTCCTATCTACCACAGTTACAACACTAGCTTTGTTGTACTTAATCATACAAATTTATTTTCAATTTTCCAGTCTTATTGTCTTGTCTGTTACCTTAGTGTTATCACACTGTCAAATCAACCGCTACATATGCACAGTACCTACAATATCTGTAAAGCGAATTCTTAAATACTAAAAACCCCATATAATTCTAATTAAATACATATTTTAATATTAATTTTTATGAATGATCCATAGTTGCTACCATTGATTTTGCTATGTTCTCTACATTATCACAGCAATACATAAGTCCTTCCTATGACACACGTTACAATCATATTTTATCATCCTGTAAACCTTTACAAAGTAATAGATAGGGATTTTGAGAACAAAGAGGAATACTACCCAAATCAAGCTTCCTATTTCTGCCTATGAATTTCAGCTTTGAAATACAATTAATCTACTCTTCCCCCTGCATAAAAAGCTGCCAAACTCAGAAATATCCCCAGCTAAGATATATATGTAATTTCTGTGAAAGTACAAATCATAGTGCTTTAGAAAGACAGAATTCACAGATCTTACTGACAGTTCACTAAGGAATGAGGAGGTGAGATATACGCAACACACAGACGTGGCACTGAACTATGTACACCATTTAGATTCAAAATACAAGAGTATATTTAATGTCACCCATACAGAACAGAAGACAGAAGCAACTTTTTGGTTCCCCTTGCATTCAAGCCCCTCCACTCTGAAGCACTTAATTAAAATGCACCATGCTCAGCCTAGCTGAACTTGTTAGCTCTCCATACTGAGGCACCTTCTCTAAAGTTACCACGAGCAGCATCCCTCCATTGCTGCCATGGGTTTTGCTTCTCCAGTAATTGTGAAATCCCCAATCTTTTCATGCTGTGATTTGCTGGGTTTTTCTGCTAGCATTTCATTTTGCAAGCTGACCTCTAGAATTTCCCTTTACATTCAAAACAAGTTTCCTGTGGTTTCCCCAGTCAGTGGAACACTTTGTTTATTACTTCCTTTCAAGGCAGGTCCAATATCTTTTAGGGGTAGGGACCTAATATTCTTCTAAGGACATTTCAAAGGGCATTACTGTACATTAATGAGCTCCTCTAAAAACACCTTCCCTGTATTTCCTTTCAGAAGCTTCAACTACCAGTTAAATCAATGGCACTCATCCCATCACCTCCACAAAAGGTTTTCAGTAGCATGTCATCACTGTAGCATTCAGAAGTTACAGTTACATATGGACTCTGGAGGTGTCAGTGTCAGAGCAAGACAGGAGATGTTTCTAAAGCAGCTGAATTGATAACAAAGTGTCACATCACCACGGCCAACAGATGCACTGATATGTAGATATTTACCAGTAAGTTATCTCAGCTGTCCCATGCCAGTCATCCTATTATCATTTTTAAGAGAGAGTAAGTTCTCCACTTGCTTACAAACTTACCCACTGAGAAGATATTTGGAAGGAAGCACCTGTCTGGTCATATCTAATACATACTACTGAAAGTCCTCTAGAAAACTTTCAATAATCTGAACACATTTCATTTCTATGTTATTCAGTGGTCTGCCGCTGCTATTCACCCAAAAAGCTGCACTGGCACCTTGCTGTCAATATAAACAAACATTTTTAAAGATTGCGTATGTTCACAGTCATTTAGTACTCTGTGCTTTTCTTTATGGCTTGTAACAAACACATCTGCACAAGAACTAACTCTACCTGTTTCAGCCTTTTAGGAGTATCTGCTTTTCTGACACTGTCAAGCAGGAGGAGGTGTAATATCCCAGAGAAGTTTCAGATTGCTTTCCACAGGAGCATTCACTGCCAAATAACAGTAATTCCAAAACAGCACCCACTTTCCCCTTTGGCACTGCACCCAGTGCAGTAGTCCACACTTACTTTGTGATTAGCTGGAATACCAAGGGTTTACACCTGTCATTTGCAGTTTATGACCTCCCTGCCTATAGCACAAGCATATTCACTTTGAGCCACGTTTTACCCCAGTTGTTTCATTCCATATTTCCTAATCTTCCTGCATGGCATACATCTCCACAGAGATGATAATCACATTCTAACATAGTAATGAAGTTTCCCAAGAACAGTGTTACTTTCTGTGTATTAATAACTTTAATGGACGGAAAAAGCAGCTGACAGTTCCAGAACTGTTTCCAGAACGTATGCTGCTAGTTAAAAATTAGCAGGTATGATATCATCCCCTGCCTTTATCTCAATTCTTTTCTTGTGTTAAGCTTCACCTGAGTAATTTTTCATACTCTACTAAACAGTTCTTTTAAATTCAGAGAAATAATGCTGCACAAAGCCTCTCCCACACTGATGCCCTGGCAGGGCCAAGCTCTGGTCAGGTCATTCTGCATTCTGCTGCAGGATTCAACACCATGTTTACCTGCTCCACCTCTGGCACACTAGTTCGGGACACAGACACTAGGAGCACTTCAGCATCTGTTCTCCACTGTTAGCTAATACTATTAGTCAAGGCACTATAGGTTCCTAGATTAGATTTGTAATTTTTCCATTTGCTTTAGTGCAAAATCACACAGGATGAGCTCTAATCACTTCTGAAACTGATGTTCATGTGAGGCACAACTGCTTCATGACATGAAATGTTCTTATTCACTTATTTTGACTTTGTTGTTGGGGTACCACAATGGTCATTCTCTTTGCGATGGGAAGGGGAAGAAACTCCTACAAGGATCTGGCCCTCACTGTCAGTGTAGATTGTGTCATGCTCTTACTGAGTCATGGCATAATCCATGACCAACCTCCTTATTCTGAAACAGCAGGAAGTATGAGATTGTAACAGAAAACCTGACGTCCTGGAGATCACCTCTGTGCCTTTTTTTTCAGACCACACTATGAACAGAAACTCTAAGACCACTGGTACGGAGTTGGTTCATATCCACAGCATTGCCTGGATGGGCAGCACTTCAGTGCTCATCCCAGGTTCCTCAGCTGTGCCACTGGTAGCAAGTACCACAGTGCTGCAACAGGAGCAGCAAGTCTGCAGAGCAAAGCATGTAATGCTGGGGATCAGATACTCATACCGTGTGCTTTGGAGGGGACTGTGCATGTCTAGCACCACAGTCTGAACACTCCTTGTCAGAGTACATCATGTAAGTATCTTGAGTGCACCTTCCAGCTACATTTCATACAAAAGGAACTGGTGTACTCCATAGGTATGTATGTATGGCCAGACTTCGCCAACACAGATTTGGGCAGGGCTCTCCCCACATGGGTGTGCCCTTCCAGCCTGTGCAGTGGATGTTTTAGGTGAGGCACAGCATGCGCAGAACTGGCCCCACCCTTTAAGTCCTAAGGTCCATCTGCCACGGCCGAGCGAGCTTGGACGGTGACAGTGAAGTCCTCGGGACCCTGACGCTGACCCTGCTCAGCATCTGAGATATGATGGGATCGGATGGCAGGGAGGTATTGAACTGCCAAGGGATGGTCCCCACTGAGACTCGAACTCAGGTCCTTGGGATTCAGAGTGCTCTCCATTACACCACAGGACCACATAGGTACTTTGACAAGAAAGTAAGTGATGATCAGAAAATGTATGTCCAAACCCCATTTTTCATATAAACTGAAATCCCTGTTACAGGTGCACCCCTGTAGTCCCAAATGGTACACCTAGAGCACCAAAACCTCTTAATTCACCTTGACCCACAGAAGAATGAGAAAACTGCATTGCAGCCTCCTCCTGTGATGTTTTTAAGAGCACAAATAGGAGTATGTGCTGCACTCACAAGGACAAGCACAAGAATATAAAAGTCTCATGCTTACTACAAAACAGGATTTTAAGTAGTGATAGACAAAATAGTGTAGTTCAGGTCTCTTCTTCAGAACCAGTCAAGGAAGTTAAGGCTTCCTTTAAGAGGTAGGTCATCTGGTTCACTCCAGATAGGAGCTCTGAAGTGAACTAGCACATGTGCACTGAGCAGGACACTAGACTAAAATGAGGTGCAAGACAAATTCACAATCAGAACAGTGCAAATCATGAAATACTTTAATCCTCTGTGCAAGATTACATGCAAACAACAACCAATACAGGAGGGCACTGGGAAAGCGAAGCACTGTTCCCATTTATTATATAAGCCTTTGAAAACACTAGCTACAAACTTACACATCATCTTCCAGCCTGCTGTTTAGTTACACTCTGAATTAACTCTAAATTCGCTGTCTGATCCTTTGGCAAGACAGCTTTTTGGCTAGCCAAATGTCATGACTTCCAAAAATAAGAGAGTACAGGAAAAGGTGGCAGATGAGCTTCAACATAGACAAAGAAAAGCTAACACATCCAGAAAAAACAGATATAAATTATGGGTTCATGATGCTGAAACTGCAACTAGAAGTCAAGAGATCCTTAAGTTGACACAGTTCTCTAAAAACATCATTGACTAAACATGCAGCTGCAATGACAAAAAAAGCTGGTAAAACTTAAAAGCAAGTATCATTTTCAAAGTATAAATAAAACCTAGGTACACCCACATCTCAAGTACTGTGGCATTAGTCTTCGCACCACAAAAAACATGTAGTGGGATGGGAGGAGGTTAAGAGGAGGACAACTAAGACGACAAAGAGAATGATAACATTAAGGCAAGTAAGACTGCTCACTTTTGAGGGAAAGACTGGGGGTGGACTTGGTTGCGCTTTACAATCATAAAGGACAAAATGAGTGGAAACTTATTCACCACATCCTGCAACACTAAAGCTGGGAGCAGTCTCTTAAGGCATAGATAAAAGTGGTAATTTACTTTTCTATGCAGCAAGCAGGGAACTTCTCAATCTTGTTTCTGCAAGAGGCAGACAGTGTAAGTTTGGTAACAAAGATATTCAATAAATGCACAGACAATAGGTCTATTAATAGGACTAGGCAGAGTTATACTTCTAATATCCTAGATACAATTCTGAACAGTTGGGGAAGACAGAGACTGGACAGTGGCAAGGCTGACCTGCTTTCCCTAAATAGCATCTCCAACAGCTGTTGGGCAAGATGAACCATCCATCTGAGCCACTAGGATACCTCTTATAGTAATGGTGAGCTTACTATAAGTACTGTAAGTGGCAAGGAAAGGGAGGAACCTGAAAAAAGGCAAAAATACTTCAAAAGATTTAAAAAACCGCAATGTTCTCCACCTTCAGCACAAGTCTTATAAAGAGAGAAGGAAAAAGTTTTCAATCACTTTTCAAAAAGGATTCTTAATTTTGTCATACACTCACAAAGCAATATCCTTTCCAAAGTCTGAAAAGAAAGCCCAAACCAAACCAGCAATAATCTACCACTTTCAAAATTCCTGCAAGTTTTTCCAATACCTGCTGGCAAGGAATGAGATGCAGACTTTACTCAAAAGGGAACAAGACGTTAATGTATGACACTATTGCATTTTCTGTGTTCTATCACGTTTTCTTTTACTGGCATAGGTGAAGGGTTTTCAATCAATTCCTGGTAATGACATTTCCACCTGCCCCATGGGTTCACAACTTGTAAATAAGTAGTAGGAATAGTTCAGTGTCTTATACATATTTTTGTTAAGTTTTTTAAAACTGATTATGACATCTTTTTGTGCATTTAGTCAGTAGTTCATTGGAGTTTTTTAGGACAATTTTGCCAGCAGCTTCTGTAAATCTTTTTTAAAACTGCTTCTCCAGGTTGCTCTCCATAATATATGGCTATATATTTTTGCAGATCCAGGCCCTCTGTCTTCAGTATAAACTTCAATACATTTATGATGTGCAAGAACAAAACTATATTCACTACAATTATGTCCTTGTATCGTATTGGCCAGGATAGTTGTTTTTCTTCCCAGTAGCCAGTACTGTGTTTTTGATTTAGTAAGAGAACAATGTTGGTAACACACTGATGTTTTGGTCACTGCTAATCAGTGCTTACCCTGCATCAAGGAATTCTCAGTTTCCCATGCTCTGCCAGCAAGCAGGTGCACAAGAAGCTGTGAGGAAGCGTGACCAGGAGAGCTGACCCCAAATGGCCACGTGGATATTTCATACTTTTATAAGAACATGTAGTGAGTAGTGATAGGACAAGAGGAACAGCTTTAAACTCAGAGAGTAAATTTAGATTAGGTATTTGGAAAAAATTCCTCATTGTGACAGTAATGAGGCACTGGAACAGATTGTTGAGAGAAGCTGTGGCTGCCCCCCCGCACCTGAAGTTTTCAAGGCCAGGCTGGATGGGGCTCTGAGAGCAACCTGGTCTAGTGGAAGGTGTCCCTGTCCATGGTGAAGGGGATGGGGTAGTGGAAAGAGATGATCTTTAAGGTCCTTTTCAATTCAAACCATTCCATGATTCTGTGACTCCTTACCGGAGAACATCATGCCCAGTATATAAAGTAGGAGGAGTCAGCTGGGGCAGCCAATTCGCTGCCTGGGTCAGGGTAGGCATCAGTCAGCAAGCAGCGAGACTTTGCATCACTTGACTCTCTTTGGGTTTTATTTCTCTCTCTTAATGTTGTCTCCCTTTCCATTAAAATTACGTTGCTGTTGTTACTATTATCATTATTATTGTATTTCAATTAACAAACTGTTCTTTCTTCAACCCATGGGTTTTTAATTTATTTTTTTTCTGATTCTCCTCCCCATCCCACCAGGGTTGGAGGTGTGTGAAGTGAGCAAATAGCTCTGTAGCACTTGGTTGCTGTGTGGGGTTAAACCTGGACAGTCTTTCAAACAGCACTGGGGTGTTGTGGTTGATGAAATTCCTTTAGTAGCAGGATTTAAAGTTGTGGTGGATTCCAATAGCGTGTTGAATATCATCTTCAAAAGCCTGAGATGACTTGGACAGTCTCCTCCCTCCCTTCCCCCTTCTTCATTTTGTTTGCTGCTTGAATAAACTGCAGAGACCTCCTTTTCATCATTTTCTCCACTTTCTCTGAAGCTGACAGTAGCTGCCTAGAAACTGTAGCTTCCTGCATCACACAGAAAATTTCTACCAGCACCTTCTATAGATGTTTTCAAATGGTACCATTTGCCTTTCATGACCCACATGTCACATAATGGTTTGTAATTTCTTGGTGCTTTTTTACTTTAAAATACTACATTTAGTGAAAATATTTACCATAACTCAATTCGTTACAGAGCTGCCAACTGTTGCTCCTGGTTAAAACTGAGAAGACTTTACTCTCATGCAAGTTTAAAGCTTGTATTTATCTCAACAAGGTTCTAAAAGTTTAAACCAACAAAAAAACTTTAATTAATGTTTTAATTCTTTTGTGTTTGATGAAAGCTTATTGTAAGTTAAACATCATTTTAACAGTGATTAATATTCACATCATTCATCATCATCTGAGTTCCTATCACACAAAAACGTCAAAATTAACTGTGAAGTTCAAATCATAAAAATACAGAACTACAAGAAGACACAACCAAAAATGGGATCAGAAATTTTGAGTATTGAAAATTTAAGTGTCAATGTACTTTTCAAACTGAATTTATTTTGACTGCCATCTACCTACAGCCAGCGACACCCATCAGCACATCTGTATGCAAGCCTGCATCTCCTGCAAACACTGTTAAGATCAGTTCGACATTCTCCTCAAACTCCATAGGTAGTTCAGCCACCAGGGCAAAGGAACACATTTTAGTGACTGCAAAACTGCAGCCTTGAGCAACAAAATTTCTTGAGCCAAACTCTGCAAGGACACAACTATGCTGTGCACCTTGCTTCTAAAGATTAAGCTTTAAACAAAGCCCAGCCTCCATCTCCCTCCACTCACACATTCCGTGTGTTCATCCATTGATGGCAACAATACTGTGATTAACAGAAAAGACTGAAATTACTCACACTCCTGATACCTGGAATTCCACAGAGTTAGGGGCGTCTGATGGGAGCCATGAGAATATCCAACTTGCACTTGGCAAAGCTTCAATGGGATTACTGATACCTTGAAAGCAAGGAACCTTCCCCTACCTGAAAAGCATTACCACACTCCTAAAAATGAAAACAAAGGCAAAATCTGTTTTTGTTATCGGCAAGTTACCTGAAGTCACTTTGGTACTGATTGGATTAATCAGTTTTGCAGGGTGTTGGTGTTACACCAGAGGTAGGAAATGCAGCAAACTGTCCTCTTCACAAGCCTGGGAAACCCAACTGTGGCTTATGCCTGAAGTAACAACTGCCCCTAGATAAAAACAAGCTACTCTGAAAGCATATTCATTTAAATAAAGCAAAATAAAAAATTCTACTACCACGTCCAAGTCTTTAAAAAACAAAATTCCTCATTCGTCTTTCAAGAGTCAAAATAAAATACCAGACTCAGTTTTGCTAAACAAGACCTGATTAAAAAAAAAACAAAAAAAATCAAGTGGCTTAATTACTAAATTTAACTTCTAATTCACATTTTTGCAAAATGTAATTAAAAGTTTTGGTTAGACACACAGTACAGAACTGTCTTAAGAACCCCTACCTTCTCCTTTAAACTAAGCAATTCTAAAATTAACTTTGGTTCCTAGCAACATGAAACAACTGAATTTAGACAGTAATAGAGTTTTAGAAGTCTCTAGCCATACACTGCTCACATAAATGATTCAGTGCACTACACACATTAAAAATCTCTCATAAGCATAACTTGATAAATTCATTCTCTTTACCAGGAAAGATAAGCCTAATGTTATTTTCCACACAGCTTTACTGTCTTTTGTCTAACAGATGTAAAATCTAGGTTTTACATATTTAGCAATGACCAAATTCAAATATAGCAAAATTAGCTCTACCGAAAACTTTTTAATAGGGAAACAGCAGTGTCATCTCTGTAACACTGTCCCTGAGAACCTGTGGCTGTACCATCTCCTAGGAGCAATTATCAGGCATGTTGAAGAGTGGCACAAGAGATGAACACCGAGCTCCTGTTCTACCTCCAAAGGGGGCTCCACTTCAGAAAAGCATTTAATATGGCAGATGAATTCTGACTTCTAGTCAATCAATGGTTTATGAATGTTCTAAGTCGCACCTGACCGGTTTATCACAACATCTTCTGGGAATATGAACAAAGCACACTTCCAGGTTATCGGACACCGTCAGCACTGTTTCATGGCTAAACACTCATTACAGCATTCAAAGCATCCCTTTACAGAGGTCAAAGGCGTCGGAAAATCATGTCAATCACTTGTCTATCTCTATATTGGGAACACTATAGGAAACTACAGACTTTAATTTTTTGAGTGAAAATAAAAAACCAGTACTCAAACAACAAGATAAAACAGTGAACATTTTAAGGAAAGGAGCAAGGGCAGAAAAGAAGGAACAGCACATGTTCCTGTACATATACAATACATACAGGTTTGAGGATATAGCTAACAGGAGTTTTAGACAACCTATGTCTAAACCATGTACCTAAACCATAGTTTTAGTTTCCTGCTCTCCCCCACTCTCACTCCCTACAATGCATCTAACTAAAAACTAACCCCCCTAAAACAGTGAGCAGACAAAAACAGCCTGAAGTTACATATCTTTATAGTCAAAACTAACTGGAGCTAACTTAATTATGAGTAGTGTCTGACAGTCTTACGTAAGTACAAAAGTATCTGCCCAAACCCAGGAAAAAAAATGCATCAAACACTATAGCCAGGAACAATTAGTTTAACGTCTACATTCAGTCCACTTTTGAGAACAATTTAAATAAAACCCCAAATACCAAGTCACAATAAACCCCAGAGGTTTGGAATAATTTTTAAAAGGGTATTAGAAGGAATTGTTAACTATTCCCTTCAAAAACGTAAAAAGACTTCTCAAAAGATGCAAGTCATAAAACCGGAAAACAAACATAAACTTTCAAACAAGGAAAAATAACTGTTTTCATGTACGTGAAAGCTTTCTCATGCTTTTGAAACAGATATAACACAGAATTTATTACAGCTGCATAAGAACCTTTTACCCCACATCTGGAAATACACACTGGAAGCATATATGCTTGCAAATAATTTTATCTATGCTACAGAGGCATAACAAGTAACTGACTATTAAAAGCCAGTGTCTTCTTAAAAACTCTTCAATTTTAAATTACAAACACCATCATACCTGACCATTTTATTTCCTACACATTCTCACTGCTGGACGAAGTTAACACTGCTTAGTAGTCCTTACTGTTAGCTTCCATATTTTATATCTTGCAATAAACTAGAAAATTAAGTTAATTCTGAAGTTAACACACACCTTTAATGTATCGAGAGCGATTGAATTCTTTTCCTGTATGGAATACATATAATGTGAACAATTATAGTGAACACCACATTTTAGTGCTCAACACAGGCTGACCACAGCATTTTCCTCTTGATCCCGAATTCAGTCATACAGTAGGGTGCAGAAGACAAGATAATCCAACAAAATATAAGATAGGAAGAAAAGTTAAAAAAACCAAAACACACACTCTATGATTTAAGCAGTAAATGGAAGAACTTAAACAAGAAAACAGCAAAGAAGGGAGTTTATTCCATTTTGTTACTTATTCCTCAAGCACAATAAAACAATCACTGTGACACACACCACAAATCACGACAGAAATTATGATACAGATTTTGTGCGCCAGGAAAGGAGTTCACCTGGTAAATATTTCACATACATTTCTCTACATTGTGCAAGTGGATGTATGAAAAACACTCAAAATGCCAGTTTATCTCCTAGAACAAATCGAAAAAGATACTTCTGCAATGGCATTACTTTTCATTCAAGCATGAGTTCTTCCCAACAATTTATGGTCATGTCCAACCCTGACCAGGTGAAAAGCTATGCTTGGTGTCAAAGCAGCACAGCAAAGTCTCCCATTCACAAAACTGTAAGAAAAAAGACAAGAAACACTAGGCCTGGGCAACAGGCCATCACAGCAAGTGGCTGTAAAGAATAATTTTACCTTTTAAATGGAAACAAAGGATAAATTCCCCCACAACATGATTAATGGGGGGGAAAACACACAATACAAGCTGTGTGATCCCAGTTGCCACATACAGCTCTAAAAACATTACCATCTATGTAATGCTGTATTAAACACACTTATGGAACAAAAATGAGATTCCCTGAAGACAAGGACTCAACTCTTGCCATTTGAAAAAGCTATTTATACAAAACACAGAAGGCCTACATAAATATCTAAGAATCTGTGAGTTACAGCGAAAATTCACGTACTGCTCAATGAAAGCTGAATGCTTAAAAAAGTGATTTCAAAGGACACAGAAAAATTAACACATTCTCCTATTCAATTCTTCTGAGGGAGCAATCTCCAGAAACTCTGTATGTAACAGTGAGAACCTACACTCCATAAGTAAGCCTGTATGTTGGACCCTTTAGCTGAACTAGCAATGGCAGACCTGAAAGCCCAGGTGTGTTCTGGCTACTGTGGAAGCACAAAGACACACTGTATCTGTATGGCTTACATACGGATTAGGTAATCGAGTCAAATGATTTAAATGTGGTAACAAAAAAGTCTTAATCACAGGGAACAAATAGATGCATGTCACCAAAGGAAAGAGTAAAAGCACATTACCATTTAAATCTATCCTCAAGAGCTTTTAAAATAGGGTGACTACCCAAACCTGAACAGAATTTTTATAGCATCATTACACCTTCTATCCTGCTATAAAACCGTTCTTGCTATTGAGAGTTGCAGGTGAGCATCACATCATCATACAGGATGCCCAAGAAGACAGAGGACGTTAAGGACCTCTCAACTCTGACAAACATGAATTTGATAGAAGTTGGACTTTTAAAGAAAAAAACCACAGTGCTGACTGTTGCAAAAATGTAGTCTATTTGTGCTGGAAAGTGAAAACAACTACCATGATGTTTTGGCAAGACTAAGGAGAGAGGAGCTGCCAGCAGGTTTTTGGACTGGATGGATTATCCTTGACCGTGACCAGTTCCAGCTGCTTCAGAGACAAATGAAGAAAATTCTTACGAAGGCAATTAAGAAAAACAGCCACGGGCAAGATTTCTTTCCATCTTACATCAGTTAGAGGTTACTTAAACTACAGACTCAAGAAGAACAGAAACTGTTGTTTACCATCGCTGGGGTATTTTTTTTTAAAGCTGTTAGTGCAAACCTGGATATTTCTACCATCCCTCTTAAAACTCTTGCTATGCTTCTAGATTTGACCTCCTCTGGTTACAAGCTCCATGTGATAACCACTGACACATCTCCTGTTCTTGTATTATAAAAAACATGGCCACAAAGTCATGATCTTTCTTTTTTACACCACTGATGGCTAATCCTTTAAAAATTCAGCATTATTCCTTTCTTGAAATTTCAGCCAATCTTCAGTTATTCTTCCAATTACAAGAACGTCCTGTCTCCTCGTGACTGTACATTATTTCTGACACAGAGAGATCAGAATTGTATTTGTCCCTTCCTGCCCCTCATTCCACTTTCAAAATGAGCAAATATATAATTAAATTCTCTGTCTTTCTAGGCAGCATTTCAGATATGCAAAGACAGAGGAAATAAGAACAGCCTGAGGAGGAAATGGACAGAACACAGTTGGACTGAAAAAGTAAAGAAAAACATCAATCAGCCTACTAAAGGCCTACAGGGCAGAAGGGATTTATCTTATTTCAGTAAAAGACTGAATTTGTGAGGAAAAAAACGTGCAAGATTCTTTCTCCAAGTAGTTACACAGGTCTTTGTCATCATTAATGTGATAAAGCACAAGAGGTGCAGGTATAGGTGAAGTTCATACACAAAACCATGGGCTATTATTATTTAAGTAACGGGAATTCATCAACAAATGCCCATATTTAGACCTCAACAAGGAGCATCTTCTGGATAGGACCATTACAGTGGGTCTGGGTCATGCCTTCTGGCTTCCTCCCCATCACCCCAAGCTTTGGTGTGATAAGGCTCATTTTTCAAATGTGGAAATGCAGCCCATTCTTAGCAATTTGTAACCTAAACCAAAGAATTTCTTTCCCATTTCTCAGACAGACTACCAAAGCGTATTTCAAGCAACCTACTGAAATAAGTAGTACATTTCAGTATCAGAAGTTATTATAAAAACCCAAACTAGGTGACCACTTAGTAAACTCTTACAAAACATGAATATAACTAGTTATTCCAATTATAACTGGAAATATTATCAGCAACTGTAGGCAACATTTGTATCAATGTTTACCCACTCAGAAAAAAACAGATACACAGCAAGCAGCTCTGCAGTGTCAGTCCTAGAAAATGTTGGGTTTTATCCAAACACTGGTTTTCATTTTTGGCCATGATTTCTAACAATGCCTTTCTTTTGTACATCTATTTTCTATTCAGTTCTATAATGAATCTCTCATGAAACACTTAGGGCTAATTAGAACTTGTCAAAATGACAGAATATCTGACTTTTCCTTCCAGAATGTTCTGGTCTTACACTTGTAATACTCATGTTTCACCAAAAATGCGTTTCTTTTAGCTTTCACTTTTATTTAAAAGAAAAATAGTTATCTGGAATCAATAAAACTCTGTAGCCAGAACAGTGTTTAACAAATGGTAGATAGAAAAAAATGTGTACTTTTTCACTGACCTCACTTAACAAAGTAAAACTTTTCTCTGGATTCAGTCAAATAAACAGGTAAGTAAAGAAAAATTGAAGAATACTATACCTACCTCTCAGAATAATATTTGGTTTCAAGAAAAGACTCCCTATAGACAACATGTTAAAAAAAGCCCATAAGAACACATCCTTCTCTCCAGAAGTTTCTTCAACAGTTTAAATCATGCTTTCTCAGCCAAGGGTAACTGGTATCACACACAGCCCTGATTCTACCTAAGCTACAGTTCTGGGTAGAGCAGATTCTGAAGGCTCTCTATAACTTAACCAGAATATCGTATGTGAAGACTTCCATGCCATCCTGGCCATGCATTTTCTATATACTAATACTGCTGTGGTCACAGATCCCTCTGTGAGTTACAGCAACACACTAAGTGTGCAGAAAACTGGCAAATCCAAAAGCTTTCTCCCGTGTTTACTGAATGAAGTCATCAATTAATATATAAAATCATCAGAAAAAATTATCATTAGCCACACTGGATGGGATAGAGTCTGCAAGAACAACACAGCTGACAGAGGCACAGGCAGCAAGGCAAGACCCTCGCCTTGTTAGTACCAGCAAGATCAACTTCGACTGCCTGTCCAACCACAACTGAGGTTAGAAAACTACCTTCTGAAAGGCAATGCAAAGTAGTGCTGGCTGTCCTTCCATATCTTTCTCAAAATGCTCCCTTCCACATACCCAGGACAGTTTCTCCTATAGTTTAATGGGAAGAGAACGACACACAGCTGCAGAAGCCTGAGCCAGAACAGGGCATCTCCTCCAATCTCAGTGAAAAAACAAGGACACCTCACAATAACCAGAACCCACCACCTGGTATGACACTGCAGTCTTGCTCACACAAGGACCAACCTAACACAAATGCTCAAAACCCTACAGTTCGAGCAGTTGCTGTGAAGGCATCCCCCTAGTACATATACTTACTGTGCTGCATTACATGTTTAAGTGATACGGCAAAATACATAAACCATTAACACCAATGGAAATAAGTATTGTTACATTTGAGAGTTATGAACTCATTTCTGACTTTAAAAAGTCTGCAGAACCCTGTAGGGGGTGAAAACAAGAGCAGCAAAGCATTTTCATGCCTTATTTTCCAAAGGCGTACAAACCAAACAATAACATGTCTTTGAAGTTCACACAGACCTCAGAAAAACAGTTGTTTTTGCCTCAGAAAACCCAGAGATCCACAGGAGTTATGCAAACAACTGCGAGACTGATCACATTATTCACGTGACAGACAAGCCATGAGGCACAAATTGAGGGGTTGGGTATAATACAGTGTCCAGCCAACACCAGCCATTATTTTACTGTAGGGTTGGACTGCAGCACGGGACACAAGAAAGACAAGCTGCATAAAGCTTGCTGGCTGCTTTTTTCCTGCCTCATGACAAAACAATGCTAACTTCAGGGCCTTTGACCTCCAGATCTTTCTTCCCTCTTAGAAACATCTGCTTATTCTTTAGCAAGTTCCTGGACCCCAGAGGGGAGGAGGGAAAAGACCTTCCAGAAAATCTCAGCAGAACCCCACCCCAGTTTAGCAGGCTTCACAGACCTCACAGAAGCTGAGAACAGATCACATATTCCCGCTCAAATATAAGAGCTGAAGTCATGAGTGACTTACCATTGATTCAGCCACTCAGCTTCCCATTTCAGTTCTCCTACCAGGCATAATTACAGAATTGATGGGGTTGGAAGGGCCCTCTGGAGATGATCTGGTCTAACCCTGCTACCAAGGCAGGGTCACCTAGAGCAGGTGCAGGTACACATACAGCTGGGGTTTGAATGTCTCCAGAGACAAATATGAAGACTGAGCACCCTAAACCTACCACACATGCCTCCTCGATTCAAGTGTATTTTCAGACAGCACCACTCATCCTCCTGCCAGGAGATGCTTGGCAAGATGAGAAACACTGGATCCCCAATGGAGAAACTACAACTCACGGGCACAAATAGCAAGCACTCTTCTTACACTTTAATCACAAAGAACATCTGAAATAATAACATCATGCTTTCTGCCAAGTGATGGAAGCGTCCAAAGGCACTCCTGCCAGGGCATTACCGTTGTGTCATTCTTCTGAGCACCGGGGTAGACAAGAAGTTAGCTCTTCACACGAAAGGCCCTTCCTCCCTCCATCACCTCATCCCCTCCCAGAAGGCCCTCCCACCTCCCTGCCAAAAGCTCTCCGGCCCTCCTCC
>JAOXXN010000364.1:19181453-19193733 GCA_026770055.1 Myrmophylax atrothorax | reverse complement strand
AATTGTAACTCTGACTCATAATCTCTTTTGTGTGGAGTTCCTTTCTCCTGCTGGTTTACCTCTAAACCAGCACAGTAGAATATAAATATGAAGTACCTCCATAGGTTTGAATGGACTCAGTCCTCACTCACACTGCTCCCATAGAAAACAGTTTGACCCAGATAAATCAGTGAAAAATTCACAGGGTTGGCAGTATTATAAAATTCCATCCTGCCACATGGGATGTGAGCTTCTTCTGCAAAATGTTCTGGCTGATTAACTAATTTGATTCCATACTTTAGGTATCTTCTGGGGGAATCAGATATTGGGTGGTTGAGTGGGACCCAATAAATGACAAGAAAGAATGAGATTTTGTTCTATGCATCAGTTCTGTCTGTTCTGGATGTTCTGTGCTGTATTTCTAGTTCCATAAGTATAAGCCCATCTGAGAAGTGACACTTGTAGAGTTAGACCACCCTGGGATGGTAAATATTTTTAAATGTAGAATGAAAAATATAAAGCCTTAAGATGGGAGATATAGTAGACCCCAAAGAGATTACTCTATTTTAATCTATGTGAAAAAGTTCACCTTTCCCCTAGACTGTTCTCAGACTAGCAAGGAATCATGTCTCTAATTTTGCCATGTTATTATCATCAGGCTGAAACAATCTGCATAATCCTCAACAATATGCTAGTGAAAAATGTATTATTCTTCCTTGCATCACACTTTTTATGCCAGGTGACTCTGCTGATGTCAGAATTGAGGCACATTGCTGTGTGACTGACATCAGACTTCGTATATATATATATCTATATATATATCACAAACAGTTTAGTGAGTACCATATGGTCTAGGGTGTAGGAGTATGATGAAGGTTTCAAGAGACTGTCAAAAATGCATCTGAACACTGGTTCACAGCTAGGAACCAGGTATTGAGGAGATCCTGGTTCTGAAGGAACCCAGTCACAAGCCAGGTTCTTCCTATGCCCCTAATGCTTGTTTTCCCTTCCCAGGATTTTGTCAGAGAAATCCAAACCCTTCAGGATAGGGGAGAACATACTAAGCTGTTCAAATTATGGAAAACTCCTGATAAGTTTTGTCATATACCCTGTCATGAAGCTGCAGGTCATTTTCTCAGTATCTACCATTCCAGGCTATGAGTAGGAGGAATTAGAAATCAAACTAAGCCTGCTTGCTTGGATTACATTTGCACAGATCCTCACACAAACGCCCTTCCCTCCCTAGTCATGTGGGCAGCCTCAATGGCATAAATGTGATAAAGCACATAAGGTCTGGGAGATACATGTGTTTATAGGACTGCAATCATAGAGAGAGAGAATTTTTTCCACCAAGAAGTTTCCAAATTAAAAAAAAAAACAACCAAAACACAACCTACCTCATCTCAATCCATTGAGTTCTGTCATGCATACATACATGTGCACACAGCTCATGTCATTACAGTAATCAGCCCTAAAAACTTGGGGCTAGGTGTGTTGCTCTATGTCATTAATTGCTAACTTTCTAAGAGGCTTCTCCTTTCCATGCAAATTTTGAGCTTCAGTGGTACATTGCCATTAATACTACAGGCATTGGAGATTAATGACAAACTTACAGTCACATTGTTAGGTTGGCAGTATTTGTTTTTCTGGAAAAAAGCTAGTGAAGCATAACTCTATATCTCATCTTAGAAAATCCAGCACAAGCTGCAAGGACTGGAATTTAATACATAAAGTCTTCCTGCACTGATGGCACATAGACTTGCAAATATAGGAAGCTATTTGGGCCTAACATGTGGGACTGTAGTTATATGCAGTGACTTCCCTGAAGGAAGGAGGAAGTTTCACATAATTTAAAGTTTTATTTTAACCTGAAGCTTTCCTAGGATCTTCCTAGCACCCTCAACGACAGTGAAGTTCTTTTCAGCAAATAAATTTACATTTTTGTAATTTGTCATCCTCATTATAAAAATATGCTTTACAATAAGCACCAAGTTCTATTTTTATGCAGCAACATCAACCCAGAATAACCCAGCACAGTGATGTAATTAAACATCAAAATCTAGCTCAACTGGAGTTATTTCAGTTTGATACTAGTAACAAAATAATTTGGCTTTTGAGACGTGTTGTGCATGTGCCTGTGTGTCTCTGTGCCTTGTTGCTAAGAGGGGGAAATGCAGGGCATACCCTAACTAGACTAAAGCTAACCCAGTGGCTTTCCCATGGTGTGACTGGGCTCTGACTGAGGCCCTGGGAGCATCACTGTTCTGCATCCTTACCCATCACCCTAAGTGTCAGGAGACTTTTGCTTCAGTAGTTGCAGGATGAGTAATAAGCATGAAAAGAGAGGGTGTCAGAAGACACTTTTAATGGATCCCTTTGGACAAGAGAACAAATAACTGCTTCTCTAAAAGTAACCTCAGAAGTATTCTTCAAATAATAGATGGATTGTTCTCAGAAAATTTTTCCTCTGCCTAAGAAACCAAAAAAGAAAAATTGCTGGTTTGCCTGTATAAGGCTCCTTTGGTAGCTAGGAAAAAAATTGCTGCATTATCTGTATCACGTTATGTTATTCTTTGAAGATTTTGCCCACTACTTGATGAAATGTTTAGAAAAAATCTTCAGTCAAAAGTTATTGATCTGTGGTCATAGCAACTGCTGGCATATGACAGTACTGAAGTGACGATCAAGTCTGTGGGTCAGAGGTGAAAACACATTCCACAGCATGAAAGGTTTGCACAGCTGAATGCAAATGGAGAATCTAAGTGAAAGCATGTCACAGGAAACACCACCTTCTTTCCTGCGTAATAAGGAAGCAGTGAGGCTGAGAAACCTCTTGCATATTGGCTTTCCTGTGTAATAAGGAAGCAGTAAGGCTAAGAAACCTCTTGCACATTGGCTTTCCTGTTTTCAGCCCTCCAGGGACAGCCTCCTTGGTGCACAGCCTGGAGAGAACCACAACAGCTGCTCAGCTTCATGAGCCCCTGCATGTTAAGAAAGATCCATTTCATAGTTTCCCCTTTTTGGCCTCCAACCTTTCTCTTTAGCCAGAAGCAATCTTCTCACGCAGGGCACTGTCATGGGAGAGGGCTCCCCACTGACATATGGTGTGCTCTACAGTGGCACATTGCACATACTCCCTCACTGTCTGTGGATATGGCAGCTCTGTGCAAATTAAAGAGCTATGCCAATTAGCTGCATCTGGTCTGTGAGTCAGAGCAGAAGATTATAGAATCTGTTTCTGAGTCTAGCTTCCACTGTGCATCATTTACTGTAAGAAGTGTCTATCTTTTTGATCCCTTCTATTTTGCCTTGACTTGCCTCAGATGTAGAAGGGGACAGAGAATGTGCAGTGAAGCAGCTTCCTTTTCCATTGCTACTGACTTATACCTGGCTTCTTTGAGACACTTGTGCATTCACCTCCCTCATGTAAGGCCTGAGCTCTCCAATGCACACAATATCATTGAATGACAGACTACATTTGTTTATACCACTACCACAACCAAGTCAAACAACTTGCTTCTTATTTAAACTGTGTAGAAATCTGATCTATAAGATGCATGAGTGGCAGAGGACCGTGGCATTTGTAAAAACAAATTTGATTAAGGTTTTTCCATCTCCTGCAGGTGTTCAGCAATATTTTTGTCAAGTAGTGGCTAAATTGTCAAGAAATAGCTCCTGGGGAATGGAAAAATTAAATACTAATATTGGCTAGTGTTATCTCATCAGTTTAAGTCACCCTAGTGGTGATATTTGATGATACTCTTGGATGAAATGATTCTAATGATACTGAGTCTTCCTGCAGCTGTGGATAAAGACCATCCAGATCTTGGTCCCTGTGGAGGGAGACAATGGACTTAGAAAGTAAAGGCATGCAAATGTGCATACAGATAGCACAGTGAACTGATACGTAACCTACTGCTAGAAGTTTTAAACAAAAAAAAATCATGCTAAAAAATCCTGGTGTGTGATATAAAAGTGGTTTAGACAAATTCTTAGGCATTTAGGCTTTTGAAGTCCACATGGAAGTGATGTGAGCACTGGAAGTGACAGAGACCCTGTTTCAGTAAGGATGTGTCAGAAGAACAATTTACTTTCCTAGAAAACCTATCCCAGCTCCTTCTGTTCAAGCCAGTGCAGAAGTCTTATAATTCAGAGTTTAGAAACATATGTGGAGGATGCAGCTGATTATGACACCTTGATTGAAGACTTTATCCACCATTATAAGTATAGGCTTCCCTCCCAGAAAACTTGATATCCTACTGTTCTTATTTTCTGTCAGAGGTTAGGCCAAGCAGCTGAGTCCACAGCAGCATTTCTCACTGCTCCCAACAGCCAGTTTGCACTAAGCCTGTCTGCAACAAAGGGATTTATTCCAAGTCAGAGAGGACTGCATAAGGCTTCCAGTGAGAAAATCCTTTCAGGCAGACTGAGGCATCAGCAGCTGAAGGCCCTGCTATGGGCTGTGGTGGCTAAACCACAGAGAAAGTGTCCAGGCACTGCTCTTCAGCCCAGGGGATGTGAGTAGTTTGGTGAGAGGTTGCTGGCTTAGCATCAGAGTTGGAAGGGTGCATGCAGGCAGGGTGGTGGTGAGATTCGAAGGTGATACAGTCTTGGAAATTCTATCAAAATCCCAACTTTAGAATGAGCGAAACACAGCAGACAGACAGCTCTGAGGGACAGAGGTCCTCCTCACATTTAACCATTCAGAAATATATAATTTTCTATAACTGCAGCAAATTTCTGCCTCTGTTGCCACAGTGGTGTGAATGTGACCTTTCTTTTAAGTAAGGACCTCTGACCCTCCTCAAGTTAGTTTCAGTTCACTGCAGGCATTTATTTTAATCACCATAGAGGAGGGGCATGAGGTATGGCTCACATTGGTCTATATCTGAAGAGGGAGGAATTACATGGGCTGATAGACCCTTCAGGATTATTTAAGGAGATATGTGAATAGTTACCTAGATTCCCTCTGCACTGCTAAATTACGCACCCAGTATTATCTGATAGGGCATGGCAGGCCGTGGACTAAATCAGGAAATCTCTTTCTAGCCCTGGCATGTCTTCTGCAAGTTACAGGTGAGGCAGCGTGGCAAATTTATTTCAGCTATAGCTGTCCCTGCTTTTCTCTGGGGCAGGAGAGTCCCACCTCCAGTGCTGTCAATCAGGAGCCTTTAAATCTAGAAAGTGGTCTTAAATGAAAAAAATCTCAAAAAAATAATCCCACCAAAAATCAATGTCCTTGCTGTGAATTGAATAATTCCTTTTCAATATACTAAGCTATTAAAAAATAAGCTTCTTTTTTAACATCAAAGTATGGCATCAGCACTTTATATGGAGAATGTGAATGCTTCAAGTTGCAGTTTCTCTTTCAGCAGCTCTCAGCAAGTGGCCATTTAGTCTTAATTGCTCCTCCCAGTGTAGTCCAATTAAGAGTGGCATTATCAGGCCAAGAACTATTTGTTAATCAGTAAAAGGTATGAGAGACAGTTCTTGTTTTGCCTGAGGTTTCGATTCATGTGTTTGGGGGAAAATCTAAGCAGCTGGAATGGTCTCCAAGCAATAAAAGCATATTAGCAAGCTATCAGTTACAATGAAAATAAATGTAGTTATGTAATTGAGGAGAACAAAACTTTATGAAACATTTATTTATATTTGGAAAGGCAAATGTTGCTCTACAGGCAGAGCCAAGAGACAGTATTGACATTGGACTTGACAGATCCTTCTGAGCTTCCTTGAACTGGAGGTAACTTGTAGGAAGAAAAAAGCGTACGGTCTGGCACTTCAAGGTGCCTGTCCAGATAAAACAGGTAGCACCTTGCTGCTGGAAGAATGTTTTTCCCAGGACAGGAATATGAGGAAAGCTGTGGAATCCCTGTGATACTTTCTCCTATACTTGGAGGGAGGGGTTTGGAAGTCACACCTGTCAATCTGGTTATTTCCCATCATTACTGACAGTTGCAGTGCAGCTTCAATAAAGTAGATTCATGTAGTATTTCTTCTAAGGAAAAAACCCACTACACTCTGCATGGATGTTTTGTGCTTAAAAATTATCATTTCAAATAAATAAATGCTTTGGTTGTGCGTATTTACATTAGTGGGATATATGGTAGTGGTTTTTGTCTAAGACAAGTTATCTGGTTTAAGGTCACTGTATTTGCAACAGCAGAAAACAGAAACAGCAAAGTGTGAATGTAAAAGGGCAGAGACCTGAATGCAATTTATTGCAGTGTGGAAGAATGTATGTGTGGCATGTAAGCCTACAATGGGATCATTTCAATGGGCCTGGACAAGTGTTAATCATGTCCTTTGCTGCAGGAAACTCAATCCACTCTCCCTTGACAGGAGTCAAATGGTACACATGTCAAGGCTGAGCAAGAGGTTCTGCCTATAAAGCAGAAATATTTATATAGTGACCCTATTTAGGAAAATCAACTTAGACAAAAACAGTGAAGAAACGTCTCTCATCATATACCTGCAAACAGCCTTACCCACTGAATTTTCTGAAACTTGACGGATTTCAGTTGAGTTCTAGGCAAGACTCAAGTTTTCTTGTTACCTAACTAATGATCACAGAGTCTTCAGTCTTACAAGGAAAGTGTTTAATTTGATCCACTCACTATACTTAAGAGAGAACAAGATTGGGTTGGGGTTCTTTTATCATCAACATATACCTTCTCAACCAAGAGTTCTGGAATTCAGTGTTACAGAAGAAAAACTTTATTTTTGTTCTGCAGTTTATATGTCACTGTTGTTTGGGACCTGTCATTTAATGAACTTACGCAGGTCATTATATTTGTCATTAAATGACAAATCACTTTCAGATAGGCTTTCAGTAGATAGCTTAACTCTTGTTAACCTAATGTGAAACCCCATTGGTCTTTCCTACATCTGAACTTAATTTTCTTACCTTTTTTCTGTCTTTGGTGTAAGAGTTCTTTCCACTGATGCCCTGGCCTAGGGTGCTACAAAGTCGCCCATAGCTGGCCAAAGTTTGTTCCCAGAGGCAAACTGCCACTACTGCAGCCAACCCACTCCATGGCAGACCGCCCTTGTAAGACTCTCTTCTTGCTCTTCTTCCTCGCTTTCTTTTCCATAGTATTCCTAATCTATTGGTGTGTAAGTCTATAAAAAGTGATTAGGTACAAAATCAGTTGACAGCTGCATGAATCACAATTATTAGGAGCTTTCCAAAGCTGATGTAAATGTAATATTCACATGATAATCAGTAATAAGATTGAAATGATGGAACAGGTAAGAAGTAATCCCCACACAACACTCACTGCAGTCCCATTGAGTAGCCTAGCCTCTCTGTGTAATCTGCTTTATGGGGTTAATAAACATATCAATCCAGAATCCAGTTCAAGAGTGCTGTAAATAACTGGAAACACTAGAAGAAATCGTAGCAGAAATGTAATTGACAGAGGGTTTGATATTGACTTCACCATGGCCAGGACTTCATGCCTGGTCTTAGGAGGAACTATTTACTGATTTACCTGAGGTGAGAAACTGATGCTGAGGAGAGCCAGGGGATCCCCACTGCCTGGTCTGCCTGCACCTCTCCTCATCCTCACTTGAGAGAGGTGCTCTGATTCTGCCCATTTCCAAACTCAAATGACAGTCTATTGCTACATGATTTTGTCTGTCTGTAGGCCCTTTTCTGGTTAGTTGCTGATACTGAAAGTGTGAAAAAGTATGGGCACGGGGGTACCTATTCAGAATAAAGTGACTGAATGGTTGTGACAGATAGGCATAATTTTTATGCATTTTATAATCGAGAAGTTTATTGTACAGTTTATAAAACTAATGTCCAACAATTTTCATCTGGAATATTTTTCAATTAAAACATCTGCAATACAATGGGATTAATTTTCTCAGGAGTTATGATCTCACTGAGCCATTATTTGGTTAAGTAACAACTTCCATGTCTGGAGGCATTTTCAACCAGAGGCATTTTCTTTTGTGCACATTGTAGTTAAAAGTCACTTTGTGTTTTACTGCAAAGGCTCCAAAAGCACATGACATTCACCCTTCAGTTCTAAGGACAATAGATGAATCAACCAGTGATAGGGCTACTGCACAGAAAACAGGATTTCTCTTCTTACACTGTCGGCTTTCCTGATACAGCTGAAAAACATAGTTGTGGTATCTCCTTTAATTTCATTCCATTGCATCTGAGCTGCTGATCATCCAGAAATGTGCCTCTGATGAATCACAGGTGTGCAGTGGCATTGACCTTAAAACCATTGGGTTTGTTGTACATAGCTCAATGCATTACTTTGTGTGTGCATGTCCCTCTTTGCAACACATTTACTATCTAATTTGCATCCCCACAGTAAAAGCCTTTGATCAGCATCATAAGCAGGGTTTCCAGAACCATTAAAATATTTTTGGAAACTCTTCGCAGCTTGAGTGTGGATTTTAGGCATGCAGCATGAAAAAGGCTAATGAATTTAAACATTTCTCCAGAGAAATCCCAAACATTTGGGCACCTGCTTAACAGGATCTTCTTTCCACAATGTGCATATTATTTCCATCAGAAATAATACATGCAAATCCCAGCCCTTTGCCACTAGGTGGTACTCATATAAAACATGTTTCTTTCGGAATGGTATATTCTCTTCCTTGTAGATAAGGTTTGGTTTGAATGCACTTGTGACAGCTTATGTAAATGCAGAAGTCTCCAAGTTCTACTGGAGTGATTGTTGGATACTTAGTTATCAGATAATCACACCAGGGGTTTAACCAGCTATTTTTCCCCCTTGATTTGGTCGTGCTATGTTTATATGATCCTCTCAAACTAGCATATCTGTTCTGTTGTTGGAAGAGGTGGTACCACCCCCCAACTCTATTGCCACCCCCAGTGCCTTGTTTCTTCCGCTGCCTGCCCAGTCCTGTGCAGGTAACTGGTCCAAACCAACACACTGCACAACCATGCAATTGCAGGCTCCAGCACCAGGGACACGGTGAGCACCAGCTTCTGGGGAAGAGGGAGATGACTTTCTTTCTGATGGCAACAAGGACTTCTGCTAAATTTGTGACTGTGCAATGTGAAGTCTGAGATTCCAAGATGTTCCAAATCTCAGAGGATCACATCTTCATTAACAATGTCCATTAAGGCCTCAATTCACCAAAATACTTAAGAACGTAACTCATTTTAAGTATCTGAACTGTACCATTGGCTTCAATCAAGCTGCTAATGTGCTTAAAATGAGGTGAGTGCTAACACAATTTAGGGATGAAATATTACAGCCACCTCAGAAATCAATTGCAAAGTGTTCATTGATTTAACTGGGCAGAGCTGTGCTGTCAGGCTGCACTGAAATTGCAGCATCTTGGAGTGCCTCCCTGGTCATGGCCACAGGTCATGAGTGCCTATCAGGATCAAATGGAGAGCACAGGCGCCTCTCCCTCCTCTGTACCCCATCTTGTCTGGACTTCTGGGCAGTGGGGCTGCATAGATGTCCACAGGGGCATGCCCCCACCACTTCAGGGACTTAGGAGCTGAGGTGGACCATGCTAGCCCTGAACTTAGGAGTTAACTTCTGTGTCTGGTCCCAAACCACCCTTCTTTGAATTCACCACAAGTTCTTAGCTGTGAAAATCTTCAGGGTCCAGCCCAGAGCAGTGCTCAGAGTTTATAGTTTTTCACTCCCCAGCAGTATTTCTAGCAGAGATTGACTATTTAATCTATTCTCTAAGCAAGCATGAGATCTTATAAGTAACATGTCAGAAATAATTATTAAAACAAAAACAAACCAATTTGGGTGCATCCCAGCAGGATATGTACCATATTAAAAAAGTGTAATGGTCCTGAATTTCCAGCAGAAGAACTGAGTGTTTCATTATTAGGCATACTGTGAGATTAAATCAGTCACCTGCACTCATACTTGGTTCACCACGGTGTGTGAACTGTCATTGCAAACACCAGCAACGACAGTTGCTTCTCAAGTGGGAAGAGCTGCTCAGTAAAATGTGTATTATGCTATCATGCTGTGGGATTTAGGTTTTGATGATAGTGCTGCCATCGGCTTCAGTTGATTTGATATAAAGCAGAACTCAGGTCATGATTGAGGAAGAGTAAAATTTATGCTAATATACAATATCACATATTATCATATTCAGCTATATTTTCAGGGGAAAAAAAAAATTGTATCCTGGAGTACAGAAATTAGCCAGGCAGTTCTCCTGCCTGGCCTGCTACCTGGTATGTACAAACCTCCTTTCTCTATGAGCCTGTCTGAGTACACAGGAAGAGACGGCAAGGCAGCCAGGGTATTCATTCCTTGGAAAAATTATGATTAAAAATCAATGAGGCACAGATTCAAGGTCATTGATCTTATGCTTCAAGTTTAGGTCAAAATGTTTTCACCTGATGGACAGACATACTTGATACGTTGTATTTTTTGGAAGTCTTTTGTTAATATTCTGCTCCTACAGAAATTTATTCTCCTGTCACCCCCAGAACATCGATCACTACCTCAGCTTTTCCTTCTGTCTTCCTACAGCAGGGTTTGGCTCACAAGAACTGGATAATTTGATCCTTTTTTTGAAGTGGGAGGCCATGTATTTTGTGAACACTGCAAAGCAAAAGGGCATCAAAGCATGAAAATCGTGGAGCTGTTTGTCCACATGCACCTGGCTGTGAGCTGCTGTGCACTGTTCAGGGAAGTGTAGCAAGGAGCTGAACTTTGGCTTTAAATCACTTTAGATAACAAGTTGACAACTTTCCATCTCTGTCTGTAAAGAACATGTTGGGAGAAAGATTGCATTCTTATCTCTCACTCATCCAGTTTTGTTGCTACCTGTTTTGTGCTAAAGGAAATTAATTACGGAATGATACTATTATAAATCTTCTATCATTGTTGACATCAAATGAGATGCTAATTAAATGCAAAAGTGTGCAGCATCTGAGAGCTATACATATATAGCTGTAAATGTCATATACTTCTGCAAAAATTCATACGTATTATAGAATGCAAGGATATGCATGATCTCCTCAATTCCTAACAGTTCCTTAAGTTTTATAGTTAAAATGTGTTCTAGAGTATAATTTATATAGAGAGATACAATATGATGATGCTTAATTCAGTGTAATTCAACAAAATATTTCATATCAAAGCTTCACAATCTATTAAGCCAAAGGCATTTACTGGGAATTGACTTCAATTCTTAGGAGGCTGAAAGTAGCCTCAGTGGGATTAATGGCTTAAAGTTAATTGTTTTTGCTAATGTTTTATTTGAAATGTCTTGCTCAGCAAAGGGAATGTGACATTTTGCTCACTAGGGATGTCAAGCCAAATTCACTGCTGACACAGGCAGGTGTAACCTCATTGACTTAATTAGAAGCTGCATCTACTTACATCAGCAGTGAATTTGGTATCTTGCCTTTTTGAAGCAAAGGGAAAAATGTAAAGGTTGGTGCTTAGAAACCCGGAGATGGAGCACAGAGGGCAAAAGAAAGGAAATACCAGTGTCTGAAATGAGTTGGACAGAGGCACTCTAGAAAAGTAGCTAGTCAGCCAAAGTTGACCTTACCCTCTCCAGGAAAGACTCTGTGTTAAATCTTGCTGAATAAACAGTATGAAATTAATCTGAGGTTTTAACAAAACCCATAAAAAGTAGGTAGTTCTTTGCAGCTGCAAGAATGTTTTTCCCAGAACAGGAATATGACAGAAAGAAACCGGAAAGAAACAAACATATAATGGTTTCTGAAACAAAGAATAATCTGACTTAAGAGTTGGACTCGATGATCCTTGTGTGTCCCTTCCAATTCAGAATAGTCTGTGATTCTGTGATTGCCCTTTTTCAAGGAAGAAAGTTGCTCTTTAGAAAGAGAATGGAGATAGTACAGAGATCCTGATGACGTGGAGCAGGAGGGAAGGGTTCGTATTTATAAGAGTGTATTAGTCCTGAAGGGCTGGAAGAGAAAAAGGGAAAGCAGAAGACAATTACACAGGTGCCTGGCCATTGTCTTCTCCAAGACAAAGTGATGTTCCCAGGAGGTGTCAGGTAATACCTTCTCAGTCACTGCAGTGGGAGTCCCCACTGTCACTTGTGCAAAACAGAGCTACATACCTGACTGCTTCAGCGGCAAATTGCTTGTATTGCATCTGTGGGACTAGGATCTTTGAGGATGGATGTGGGGTGATGGCCCCTGATAAGCCCAGATGGGTTGAGGGAGACGCCTCAGGCCCACCCTGGAAGGGTGCTCCAGCAGAGGACAGAAGCTTTCAAGCTGATGAGATTAACATAGGGTGGAGTGTTGTTTAAGGAATGACACAGCCTCCCTTTGTGATATCTT
>JAOXXN010000364.1:19129235-19148126 GCA_026770055.1 Myrmophylax atrothorax | reverse complement strand
GTGTTAGTGTGTATTGTACTTACTCATGATGACCACACAAATCCCCATCTGACTCCCTTCATGGTGCAGGAGATCTAGTATGGAGAGGAGAGGGAGCTACTTGGAATCAGCAGCTTGATGACTCTTCCCTTGGGGAGAAATTTACTAAACAAACAAAAGCTGGGTCAGGTGGAGCTGCTTCATATTTCTCAAGGTTTGTTGCCTCAGTCTGCATTTTGGGTGCTTCCTGAGACAGTAGCAAAGGTGATTATGCTGAGCCTTCCTGTGCTTACTGTAACCTTTTGAGATGCTTCATACACTGGAATGAGAGGAGGACAAATTATTTCATTTCTGATTTCTGTAACTGGTGAAAGGGTGAGAGTCTAGGCAAGAATTACAAATCCATCAGTGAAAGACTCAGGAATCTGAAAACCTACCTGTAATAGTTGCAAAGGGAAAAATGCTATTTTATTGCCCCCCAGGAACAACTGTCTGAATCATACCTAAGAGGAGCTTCCAAGAAAGCAATCTGTGGATCACGGGTTTGCTTGGATGGTACGTTACTGACACGCTATATACTTGTCACTGACCTTGGCATTAGGGGTCTGGTTTTACCTCATATGGAATAAAAACTCACCAGTTTTAAAGGAGCATAGCCTACAGGCAAAGCAAAGCAAAGCAATCCTAATGATGCTCTTCCTTTGGTAACCCACTGACATCAGTCAGCCCAGGCTGGTTAGAGCCAGCCAGCTGGCTCCAAAAGCTTTTCAGCTTATCAAAGTCAGAGCTGAGGCTTTAGTGGGGAGAGTTTGAGCCTGGCTCTCTTCAGAGGAAACCCTGACTGTGTCCAGACTGGCCAAACTACATGTGAGTAAGGTGTAATGAATCCTCCACTAAGGCAGAGCAGCACTGCCCTTTCTGCTCAGATGGGAGGAAGTTGTGCTGAGGGCTGAGAGCTGAGAGCCTGTTTTGTGGTGAGGGCTTACCAGCAGACCCACTGGGTGAGCTGCTCCAGCAGCTGGTGTGGGCACGAGGGCTTGCCCATCCCCAGCAGGGCTTATGCTCCCTCCTCAGCCAGCACAGCCTGCTTTCTGACGCTGCAGTGCTCTTCAAAATCACCATCTGGATTTTGGGATCAAATGCTTCAGTCTCACCAACTGAGATGCTGTATCACATGTAGCCAGACATAGCTGCTTCTTTCTTGCAGGGTGGTATTCTGGTGCTTCATCTACTGGTCTCCCTTGCAGCATGACATAAAGATGTAAGAAATGTTCTGCTGGATCCAAGAGACAATTCATCCCTCCCTGTGTTGTGTCTTTTGCAATGCAAACATAGATACTGCACTGGGAGAGCTCGTGAACCGGGCCGTGACCTGCCTGGCCAACATCTCTTCCTGCTCGCCGCTTTCCACACACCTGTCCAGCAGACAGCTATGGTGGTAGGGACACCAGAGGGTACCTCCCTGCACAGCTCTTACAGCTGCTCTTTAAGGTCCTTTTTCCACTAATGTCCTTACACCCACAAGAGGCCCACAGGCACTGTACACCTCTGCCATCTCTTGTAGCAACAAATACCACTGCCCACCTTGTAGAGAAATGTTTCCTTTCATCTACTTTAAACTGATCTCTGCTCCTTGGTTCTAGTGTTACGGGATTTGGACAGTAATAATACTGAAGTCACCTCATTGCTACCTGCATGGTTTTGTAAAAGAGATTGCCTCTTTCCATGACTGTAAAGTAAATGTCCTGAAGTAATATTGGAGATTTACAATCCTTTTGCTGCTTAGGAGAGCTGGAAGTCTCAGAATCCACTACTCTTTCAAGAAAGTAGCTCATGTTTCAGACCTGGCTCTTGGTGACAAGTGATATTTTCAGATGATTCGTTTCTGAGCTTCTCACAGGTGCTTTCCACAATTAACAGGTGTGCTCGAGGGAGAGGAATTAGCTACTTCCCTGCCTTACATGCTTGCAAAAATACTACCAGGTACACATCTGCAATTTTTAGAGCTCAAATGCCTTTGAAAATTCATAGGTCAATTTTGAAAGCTACCTATGGATGCTTAAAGCTGTGTAAATACTTTCCTTCTAGTTTGGTCATGCTGTGGTTTTGAATGAATCATTCAGAGACTATTCTCATTAGTAGTCCCCTGTCATTTAGCCCTGAAATGTGTAGCACAAGTAGCAAAGCATTTTGATGACAATCTTCAGAAAATTTGGTCAGAGATATGACTTCACTAACTAGTCTGTACTAGCACACTCTGAAGCAGAGTGGAAATCTTTAGCAAACTGCCTCAGAAATCTCTGTACTAGTTTATCCCCCAGGAAACGAGAGCCAATGAAGCAGGCTAACCCCAAAGGGACTGTGTGCATATTAATTGGCCTGAATTTGTAAGGTGTTTCAAGATAAAAAGTGTTATGAGGACTTTGGGAGTGGTGCCAGAACATGACTCGCTGCTGGAGCACAGAGTAATTTTGTGTAGCTCTACTACAGGAATAATCTTTATATTCTTTCAAATCTGCTGACTGCCTGTGTTGCTCTATTTTGTCTTAGTTGTTTGAGAACAAGCAGCTCAAGGCCTTTAGTCAGCAATAAATTAACTTTTTTTTAAGAAAACATGGCACACCCAGTGGATCAACGGACCTTTAGACCTGAACATAAAATTGAGAAGTACACTACTGTTTGTTTGGGGAGGCAACAGGCAACTCTCCACTCCTTTGCATCCTCATGTGGTGCTGCTGGTATTACTCTTGGCAAAGCTGTTAAAATGCCACAGTGATTCAGACTCTAAATAACTTGTAGGCTTCTTCTCCTGAAGTATGTTAATAGGTTAAGTTCACTTCACAATTGCTAATTTTATATTATTTCAAAAGATGATTACATATTTATGCATTATTTATGGCACAAATCTAGCATGATACATTATTTACAGCCATATTAACAACATGTATTATTTATTGTGCTACTGTATTAATATATATTATTTCAAGCAAGACTTTTCCCAGTGTTGTTTGTTGACTCCAGTTACTGGAGTTAATATTCTGCAGAGTAGTTAGTACTGTCCTGTGGGCTGAGTTTGCTGAAATCTAATTACCTTGGCCAAGAAATGCCATTCACTTTTGCCTGAGTAATATTTTATAACTTGGGGATGGATTGTGTTTAGTTCTGCCTGGGTATAAATGACCAGCAAGAGGGATGCAAGATATCTACTCTTCTTCTCTATACAGTATGCTAGTACAAAGTCCCACAGTCACAACTTTGTTCTTATCCACCTGCAAGCCTGAACAGACCCACGGACTGCTGCAGCAGCTACAGACATCCAGTGAGTTGTGGACATGGCTGTCCCCTTCGCTTTGCTCTCTTTGAGGGAAACCAGAATCACGATAAATACAAAATGGCACAAGTCTCAGCTGACCCCAATATTGGCCGGTTAGGTAGATGATTTCTTGAAATGCAATTGCTGTGACAGCAAAAGGTCTAACTTAGAGATGGTTACACCTTCACAAAAACGCCTGGCTGGGATAAGTTATTTTTGTTGGAGCTATACAACAAAGACATGTCCAATCCTCTGTGACTTAACCTCACCAACTGACCTCTTCTCTTGTAGGAAATGAGATTGAGTGATCTGTCTCTGAGAACAGTTGCTCTTGGGTATATCAGAAATAAACCTTGACTGATTGTGAACGGCTGGAAGGCATCTTGTAGCAGAAAAAAGAACCCAGCCTGAGCACAAGTTTCAAAACAGTGCCAACCAGTCCCATCCCTCCCCAGGGGTACTGGCATGCTTGTCTCTTAAAGTATGAGGTAAGGCTTCTCCTGAACAGTGTTCAGCTTCAAGTGGTCTTCAAGACACATTTTTCTTTGCCACCCTGCCAATTGCACTGCCAGTCCACCTCTACATACCTAAGGCCCTGCCCAGGGGTCTGATTTGCTTGCATGTAGTTGGGCTCATTCAAAAAGTATCTGACCTACAGTAGGCCTCTGTCCTTCCAGCTCCACCGCCCCAGACCCCTGGTTGGCATGCTCATCTTGCACTTCTTTTGATAGTGTCATTATAAGAGGCTCTGGAGTTCACTCTGAGACCTCTTTCACTCAGTGCTCACTGTTTACCATGAAGTCCTCACTAAGAGTAGGTGCTAAGGACATGTAAATCTTCCAGAGAGTAGTCTAGGGTCTTCTTAACCTAACGTAATCTTTAATGGGATCCCTGGCCCAGGTGGGTTTCAGATGCTGTCTGAGGCTTCAAGATCTTTAGTGACCTAAGCTAGTTGGTCATCAGTGTATCAAACCTTTCCAAACCTCTCAACTCCCTTTATGTCTCAGGGGTGTGTTGTGTCTTGATCTCTCCAGTTACTCTGTCTTTTTATCTTTTGACTCCCATATACTCTTCCATCTACTTTCTGAACCCAGTTCTCTTCATCATGCCACTTTGCCTCCCCTCTTCTGGTCCTCCCAGCTTGTTTTGCTGCTCTTGCTCTTTTGCTGTCTGTGCCTAGTAAACTAAAATTGTCTCACTTCACCTGTCTTGAAAAAAATGGCTGTGCATACTGGTTGATCATACTTTTTCAGACTCATTCCTAGTCACTGGGGTGGAAAACTAGCTGGTTATCTCAATTAAGTTTTGATTGGCAATTAGCATCTTCCTGTCACTATTGTTCAATTTCCTTCAGTGTCCCCTTCAGCTATTTTCTGTGCTATTTTTTCACCTTATTTCCATGAGAACATTCTCAATGTATCTCTGTCCTATCAGTCCTGCTATATATTTAGTTCCTGTCTGGAAATAACAAATAGAGAGCTCTTTACTTTCAGGTAGCATTTGGGGCTTCAACTGCTCCAGCAGCACTTAGAATATGGCAAGAGTTGCCTCATCAAAATGTACCTGGACCCGTCCATGTGCCCATATCCTTATAAACCATCATACATGGAAGTCTATCCCACAGCACACTGTTGGTGCACACCAAGCTCTAGCTGTACAAAAGTTTTACAGAGGTGCCTCAAATCATCAGTTGTAGCAGGGAAGAAGAATAAAGAGAATGCTCTGGTGTTCTTTTCCTCTGGTCAACAGCTAGCTTCCTTTCAAATCTCACCAGACAGCCTATATAGTAGGCAGCTGGACCTCAGACATTATCCCTTCCTTCTGTTTTGTTGTCTTGGCGTGTGAGAGCTCCTTCCAGAAGTTCACTGAGCCATTCCCTTTCAGTTTCACAGAGGCAATGAGATGGGGAACATGGAGCTGCTCTTCTGTGATGGGGCTTGTAGCTTCCTGGCACAGGGAAGCAATGGAGCAAGTTTTGCAGAGGTCCCAGCTGAAGCAGCTAGGTGACTGGCAGTTCCCTAAGAGTCAGGGCAGGACATGAGCTCTCAAGGTTTTTGAATGGCAGTAGAGCACAATACAGGTCTTCCAGTACCTTCAGGGCAAAGAACATGCAACAAATTAAAGATGATGTCATTTGTGTGAAAAACATAAGAGAATAACACTATGCTAGATACAGCCTCTGAGAAAATCATACTAAAAGGTCTATTTACTTCACAAAGCTGTCACTCACCACCCAGCAAGAGTACATTTAAAAACCATTAGCTGGGCTTCGCATATGTGAGAGCTCCTAAACATTAATAGTTTGATTTTGGTTAAAAAGTGCATCAGGTTTTGTCCACCTTCAGCCTTAAGACAACATCAATTATTATGTCTTTAAAAGGTGATGGTTAAGCCGGTTGAGTGTCCCTGTGTGGAGGTTTTGTTCCACACATTCTTCAGCTTAGGGTGATAGTCCTTAACTGTTGGTGAGTAACAAACAGCTGGAGGCTATTACTTAATACGCAGGTTTGTGAGAGTACATCCTAATTTCATTTTTATATCTAGCCTGAACAGCAGCGCATGACATGAAGGAGAGTGGTGTTTGCTCCAGTTAAATCAGTTGAGTGTAACCCTGACAAATCTAAGAAAAGTCCAAGATACATTCACAAAGACTGACATCCTTAGTCAGAAGCTCATGTATGTCAGCTTGTTATTAGTTATTCCATGAATGAGAGCAGTATAAAAAAGGAAAACTCCAGTTCTTCAGGCAGATAGTGGATGCAGCAACTTCAGCTGTGCTGCAATAATTACCATGAATGCTAGATAAGAGCAATGTGAAGTATTTGGTAAGAAAAAACATCAAGAATTGCAATTTTTTTAGTAAGTATTTCAATAAATTCCCAACTCATTGACCATTTTCCACCTTAACTGGATGGAGAGAAAAGGCCTCAGAGATGAGGTCTCTGGAGGCTTTGTGAAAATAAGGAACAGAATGGTCTGTGCTGTCTTACCCCATCTTTACATCCACAAAGCACTTGTATGAGAGTCTGCTGGGAAGGAGCAGAGGTGAAAGAATGAATAAAACAAGCAGAGGTACTGAGAGGAGAGGCTGACTGATAGCCAGTGCAGAGAGACTTGGTGGTCCCCAAGAGCAGACAGTGAAACAAATTTTCTGTATCTGCAGAGCACAGGTTTAGGAGTGGATGAAAAGTGAGGCTAATTTAATGAACCTCAGGCCAGTGTCTCTTTCAGACTGAGTCACTGCCTCTTTAAGTCTGACCTGTTTTGTCTTGAAGTCTCACTGCTTGGTTGGACCAGGTGAAGGAATGGTATGTCCTAAAACTTCCCCACTATATCCAACTCCTTCAACTTACCTAAGAAATGATACTATTTCTCTCTTGTAAAGTGTTCATAATCTGTCTTTAAGATGACTGTTAACACTGCTGTTGAATTTTTGGCATCTTCTGTTTTATATACCATATGCTTTTGGTGTTTTTTCAGATGTTCTCATCTAGTTGACCTGGATTGAATTCCATCTGTAATCTGGAGATAAGAAGATCTGCCTCCCATATATTGCCTATTAAACTTTGTAGAAAGGGTTCAGATATAAGTATCTGGTGAAGCAAGCTTCTTAAATAACTTGGTGCTGTGGACAACGAACTGTGACTCATAACTCATAACTGAGGGTGTAGGACTTGTCCAAACTTTGACGTTTTTATTTCCAGTTTATTACATTGCTGGATATTCTTCCAGATTTTAATTGTTCTTCACTCAGTAACTTCCTATCTTACTTTATGAGATGTAGTTATTCCAGACATTCCTGAAGAAATGCAAATGCCCATACAGAGATGAGGCAGATCTGAGAGGGACAAATTTGGGCTATGAAGAAGACATTTCAACTCCGTGGAGATCCTGCCTGATACTAAGAAGATAATGTCAACTGTATTCAGCTCCCAAACCAAGCATGTTGATGTTTATGCTTGGTATGATTTTGAAGCTAACAGAGATGCATATGCTGACATCCATCAGTGACTTGACTGGTAGTTATGTTTGGTTGAGATGGTTAGCGCAGTAGACGCAAACTTCTGCCCTGGAAGGACATTGCCATCCCCTTCAGTGGAACTTCACCACAGATAAATCATCAAAAGTACATTGAAAGCCCTGAGACTCTTGTTAAAAATCCTAAGATACTGCTATGTTTGTCAGGTACAGTCAGGTCTGGTTAATCACATCTTGTTTGCAAACATCCAGTTTTATGAATTTAAAAAAAAAAAAGAACAACACAAAAATCTTGTTCACATGTCCTTTGAAACTAGTTTCTGCTTTAATTTGCGGGATGCTGAGACAATGCTAATACCAAGCACAATTTAATCAGCTCTGACTGTTCTGATCTGACAAGCACCTTCATTTGGAACTTGCCTATCATATAATAGTCATGGACCGTACAGGATATTCACCTCTCTCTATATAGTTGCCAGAAATTTCTGCTGGAATTGTAGGTCTTGTTGCCTGACATGTATAGAAGAATAATACTAGCCATTCCAAATGCTTTTAGGAAAAACAAAGCAAAATTAAATTATAGTCTATATTCAAACATTTTTCAAAACTTATGGAGACTGTTGTTTTTTTAAGCATGGGGGATATGCCCTCTCCCTCAGGGATGGCTGCTGAGGAGCCAAATGTGGGACACAGGTCTAAATATTCCTCTTGTGTAGGATGCTCACTCAATGATCAAAGGTGTTCATGGTTAACAAATTTAAATATTGCACCTCTCATCTAAAAACAAAGACCCACTTGAATGCTGGGGTTGCTAATCAGTATTTTTCTGCTACCTCTGTTTCTTGTGTATGCATTCCGCTAATTGGGCAAGATAGTCACTCCAGTTTACAAAAGTATTTGCAAATGTGGGGCAACATTTTTGCCTGCATTTTGGAACTGGCTTTCTAAATTTGATCCCATCATGATTGATAGTTATAGTGTAATTATAACCATGTTTATTTAGGCTTTTGCTGATTCCTTCTAATCATTGAGATTCATACAATCATAGAATGGTTTGTGTTAGAAAGGACCCCAAAAATCCTTTAGTTCTAACTCCCTTGCTATGGTCAGGGATACCTGTCAGTAGATGAGGTTGCTCAAAGCTCTATCCAGCCTGGTTTCAACACTTCCATGGATGGGGCATCCACAACTTCTCTGGGCAGTGTGTTCCAATGCCTCACCACCCTTATAGTAAAAAAAAATCCTTCATAGCATCTAATCTAAATCTCTCTTCTTTTAGTGTAAAACCATTACCCCTTGTTCTATCACTACCTGCCCACTTAAAAATTCACTCTTCCCCCTTTTATAAGGCCCCTTAAAGTAGTAGAAGGCTGCAAGATCTCCTTGTAGCCTTCTCTTCTCCGTGTTGAACAACCCTACTTTCTCTGCCTGACTTCACAGGAGAGATGCTACCCCTAATCATTTTTGTTGCCTCCTCTGGATGTGCTGCAACAGGTTCATATGTTTCCTGTGCTGGGGACCCCAGAGCTGAATGCAGCACTCCATGTGAGGTCTCATAAAAGTAGAGCAGAGGAGCAGAATTACCTCCCTCACCCTGCTGGCCACAGTGTCTTTGATGCAGCCCAGGATATAATTGACTTTCTGGGCTGTGAGTGCACATTGCTGGGTCATGTCCAGCTTCTAAACCACCAGCACCCTCAAGTGCTTCTCTGCAGGGATTCTCTCAATGAGTTCTCCCAGTGTGTATACATGTCTGGGATTGTCCCAGCGCAGATGCAGCATCTTGCACTTGGCCTTGTTGAACTTCTTGAGGCTCTTGTGGGCCCACTTCCCTGGACTGCACTCTGTCCTTGTGTTATGTCAACTGTACTGCTCAGCTTGATGTCATCTGCAAACTTTCTGAGGGTGCACTAGATACTAAAGTCTATGTCACAGATAAAGGCACTAAAGAGCCCTTGTCCCAAGACAGAGCCCTAAGGGACACCACTTGTCATCAGCCTCCACCCAGACACAGAGCCATTGACCACAACTCCCTGACTGTGTCCGTTCATCCAATTCCCTATGCACCACACAGTCCACTCTTCAAATGCATTTCTCTCCAGTTTGGAGACAAGAATGTCTAGTAAAACCATGTCAAAGGCTTTGCAGAAGTCTAGGTAGATGCCATTGGTTGGTCTTGCCTTGTCAGCCTTGTTCACTACTAGCTGCTGCAATGTTTGCTGTGGCATTGGTGGTTTTTAAATGTAACGGGCCAATTTCTTTCTAGCAATTTTTTTATAGCATCAATCTGGTTAACTCAGTAGCCTCTCGCTAATTTGCTTGCATTAAAACACCAGCAAGAGGTATGTGTGGACAGTCCATTTGCAGGGTTCCACAGCCCAGGTGGGGAGGCCTTGGACTGGGAGAGAAGTGGGCTGCGCTTGGCAGCCCTCACTACAACCTCATCTCTGCAGCAGCTCTAGGCAGGACACATGACACATGAGACATGTCATGACACAGCCACGTCCAGTGGGGCTTCAGGTTAGGAGTGGTCCATCCAAGCCACTGGGACAACTCATACTTTTAAAGAGATATGTGGCAGAGGAGTTTTCTAGGGGTTAGGACTTCATGGTTTAGGTCTTCTTTTTTTTGGTTTTTTTGTCCTTTTTTTTCTGTTGAGAACTGGGGCCTTAGAGATTAGCATTACCAGATCTAGCTATTTCAGTGCAAATAAACAAAATACTTAGATACAGAATATTATTAGCAGAACACACTTTTTCTAAGTTGTATCACTGCAAAGAGCTTGAATTTAGGAATTTCAGGTTTTGCCTGAAACTCGCTGTGTCATTTCTCTTAACCAAGTGATACCATTATAACAAGGAGGGTGTATTATCAGATTACCGTCTACTATTTTGAAATACTCATTTGAAATGAAAGAAAGTTTGTTACATGAATATGGACATAGAAGCAATCAGTCTTCTACTCTTAAACCTGGTGTCATGCTTGATTTTATTAACAGTTACAGAAGGCAAAATTACTAGGTTTTGCTTCTCAATGTTTTTCTTCCATTGAAGACAATAGAAAAAACTTCCATTAATTTTGTGGAAGCATGATTTGACCCCTAGTGACTCTGATTTCTTTTTTCTCACCTTTTCCTGCACAGCAGGGAAACATTATAGCCTGAAAAATAGCATCTTTACTACGGTGGGAGAAAGACTTAAAAATTAATGGAGAGAACTATTACTTTTCTGTATGTACTGGACTCTAATGGCTCTGAAAATTATAGTTCCTATCTTTTAACAACCAAAGTGTTTTTCTTTAAAAGGTGCTACTTTCCAATTTCTGTCCTTGTTAATAATTTAATGATTTACAAAGACGTTGTAAAAGTTATCTACTTCATTGTCTCTGTTTTGCCACAGCGAAACAGTTCCCAGATTTGTTTGGGTGGGTTTTTTTCCTTAATTTTGAAAAGTCAGAAGAGAATGTGTCCTCTGATTATGCTTTGTAACTGAAAATACCAAAACACATCACTTGGGGATTATGTAACAGAGGAAAAGGAAGGATCAAAGAACATCCCCGAAATTCCTTTCCTGTTCCTGAGTGTCAACCTGGAGAGGCTGTAAGATGAAGGAAAAACATCCTGGTTGGTCAATTTTGTCTTAAACTGACTCAGCATTTGCTGCTGAAGGTCATTTCAATTGAGGTTATTTGACCTGAAGATGAATCTGATGCTAACCCCTTCTTTTTTGCCGCAGTGCTCCCATATGTCCAGCTATCTAACTGAGGCTGATATTGTACTGTCCCTTGGAATTGACTGACAAAGCTGCAGCACTAACCAAATCCCTGCTTGGTCTCCATAGGGTTTTATGTAGCAGTGTACTGTTTCTGTGAAAACTACTTGATCTATGCCACTTTCAGCCACTGTAAGGATGAAAAGAGCACAGGTGCCTGTCTCAAACACAGCTAAGCCCACAGAAGGACTTTGCCATGAGATAAGCACAGAATGGACTGACAGCCCATGTTTTTAAGGAATAGGGTCCTTTTTCCTGCTGCTGAAGCTCGCTTTTGCTGTCTCCTTTCTAGTCTCTCTGCTTTTTTTTCATTTCTTTCTTTCTCCTTCCCCATCTTGCATTCCATAACCCTCTATCTGACCCCAAAAGTGATGTCCACCATTTAATTCAGAAGTTAATAGCTTTGAATTTGCCGGCAGGGCTGCAGTCTAAACCTGCCTCAGGTCCTCCCACAAAGTTGGCCATGGCCTGCTGGAGCATTTCTTCTCTGTGTGCCAGTAGTCCACAAATAGCCTCCAGCACCACCCGACCCCCCACCAAAACTCAAGAATTAGGCTCCATTGTCATTGAACTTACAGTTGCTTTCACTGCAGGAACTTGTACAAAATGATCAATTTCACCATATGCTTTCACTGCTCGGCATGAGTTTGCAACCTTTCTTGTGTCATGCCACCACTGCTAATGCATCAGTTGAAAGTGTGAAAGCCAGTGTGTTCTACTCATACAGCCTGACCCTCTGCTGTAGTTGCTCAAGAAAAACCTTATTCCAGCAAGCTGTCTAGCTGATGCTAGAGCCAAAATCGTGTCTCTTTCCTCTGCTTATTTTCTTTGCATTCTCATTCACTGTTCAGTCTGAAGAAACCTCTCTGCCTGTTCTTATACTTTCAGCTTTTCCCTCCCCATTCACATTGACTGCTGCCTCCACTGATCATCAGCCAGCCACTCAGGCTGCCTGTCTCCTGCTATAGGACTGCTGACCAGCAATCCACCACTGATTCCTGTGGGCTTGGGCAGAGCAGTTCTGCAGTGACGAACTTTCACTGGAGGGTTTGCAGCTCCGCTATGGTAGCTGTCATACCCACGGCTATGGAGAACCAACCTGGATGGCAATGCCAAGTTTCAGGATTATGAGTGACACCACCCCACTTCTGCAGCTCCATGGCATGTAATACCTGCCCTGCATCACAACCGTGTGGTCACCTCCTGTGAGGCTCAAAGCTGAAATGCAACAGCAATGATCTGCCTGTGCTGTACAGCCTGTAATAAAACTGCACATAACTGGGACAGGCTCTCACTGGATGAGACAGAAAGGGTGTAAGTATTATGCTGTACTTTGGAAAGCAGACTAAAAGCAGTTTCTGACAATGACAGTTATTTTATGTCCTGGCTGGTGAAAGAAATTCTATTAAAGAGACATAGAAAGAAATCAGGATACTGCTTCAAAATTTTGACTTTTATAGAGGAAGTATAGGTCAAGACTAATATTTATTGTGTAGAAAAACAGTTTTCATGGCATACTAGATAGAAGGAAATCTGTTTTGAAAGTTGACTCAATGCTGTTAGCAAAGACCATTCTAGTATGTACCATGCTTCAGCTGAGGGACCATATTAAAACTTCCAGGATAAGTACAGCAAAAACCTCAAAATCTGTAATAAAACTTTTGAAAAACATTTAAATATTAAGTTAATGGAACCCATTTTCCTTTCAGCTGTGACAGTTTGTATTAAAGGCAAAACTTTGTGCGTGGTTGTGGAGAGAAATTATTTGAGTGGAAGGGTTTTAATTATTGTACAATGGTACGGAAGTAGAATTAGTTAAATCACAGAATCACAGGAAAACAAACTATATTGTGAGTCAGTTGGGTCAGTGCCAAACTGAAGCTAATGGGAATTCTCTGATCCACCCAAGAGGTGTCTCATCTAAATGCTTGCTGTCCTTCTCCACATGAGAAAAGCTCATGACTGATACCCATTTCCATTCTTAATCTCATACATATGCTTTAATTGGTGGCTTTATAGTTCATGAATAATTGCTAATATGAACCTATTCCATGTAACATTTAAAAATTGTTTCAACTTGTACAAACGTTATACACTTCCCTCTAAATGCTGTACAGAGAAAATAGAAGCTCAATAACTGTAACAACCTAAGGAAATCTGTGACCATAAAAGGTTCCTAAATATGTTCTTGCATGGGATAATCCAAAACATCTAAGCCACCAAGGAACACATATTGCATTGACTATGAAATCAGAAGTATTCATTAGAAATTTGCATTACTTGCCAGTCAAGCTTGGAAATGGCTCTCTAAAAGCTACCTACGTGCCCAGAAAAATACAACCTTAAATTTCTCTCCTCTGCCATCTGTAATTTAGCAAAGAAATTTCTTTCTCTCAATAATGCACTTACAGAAAATAAGGGTAAAACCAATAATTTAAAAAATAATATTAAGTTATTCAAACTAATGAAAAAATATCCAGTTTATTAGTAAATATTTAATTTGGACAAAAAGCTGATTTCTCATTTGTATTTAATAGTATTTTCTCCTCTATCTGTAAAATGTGGAAGGATTATTGGAGTGTTTTTGACTTTGACTAGCCAGTACAGGCATAGTAAGAAAATAATTTCTGAAAATTTAGATTAACATCCTAAACAGTATTATTTAGAAATAAGTATTAATTTAAATATAAATATAGTTTAGTAATACAAATGAGTAATCATATATGTATAAACATACATATTCATATATATATATATATACATACTGTCTGACTCCAGGTGGGCCAGAATCAGAAATTAACATCACAGCATTGATGAAGTACAGCAATGAGGTGGCTCCAAGAAACATGGAAGAAATACAGAAGAAATAGGGCAAAATCATGTCTTGCTTACTTTTTTTCCTGCTGTATTTTCTGTGATGCTGTTAAGCTGTGAGAGCCTACAGGGATCATTACAGTTACTGAACAGTATTTGCAATAACACAGTTGGCAAAGTGACACCGTTTTAGTACCATCTGTACACAATGCCTTGCTGCTCAGGTGTGCAGGGACACATCAAGCAAGGACTATATGGAGCATGTGGGAACATGTTGGACCTGGAGCAAAATTGTCCATGGCTGGTTTTGTTCTCTTCCTTCACACTTCATGTCTGTTGTGTAGGACTTTGCTTCAGTATTTCTGCATCATGTCCCAGCAATGGCCAGGAAAGATTCAGGAAGGATCCCACTGAAATTAACATCCAAGTCATACAGACTTCAGTGGGAGTGAAGTTATATTGAAAATAGGTTGCATTTCCTTCCTGTGAAAGGAGACAAAACTAATGGAGAAAGCCCAAGTCTGTCACAGGACATGGCCCTTTTCACATGGGTATTGTACCCCTACTGTGGAAGTGGAAATGATTCACTTCTAGGAATTCTTTTCATTCTTGGAACTACTTGCAAGCATCTTTTGGATTCATGGAACAAATATTGGTAAAAAACCCCCATGATAGTCTACTGAGTGCATCATAAGAGTTTCAAGAAATATCTGTTGTTTTACATAATTGACCTGTGTGAATATAATAGCGTGACTCTGGCTGTGGTCTGATGGATAAGCAGATGTCAATGTTTCTATGTTTCTGAAAAAGATTTATTTTGTCTCTTTGCTAAATCTTATGCCAGTTAAGAGAAGTATTACTCCAGAAGAAGTCTTTCAGATCTTTAAAGTACAAGTGTAGTTGACCTTTAAAAGGCTCTTCCTAGCATTAAACTAGGAAACTTAAAAGTGGTGTTGTAGCTCAGTTTTCTGAGCAAAATTCTGATGGTTTGACGGCACTGAAAGTTCAACTTTTGCATGCAGTCAGAATGCTTCCGCTGTTCTGGTTTGAGCTACACCAAAAATCCTTAAGATCCTAGTACAACCGTATTGCACCTGTGTAAGATTGGATACTTTTTACCCAGGATAGCCCTTTTTTGAGGAAAACATATGTGTTTTATTTTGGTAACTGGCTCTCCACTCAGTCAGCAGACTGGTGTGACACATTTGACAACAATTTGGCTGCATTGTCAACTGCAAGAGAGGCAGTGGTAACACATGAGAGGCAGGCAGGGAAAGAGGGACCCCTCCTTCACTTACTACATACATTTAGAACATCAGGACAATTTTAAGGTGGCCTAATATCTTGCTTTTAAGCTTGCCACATTTGTTGGCAGGAGGAATTGCTTGATTTTAATTAGCTGTGTAAAAGTTATGCTAATTTAAGTCAATTCAGTAAAATTCAAACAGAAGATTTTATTTCCAGTTTCCAAAACAGCGAGCATAAATTTTAAAAAGGTGATGCTGGAGAAATGAGATAAAACTACCCCTATTTTGCATACCTCCAAGGTCAAAGGTCAGCAATCTTGGGGCACAGTAAATCTCCTTATGCAGACAGTCCTTAGAGCACCTTAAAAGAAGAAGCAAATGACACGTCACTGGTGATTCACCATCTGCATTTTGCTATTGTCTTGGGTTGAGCTGGCAAAATGCCAACTGCCCAATACAGAGTCAGCACCTCCTTCCCCCCGCTGAGGAAAGGGAGGGGAAAAAACTGGAAACTCAAAATAGGTTTATATATTTATACAGAAAAAAAGAAAATTAAAGAAAACTACAATATAACACACACACAAGTTAGAAATAACAAAAAATAACTCTCCACTCCCCAGTGAACACAAATCCCACCATTCTAACTACAAATCACTCTGGAGAACTCAATTCCCCAGAGACAGACCCAAACAGGGGCAAGGACTAAGAACAAACATTTTACTTCCCTAAGATAACATGGTGGTAAGCCGGTGCTGGGCCTGGGCCTGCAATCCCTCCTGGGACAGCGCGGTGTGTCCTCCTGGGACCACAGCTTGAAGGAACTGACTAAGCCACTCCTAGACCAGCTTTTATATTTTGACATGATGTCAGAATATGGTATGGAATACCATTGGCCAGTAGAAGTCAGCTGTCGACTCACCCAGCCCAGCTCAAGTTATCTGATAGTCTCAGGCCTACTCTGAAAACTAAAGCCTAAATTTAGCCTACACCTAGCTAAACCCATAACAACTATCCACAATCTTTGTCCTTTAATTCAATATCTGTTTGCGTGTTACCAGCCTGACAGCTAGATGGATTGTGTTTATTCCACTCATTACTGTCTTTTGATTGAAGCCAGGTGTGATGGTGGTACATTGTTCAGTAAAATAACTTTGCAGTGATCGAGTTACAGTGGAAGAGCAATGGCAGATCTGGTGCTGAGAGAGAAACTGCTTGGGATCAGTCAGACTGTGTGTGTAACACAGTGACACAAATGAGAGTGCTTTAGAAAGGCAGACTTGTTCACTCCAGGTCACCTGCACACTGACATTGTGGGCACAATGAGGCAGAGGTGTGTTTTGGGAAGCTGAAACAGGGGTCCTGTACTGTCTGGGCATCAGACTGTGCCCACCTGTCCATCTAGGTGATGACTGCTAAGTACTAATGCTGCAAAAGGTCTCTGTACATTTTCTGCAAGAGCCCTACCCCTGGGGTCACATCCTACCAGCATTCTCATAGGCATTGCTCGTTTCCAGCAGCTGTTACTTCACCTCTCTGCAAGAACGTATGAGCTGATGCTCAGTGATAACATCTGACCAGAAATACCAGACCTCAGAGAAAATCTTTCCAGTCCTGTTTTAGAGAAACGCATTAGGCAGGCAGGCAGTCACTCCAAAACCTCCTCATGGCCTAAGTGTGGGCTTTGTTGCTCCACAATAAGCACCACACCATGAAAAATGTTGCATTGAGTGGTATGAATTTTCTAAGGAGGTCTAAAATGTATAAAATGACAATCACACTTCAAGACAGTGGGCTACATTTTGCATTTCACCTCCTACACTGCAAGTTCTTAACTTCATGCATACTCATATGCCACATCTCCTCCTATGCCTGTTGCAGATAAGGTAAAATGTGAGAGGAAAACTTCCCTGTTTAAGGCACCCTGTAACCAAAGGAAAGAAGTACTGGGACAAAAGCCAGAATTTCCAAGAGTATCTGTTCCAAAGACTTGTTAATATTTCCCCAAGGCATCATGTTCATTACTGAGCTAGGCTTTACACTCTTCGGCCAGGGAAGAAAACTCCAGCCTCCAAAGTGACATATCTAAGTCAGTTCCCTCTGCAGGCCAAACTGAAATTCCCAGTTACACAATCTGCAACCCTAACTAAATCTAATCCCCAGACTGAGAATAACCAAGGTAACCTGACACCCACATGATACATGACTCCCTCACAGCTGCTTGCCTCTTGGATGCAGCATATGTTGTGTGTGTCTCTCAGAACTGCTGTGTGCATAGCATAAACACCTAGGTGCTTCTCCTTGTAGTATCTGCGGTGTTTCTGAAAGTAAATGGATGGAATAAAACTGCATGGGCCTTGGAAATCAAGCTACTGGTTTTTTCCCCAGAGGAATAGTCTGCAACTTGGAGTAAAACTGGGTCATCTCTGTATTTTAGACTGAAAACTTCATTCAGCAGGACTATTACACCAGTATTTTGTAACCAAACTTCCTTGTCCTGGTCCATCTGCACAGCCAGTCTGAATTTACTTGATGCTCACCAATTTCCTCTGCAGCTTCTCAGAATAAGCAATGCTAAGCAAGGGCTGCCAAGCCCTCTAGCTGACATTGGAGTCACAGAGGTTCATGACTCACCGTTCTTCAGCTGGCACCAACTAGTTGGTTAAAGGTAAAAAAATGTACTGAAGATGTAACTGTGGTGCAAAGTTTCTGCAAATACGTGAGATAGCTTCTCAACTCCTTTGCACCAGACAGCACACATGGAGCTGCAAGAAGACTGGCACTTCCTTTATATCAGCAAAAGTAGCATGCAGCTGCTTGTTTGGTCCTGAGCACTATAGGGCATGACAGAGGTTCCTAAAATTATATAGCCCCAAATTCTAACAGAGAAGTCTGATGTAATTAGACAGTATCTGCTGAGACACTCAGTTGTGACAATACATTTCTTTCCTTTCATGAATCTAAAATAAATACGAATTTAAAATGTAGCCCTTAATGTAACTTTAATGACGTTTTTGTGCATTAATTCCCTTCAGGTACAGTTCTTGTCATTAATACCTTCCATTGACAAACAAGGAAGGATGTCTTAGAAGGGAACCTTGCCAGCTGAGGAAAATATTTGGCTTGTCTTGGTGTTGCCAAGCAATTCTGTTTGTATTTTTCAAGGACATTTAAACAAAAAAGAAGTAGATCTACACACATGTAATTAAATTTTATAGTCAGTGTCCCTGCATTCAGTCTTGTACTGTACCAATAAGTGTTTGAGCATCCAGCAGTTGAAAGAGGCACCCAGCCTGTCTGCATCAGGTGATGAGAAGCAGGGAGCTTTGGGAGGCTCAGCACACCTGGCAATACAAGGGGGTCAAACAGTTGTGAAAGTCTATGGGCAAATGGGTGACACAGATGGAAGTTGGGAAGGGAGGCAGAAAGCTGATTCCCAGTCCTCCTTTAAAGCTTGTTTATGCATTTTACACACTAGTTGCAATTAAAAAAAAAAAGTAAACTGTGATAGAAAAGGAATAAGAATACAAGTGTTCTTATTATGTTCTTATTAAAGACCATGCCTTCCTGGTAAATATTTACTATGATAATCCCCTCTCCTTAACTTTTTGCCAAAAAGAGTCTAGGCTGCAGTCAGTAAGGCTCAGTTCTTAAAATGAAATGGAAACTATAACTGGGTCTTGGGGAAAGAGCTAATCACTCTGCTGGGACAGAAAAGATAAAGGAGAAAATCCTTCCTTCAGCCATTTTATGAATTATAAGCTGCCTTTATGTAGAAGTTTGGGGAAATCTA
>JAOXXN010000364.1:19078696-19095562 GCA_026770055.1 Myrmophylax atrothorax | reverse complement strand
AGAAAAGAAAAGAAAAGAAAAGAAAAGAAAAGAAAAGAAAAGAAAAGAAAAGAAAAGAAAAGAAAAGAAAAAAGAAAGAAAAGAAGTCATGGCAATAGGCCAAAACTCTCTGTATGTGCATAGTCTGGAGAAAGGAAATACACAAGTAACTGAGTGAATATTGGGTATAGAGGCATTATTGTCTGACATAGGGTTGAATTTGTCTGGACAGTTGGGTGGTGATGTTGAAAAATGAGCAGCTTGTGAAAATATATTTATATCAAAGAATAAAATTCCACACTTCCAGAGTAGTACTTTTTGTCAGCTATAGGGTTGGATGTTATAAATGGATGAGTATCTCTATAAATTTTCTAGAAAGATAAACACTACCAAGGATATATCACTGTTGAGTCACTGATTTGCCAGATGTAGATTAAGAAGTAAATGAAAAAACTAATGGTATAACTTACTTATTCTTAGACATGATGGATGGCAAATGTCTTGCCAAACAAACACCAAACCTACTAGAAAAAATATTCTGTCAGATATAGGTTTGGTAGGTCCTCAAAAATTATGGAACAGTTGATCATGTATGACAAACTTGGACTGGCTGAAAAGGAGAAGACGTAGTTTAAATAAAATGGAGAGAAAAAAATAAAACCACATCTAGAACACTGTCTATGTAAAAAGGAAAACTGCAAAATTAACTGAACAAATTGTTGGTAAAGTCTGTAATGCTGCAGAACTCTAATATGTGAAATCCATGAATACTGTTGAGTAAAAGATATAAAAATTATTAGAACTATGAAAAAAAGTGCATATTCTGGATAGACTTTAGAAATGGCTGGATAAGCTGTCATTTTCAAAAAGGTATTAGGAGAAATAAAGAAAAAAAAAAGAAGATAAATACTACTACAAAAAGCACCTTTGGGGGCTCAAAATTTAGGTTTATCTACACCTCACAGAGAAAATTAGGAACAAAGCTTAGAAAGTGAAGTCATAATATAAGTAATAAGCAAAAAAAGAGTGGAAAAGTGAGGTTGCTTTGCAGTTACATAATAGAGAGACCAGACAAATATTACTTTGAATTTCAATAGCTTTCTTCAGTTTTAATAGAAAGAAGAGGTTGAGCTGGGAAGTAAGAACAGGATGGAATAGAAATTAAGATTTGGGAACAGAGCTCATCATAGCTTTGATTAAAACAAAATCTAAATCACTTAATGCATGCAATACAAGCTGAAGAGCAGGAGGTATGGTCAACCACTGCCCATAGAAATAAAAGGCATGGCACATGAAATTGCAGGTCCAGAAGCAAAGACTTTTTTATAAACCATTTCAGTTAAAGAAATGTTGCATGGCTGCAAAACGGCATACGTTGTCTTAGAGGATAGAAGAGAAAGGACTTGAATGTCAGTCCTGTTAGACTCAGTCTCAAGAAAGGCTTTAGACAGAAGACCATGCAACAGATACTTTGGGAAGGGTAATCACAACAGAACATCATATTATCCTGTTTTAATAAAATAGGAGGGTTTTTTAAAGAATAAACTTGATTAAATATAAATAATATCTCAGTAAAAGAATTTATTTACCTATTATTTAATAATCTGCCACATAGGAAACTATTAGAAGGGTGAAAATAGCAGTGAGTAAAATTTTAGGATATGCATTAAACTAGCAAAAGAGAAATAAAACAACATATATCTATGAAAGAAAACTAAAGATGCCAAGATCTGCCAATGTGGCCTCTTCTCACTTTCTTTTACCATGGCACAGAATTCAGGGCTGTGGAATGAATGTCAAACAGAGTATCAAAACAGAAATACTCTGAAAATAATGAGATTGATACTAAAAAACAAGTTTAAAATTAACCATCCAAATGCAAGATTAGGAACTTGAAGTAATGCAAATTTCTACTGTAAACAGGGGACTTAATCAGTTGGAAATAGTGTAACAGGAAAAAGATTTAGATACTCTGATCTCCCTGAGGATGACAATGTGCTGCTACTGCTATCATGTGACCCCACAAGAACAACAAATACAAACTGAGGCTGTACAAGGAGCACTGATGCCACAAGACAAGGACTTGGGGAGACAACATCCACACACAGTCCTGGCTGCTATCTTGCAAGGAACATGAGTTAAAACAGAAACAGGTACAAGGAGAAACAACTGGAAGCACTAGGCTCGTTGGGGAGCGGAGGCATGCATAACCTGTCCAGTTTAGCAAAAGAAAGGCTAAAATGAACTAGACCTGCCACTTACAAGTACTGGTGAAGAAGAGATGCTATTCAAGCTAAATTATGTGTTAGAAGAAATCAAAAGGGCATAAATACCCACAGCCTGAAAATCAGAAAGTTTCTAATCATCTGAGAAGGGACCTTCTACAACAAACTTCCAGCTGGGAAGCAAGAAATCTAACTGGCTCTAGGATGGATCTGGATAAAGCCATAAAAGGCGTGGTATAAGATATGTCTGTGAGGTCACAGGACTAAATTCTAAGGTCGAGGATGTGCCATACATCCTCCCATCTTCCATTATGAAAGGGATGGAGACACAGTGACAAGGCAAGACATCCTTGCAGACTGCCCTGCTAACTCCCTGATAACTGACTCACTCCAGTCAGCAGATAGCAACTTCTCACCTACAGAGTACAACATGTTACTACAAGGAATTTCAGTTAGATTTATGGTCTTAGGGGAGCTACAGAGCATATTACTGGGGCTGATTAAGTGTAAGTAATGGGGTTTTTTTTCTGATTTATACCTTCTCAGGTTCCGTGATGATCATTTGTGACTGTGTTTACACATACAAGCATGCGAACACACCAAACCTATGATTTTCCACAATGAAAAAATGAAACTCATTCAACTAAATTACAGTTTGGTGTGGCTGCAAACTTTACAGCAATTGATAATGGTCTCTTGATACTTTCCACTTTAAAGCCCAGGATGTCCTGAACTGGTCTCCACCTCTAATGTATTCCCTTTCTGTCAGCCAGCATGGCTCTCCTGTGGCTGTGCTGTAGCTTTGCTGTACAACCCTGACACAAGCCTGTGTGTTTCTTCCAGCTCAGGATGGTGAAGTTGATGGCTCAGGAAATGAGGAATATCTCTTTCACAGCTGAAGAACGGCTGGACGTGATGCCTGCACATTGTGACAACAAACACAATGGTTCTGCACACTGACAAGAAGCATTAGCTGTCCCACCTCCAGTGACACATTAGAAGAGCTGGAGGGTTAAGGGGACATAGAGATTGAAAATCAAGTCCCAGGAGGGTCCCAGTGTCCCCTTAGCTGGTTGCACTTGCAGAGGTCATCTTGAACCTACTCTGCTGCATACGGAGATATCTACATTTTTACATTCAGCACCTGTCCTAGATTTACTTAAATAGTTAAACCCTGCCTAAATTGGATGTACTAACCCTAATGGCTAGCAATATTGTTACCTTGATTTGAATAATGTTTCATTTTAAAACAGAATGAATATTAACTGATTCTGAAAACTTGCAGGTTTCAATTGCCAGAGCATTTCTGCACAAAGAAATATTCTCACTTGCACAATGGTTCTGAGGGGGAAAAATACAGTTTCAAATTTCTTACATTGTAGCATTGTAGGGAACAATCTCATTTCTTGTTGTGTTGCATCCTGTCCTAAAATCAATAGATATTTTAAGCATTTATCAACTCTGACGTATAAAAAGTACAGAAGAAGTTACGCAATGCTGCCACGGATATCTCATGGACTGAGGGAGTCTGAGCAACCTCTTGGATGCTTCTCCACCATGCTTGCAGAAATGCAACTCTTCTAGCAGTTATAGGCTGTACATTTTCTCACCCTGTAAAATTTCACGGGTTACTCTTATCAAGAAAATATGAGAAAATTATTAAGGATGTAATATGTCATTTAGTGGTCCAAACACACCTTTAGTTAAATTGGTCAGAAAAATTGGTCCAGGCAGATTTAGTCCTTACAAGTAATGGCTTGCACTTATAAATATAAAAGAAATTCCTTCAGTCATTTTCTTTTCTTTATGGTTAAGACTTTTACGAGACAGTAAGGAAGTCAGGCACCTCAGTGTGAAATTTCATAGGTCTAAACTATTTAATTTAAAAACTCTACTGAAGAATGCCATTCTGGATTTTTACACTGGAAATTCTTGTGTTAGAAGAAAAAGTCTTATAATTTTTTTCAGTGTATACAGACAAGTGAGTTTGTATACACATTCACAGGCATGCACACTCACAGACACATATGACAGATTTTTAGTATTATGTTATTTAGTATTGTATTATTTATTGTATCACTTAGATGGAAGGCATCATCAATCCATATGAGGATCACAAGACCATATCCGAAGCACTGTATGATCTTGGGGATGACTCCAACAGAATTAGCATTAAATGTATGACCAAAAGGAAGGTCATCTACTGAGACATCAATGACAGGTAGTTTGGCTAGAAAACATAACATCTCTTTGGGAACACAGCAGCAAAAAAATAAAGGTTCTTCAGATCAGAAAAGCAGGGGTTTCATCTGAACCACTAGCAAGGTGCATGGCCTTGTGAAATGTGGCAAAAGGAGCTCTATGTCTTTAGCAGAGAAAATGAAGGCTAAAGGAGATTGTCACACATTTTTACAAACAGGGGGATAGAGAAATGCTGTTTAAGGTAAGGGAAAATGCGTGGGCAAGAACTTATGTATGCAAGATTACAGGAATAAATATAAGATAGTAAAAAGATGGAATTTTCCCCAAGGGAGCAAGGTGGTTAAACAACCTTCTCATAATAATACTGGGGGCAAGAAAACAAGTTAAAACCCTCTTAAATTCAACAAAATTATGCAACCTTGACAACTGATATTCAAGAGAGGTCTGAAACAAGTATAATAAAGTTATTGTGCATGAGGAAAGAAGCTATAAAGATCTCTGAGTACAATAATAAGATTGTGTATTGTTCTAAAGTAAAGAAGGTTACATAAAAGTTTAATCTTGAGTTTTAACTTGAAAAAGATAGTTGGTATTTTCTTATCATTATTTTCTCTTCCAATGAGCATCCTCTGTAAAATCTGTTGGTGTGTTTTAGAGGCTGATTTATTAGTATTGATATTTTACTTTTCTAATTTCCAGTCAGTCTTCTGCATAGATTGAACAGAAAAGCTAAGAACAGAAATCAGAATTTAAGATTTATTAATTTTAGTTATTATTTGTAAGACCAGCCATTCAGTAGCTTTTGATATTCTATGTATCAGATATTAAGAACAGATCTCATTAATCTGAATCCTCCATTTTTCCTAGTAGGATATCTAATAACATTTCCAATATGAGGAACTAATTCTGTGACTTTTTATGTCCTAACTGGCTCAGATCCCTTTTGTGCTTTTTCCTCTGTTCTTTTGTCTTCTGGATCTAGCATACATTCTTGCCACTGTAGCAACCCCTTGCATCAAGCTGTCTAAATGAACGTGGGTTCAAAATCCTTGAATCCTTTCATACTCTTATTTTTGGCACTGAAGTTCAAGGTTTTGAAAGGGACTCCAGATTGGTGACGGTCCTTCAAGTTACCCTTGCTGTCATAGCAACCCAAAACCACAGAGGAATCGAGTGTGATGTGGAAGGTCTCTTCAGAACCCATACGAGCCACATGGTAAGGATGGAAATCTTCCACTCTGGTATGCAGAAGGTGAAGCTGAGTGCTCTGTCTGATTTGCATGGCCACCAAAGTGCTCCTTCCTGTAGCTGGGGAGCTTGGCAAGCATATATTATGGTTTAAAGATCCTGTAAAGAACTGTCTGATTCTTTCTCACTGCCATTTTTCTGAGCTTTTTTTTTCTCTGAAGAATAAGGTGGTTTGATTTATTTAATAGCAGGAATCAAGATATTTAACGTAGTTTTAGCCCAGGCTCTGCACTCATTATTAAAGGCTTAAATGAACTCAGGAGAAGGCCTTTGGGTGCTGTGTCCTGCCAAGCTTGACCTCTCCCTGCACTGCAACCGGCTGTCACCCATCTTCAGCTTTCACAAAATAAAAACTCAGTAGCAGATAGTAAGAGGAGGCAAAAGAAAAAGCAAAAGGATGCCTTAAATGAGCATAGGGCAAAGCCGGCTTACCTCAGAAGAAATGCAACAGTAGCACAGGCTGTTGTATAGTTTCTACAGAGACTGCTGTCATAGACTTTTAATTTTAACCTTCCACATAGTTTTACTTTTTATGTCCTGAGGTTCTGCAGCTAGAAAGTGCCATTTTGTTTTCAGTATTCATCAGAGGGTGGTGAAATGACTATCATATTAATTAGCTTTCCTGGGATCATGTTACACAGTGAAACACAGACCACTGGGGACAAAAAAAAAGCCCTAGGAGGTGACCTTTATTTACCTAAATAAGGACTAACCTCATAGGTTGTAAAATTAGTGATTATTATCTGATCTCAAAAGCTATTTAGGCACACAACTGCTCTTTGGTTGCAGTCACTGGAGACTTGCAATAACACACATCTGTTTATCAGACTATGGTGGAACTTTTTTCCCCCTGAATTATCACTTGATTTTTTTCTCAGACACAGCAAGGTACACTGAACATCTCCACATCTCCTCTGTACAGAACCATATCTTTCCTTTTGTCTTGATGTGCTCGTTGCTACCTGAGGTTGCTCCCTTAACTGCCTGATGGAGAATGTAGGGTAATAAAGAGAAACTGGGTGCTAAGGAGGGATGGCTCTACTTTCCCATTTAAATAACCACATTCCTGTTCTTTTTATATGGTTTATATATTTTGTTTAAGATACATGTAGGTTGAATGATGGGAATTTCTTTGTTAAGGGAAATTGGAATAAATAACAAATTCAACTTTATGAAAATGGGCTGGGGAAGAAAAGAGCTCTAGAAGAAACACAGTGAACTGCTTTCTGCCAGCCTGTTTCAACCCTTCCTGCCTGTGGAAATCAAGTAGCAGAAGGACTGCAGCTCATAAAGCCCCAGGTCCTCTGGGAGCCCAGCAGACTGTGTGTCAGAGGGGCTCCCACATCCCTTGTAGCCTGACAACAGTGTGGCTTCATTATGAATATCTTCATTACACACAAACTTGGCATTTCAGTCCTCCTCTCCTCCATGGTAGGGATGCTTTCTTGTGGGATGCTAGATCTCATCTCTGCTTCCCTCTCAGCAGGGATGGGAGGGAAGAGAGTGGGATGTGGGCTCCCTAGAGGGAGACCAGCCCTGTTGGCATGGGAGACTTTGGGGGTTCGTGGTGCTGCATCCCTCTCCATTGGGCAAAGCCCAGCAATCCCTGGTGCAGCCTCCCAGACAGCTCCAGCATTGTTAAACTGCTTCATGCAAACTCATCTAATCTCCAGGTAAACTCTGATTTCCTCTTTATCAGGTTTAGCTGGAAAACAAAACAATCAATTAAATAAGCAAAACAAAAGACTTAAGTGTTATTTATGCTCTTAATTATCTCATTCTAGTGAGTATTTTAGTCCCTGTCTGGTCAGAACATTAATTATCTTCATAAATACAGCAAAAGTTAAATAATAAGCACCCAGGGCTGCAGAAGCAGTACAGTGATCAAGCCTAAATGAACATATAAATTTTATTAATGGATGCTTTATACAACTCCACATATTATAAATCAAACAAATAACCTATTTCAATATTCTAAGGTTGCAGTGAAAAAGCTTTAACATTATTGAGGATAATTTTTATTAAGTTTAAAACTCCTTTTTTGCAGTAATGAGGCTGCTATGGGAATAATTTAATCTGGTTTGTCATGAGGCACCTCAGCTTGTTAAATAAGTTAATAAATGACCATGAATTAATCAAAGTGACAAAGTTATGAAGAGCTGAAAATGTGAGACAATTCTGGTGATAATATTAATTAGCATTTAATTAGAAACTTAGGGGCCATAAATAAAAATCATAGGAGAGACATCTATGCAAATTGCTTTGAAAGTGTGTTTGAGTTGTATTTGCTTTAGGAAGAAACCTTTCCTTCCTATCCCCCTTCAATCCTTTTCCTTTTAATTTCTTTTCTCACTGTATGTAGCAGAGTTGCAGTGACATCACATGGATGTAAATGAGACCATACTGGGTTTATTTTTTTTCCAGTTAAAAGGCTCTGCACTGGAATTGTGTTTTTCCATCTCTGGCTTGAATGGAAGCAATATTTTTTATGGATTCCTGAATTCTAGACAAGCAGAGGAAAAAAAATAGTAGAGGGATGGGATTTCTATTTCTGCCATTTGACTCAAGATATACATCACCGTTCTCTAAGGGAAGATTGATGTCACCATGATACTGCTGCTGTTCTCTGTACACAGCAATGTCTTCTGTTTGTGAGCAGGAGACTCATTCATTACTTCACATTACAGAGCAGAAGCAGAGTTTAGAATTATAGCCCTTTTGCTGTTTCTCCCCACAAGGTGCTCATTTCTAAAGGGACAGTTCCTAATAGCAAAAGAGATAATATGTCACCCTGTTATGTATTTCAGGCTGTTTTCCTGCAGAGCAGACTTTATTATTTGCTACATTTACACAGGAAGGTTACCTGCAGTAAACTTGTTTCCTGTATTCACCAGTCTATTTCTGTCGTGGCTCATTTATGTGTGAACATGACTGACTAAAGCCAAAGTTATCCACAACTGACAAGTGCCATACCTACAGTTCAGTCAGCCGCTTCCTTAAGATAATGCCAAGGGTTTGAAATGATTGGACAATAAAGTGGAGAGAGAGACAATCAGAATCAAATTCCTTGTGTATAAAAGGGATTCTGCGTAATAAGACACAGATTGCTTTGCTCTCCAAACACATTAAAAAGGTCTAAACCTGGCCTTCAAGGAAATGTGTGAGTGATATGAAAATGCTAAGTTGTAAAGTGGTTACCTCAGCCGTTTCCTTACAAGGCCTTTCAGTACAGTGTAGTATAAACCCAGCATAAAAACTATCTGTTACCCAGGGGGTTTTGTTATTTTTAGTGGGATGTTTAGACTGAAAAGCCCAGTGATAACACAGAATCCATTTTCCTTTTCACTTTGTTTTCTGTCGGCTTAACAAACAATTTGCATCTGTTAATAAAATTAAACTTGTTAAATGAATAAGCAGCAGCTCCTTTTAGTGATGCTCCCAAATCCCATTTCCAATATAGCAAACTGAGTTCCTGAATATATTTCTTTATATTAAGTCTCCACAGAACACAGTAGTTAACACCAATATTCCTTCCAAATTACCAGCTGCTTCAGCACTGCAATGCATATTGAGTCTGGAATTTAATAAGATATTTTACTGAACTTTCAGAAGATAAAGAGCTGAGCAGCAGTCACTGAAGACTCAGGAGAAATTGTTGTACCTTCAAGCATTAAGACACCAAGCCTTTACATATTTCCTTTCCCCTAATTAATAAGCCCCTGGATTTGCCTGTGAACATCTATCTAACTTTTTTTTTTGATAGAGACAGATCTACATATTTCAATATTCAGAAAGGAAGAGAGTTTGGGCTTTTTTAACCTCTGTCTCGTGTCTTCCAACCACTACTTCTTAACATATTGAATGACCCACAAAAGCAGATTTATCACCTTCCTTTTCCAGTACAAACCCAAAACTAGGAGGCCAAGCCTGCTATATAGACTATGAGCTGATGTTGGCTGATTCTGTGGTAATTTTAGTATTTTTTAACATTTTCTGTGAACCCAGTAAAAAGGATAACATGTTCAGTAGCAACTTTCTTTGTTTGCAGCTGCTGGTCTGCTAGGGGGGGTCTTCCATCCCTGGCTGGTCCCTCCTGAGCCGTATGGCCACTTTTAAGGTTCATCTGCCACAGCCGAGCGAGCTTGGACGGTGATAGTGAAGTTGTCAGGACTAGAACCTACAGCCCTCGGCATTCCCAGGAAGTCTCCCATCCAAGTACTAACCGGGGCTGACCCTCCTCAGCTTCTGAGATCAGATGGGATTGGGCATCAGGGTGGCATTGAACTGCCTGAGTCATTTGCAGGTATTCTCAAATTGGCTGCAAAAAACTAGGTACTCAAATCTTACCCTACTTCTTTTTTTTTTTTTTTTAAAGAAGAGGGATAAAAAGAAAAGTGAAGTCAGAGGACTAAGCTATCCTTGCTGTACTAGCAGGGTACAGTTGCCTTCAAAATAGAGAACTGAATGTGATGTCACAGCAAGTACCTCCCAATCCTATATGTTTAGGCTATCAGAACAACTCATAATAGTAGAAAAATTCATAGAGACAAATAAATGATACCTTTCCTGAGCTTTATGTGTTGCACTGATAGCTAGTCAAAAAATCTTAATTGCCTTTCTATTTCCAGAAAACATTCTGGTAAACACTGGAATTTGGCAAGCTTCCATGATTTAAAATCTTATTGAGGAAAAAAACACCTCATGTACAACACATGTAATTGCATATGAAAATGCATGCCTTTTTGTTTGTTAGCACCTGCTTTGTTGTGCTTAATTCTGATTTTTTTGGCATGGGAGAATGAAAGCAAAATCTGGAATGCTACAGAAAAAGCTCAAGCAATAAGAGACGTGGTCTGTCAAGTCCCACACTTATGTTCAGGCAAGTGATGAAAGTGATCCAGATACAAAACCAAGGAAAACCTGTTTTTCTGCAGCTGCTCTACAGTTTAAGATAACCAAGGCTCATTAACTTCACCAGGAAGAATATCTGATACAGTGAACGCTGAGTGATCACACCATGCCTGGGACATGGTCTGTTTATGTCAGGAACTGCAGGAACATTTCAACGCAGACATCCCTCTGCACTACTGTGCTGGGGAAGTTGAAACACTGAAAATGGACCATTTCAGTTCCTTTCAGTAACGTTTTTGCATTTTTCAGGATTTAACCAGTGAAGTCTGGTAGCACCTGTTAGAAACAGGCAGAAGGCGAAGTCTGCACATGTGCTCCATGAAGAGGGGAGATACAGACACTGGACATGCAGGCAGCAGGTTTGTTTCCACATCTGAAGGTTCTCTATGCCCAGTTGCATGCTTCTTACTCCGCTGCTCATTCACATATGTGTACACATCACAGTTTAGAAAAGTCAGCCTTTATCTCTCCTACCAATTCTCTATATAGTCATGGGCAAAAATGGCATCGTGTAAGTCACTACACTGGGCTGATTTGTCTATAACCAATTCTGGTTCGTCTGATTTTTACTTGTGCTGTGAATGCTGTGAACAGCGTTTGAAGGTTGGGCGAGAGCACAGAGAGTAGTAACACAACCACAGAGTCCCCGACCTCAGCTTGTTTTGGTAGTTTGCTGGTATCAAATATCTCCCCACTGTTACATCAAAAGGTATGCTGAGCCTTTTTTACATACACTTTTCCTTGCATTTTTTCTGTGTTATTTTCTACATAATCCTTTTCTGTATATGCTTTTGAATTTGCTCCCCAGTCCCTGAGTAAGTACAGAGATGAAAAGGGAAGGTTATATTGACTCATAAAGGGGGATTTCAAGCTCCTGATTCTTTCCTTATCTCTACATTCTGCAAGGTGCAGACTGATGAACTTCTAGATAAGACAAAATATAAAGAAAAACACTGAAAGTAGGAGACAGAAACACTGAAAGGTGAGAATGTTTGCTTTGGAATAGAAGAACATTGGGGAGTGAAAAAACAGAAGAACATGGGATGGGGTGTGGAGGCGTGTTCCAGAAATTACCTCAAATTCCCTGTAGTGGAGACAGGGGAGCTGTTCAAGAGGTCATTAGCAATCTGGAGAAAAATAAGTATATTTTGAGCATAAGAAACAGTGTCTGTAGTGCCTGCCTCCAGCAGCTGACTGGGGCTCAGGGAGATGCAGGGAGGCCGCAAAGGTCTCCCCTCACGTGCTCAGTGCACCAGCCAGCTGTGGATGGAGAAGAGGCTCTGGCACATTGCAGGAAGCACCACATTCTTGATGAGCTGGGGGTCCTGCCTGACTCCAATCCTGCCCCATGCCCACCAGTGCAGCAGCAGGGGGGGTTATCATGTAAAATAACTGCAATGATGTGTGGTCAAACAGTGCTTTAGGGTATGCCTGTGGTGGAGTCACTATGAAGTATTTTGCATATCTGAAGGGCTCATCAAGGAGAAGATAGAGAACAAATAATTAGTCCTTTGAAGAAAAATAAAACTTTTCTAAACCACATCAAATAGAGATGGGCTTGAGAAATGTTGTTTACACTTTCTAATTTTATTTAAATTTCCAAGGTGTTTTGCTCTGGGCTCCTCTCTCCTAAAAGGTGGCTTGAGACCCAGACACTCCTCTTCATTTTTAAGAATAATTTGTTAAAGAGTGTCTAGGAACCTCTTCCTTTTCTAAATATTATTCTGAGTTCAATTTCTTAAGTTTCTTCATCTATAAAATGGGAATATTATTTTCTTGACAATCTATTAGGGTTCATTAATGGATGACTGTGCATGTATTTAGCTACATAGTACAAGACTTTATTATATTGAATTTATTTCTGTCCTGTTTTTAGACTGTGAGAAGTGCCAGGTTTTTTCCACCAGAGTTACTGAAAGGTGGGCAAACATAGCTTATCCTGTAGTAGTAACTCATGAGCCCTGTGCTTAGTTCAGCAGGGTTATAGAAGATCCTACTATGTATCTTTTAAAAGTCTAATACCTGCCTTTGTTTAGAAAGGTTGCCTGTAAGTAATAGGGCTGAGATCAGCAGGAATCCAAAGAAATAATTCAAAAAGGTGGTAGCTTTCATAAGGAATAATCTCGTTTCTATATATTTTAGCTGTCCTATGAAATTCTGTAGTGACACTATGTATTTCTACATGGTGGTTAGAAAAAACTCAGTGGAAAAGTTATAATTTTCTCTACAGTTCCAGAGTGCTCTGACAAAAAAACTCACCAGAACAATACCAAAACCATAACAGTTTCAGTGCTAGCTATGGGATATGAGAATGTATTGATTTCCCTAAGAAAATTCTCCTTTGGAGTCCTACTGACTTTAGCCCTATTATTTAAATGTAACTTTTCATAATGAGGTATGTATTAGAGACCTTTCTGAGAGAAAGAGAATTTGTCTGTACTAAATTTGGGACTGTCTATTTACTAATTCCATTTGATCTTTTGTACTTATATGGGTATGAAAACTCAATGTTAATATGTAGCTTGACTTCCTCTTTTGAATCTTCATCTCCTTGTGAGTGGCAATTCTGGCAAATGGTGACAGTGAGCTGGCAGTGGTGGGTTGACATGGACATTCCTGTATTGATGTCAACACAGTGGAACAAAGCTTTGATTTGGGTTTAGCACAGCTGGGCTGCAGGGCTATGAGATGCTTAACTGTGGTGACGGTTCCTTATATTAACTGAGCTAAATCCCACCAAATACATATAATCTGAATACATCATGTAGGAACAGATAAGGTCAATTAACCAGATGGTCTGACCTGAACAGTTTTGTAACACAAGTTGTAGAAATTCCCAGAATTAATTAATAAAGCTTTTCCATCAAAGATATATTTTCTTCCCCAGATTAGAGCCCAAGGAAACAAGGAGATGGTGTCTTTCCAGGGGACATGCCTGACCTGCTGTGCTTCACCTCAAACTCCCTCTTCAGAAGAGACAGGCACAGCCAAAATGTGCTCTGAATGGTGAGTGCCTGAAGGCTCGGGGGAGCAAGGGGTATGCTCTACTGTGTCCTCTCTTCTCCCCTAGAGAAGCCTTTGAGGCTCATTCTGAAGCTTTTGAGTTTTTACTCAACTCTGAACCTTATTTGCCAACACTGCAGGACACAGAGTTTACCCCATTGCATACCATGAGAAGTTTCATCTTCTTATGTGATGGGAGCCATCATACCACAACTGCTATCTCTCTCCTCCAGAATGACTATAATAAGGCAAAGCTTACAGCCATTTACAGCAGCGTAAGAGCAAATCATTTTTAAAATTCAGGAGAAATCATTGCTTCTTTCATGACTTCTGGCTAGTGTTTTGTTTAAATACCACAGATATCCATTGAGAAGGTAGCCATGCAGCCTGGAAAGAGAAAGTACACAAAGGGAAAATTCCTGTAGTTGGGACAGCATGCTTTGGAGGACTGTCTCAGCTACTGAGACTAGTGGGGTTGCAGGTGGTCTTTCAATAGAAGATTCCCAAATAATTCCTCTCTCTTCTGACTCGTGGTAGTGTGTTTGAAACTGTGAACTCTACCTAACCAGACAATGTACTCTCTCCTCTGCAGCAGCTCAGTCTTGACCCTTTGCCATTCCTACAGTAACCCCCTCTCACTATTTCAAAGGAGTGATTCACCATGACATGGGCTGCTACATCCAAACCAGTAACTGCCACTTCCCTAGGTATGACTTAGAGGAAATACATCACCATGAGGTTACATGTGGCAACCAACTGGCTGCAGTTAGAGTCTGGCAGTATGGGGAGAAGCTGCACGTAATCTTATAGTTGGACAACTCTGTGAGCTTTGAAGGCTATTTTCCTGCAAATGTTGATAAAAATATACATCTTCCTCTTTGATAAAATTGTTCTTGATATGCTTTTAGCAAATGTAATTGATAATTGTCAGTCTGGTATTCAGTAAGGGATTGCCTGTTATAATATGAGATTAATCTGTGTTCCACTGTTTCTAGGAACAGCTCTTGAGGTTCTGGCTTACACATTTAAAGAAACTGACCACAAGGAATAACTTTTCTAAGAAGATCTTTACTCAAACTGAAGCCTCCTATGAATATATCTTCCATGGAAAACAAGGCTGAAAGGGACATGGAGATTAGACCCTGTTGCCCCAGGCAAATGCATCAGAATTCATTGTTTCTAAAGCATATTAATCAAAATGTAAAAACAGGTCTATGTCCCCAACAGAATGAATAGATGTTAAAATACCTCACTCCAATGGTGAAAAGAAATATACAGTTGATTCCTTGCTCAGGTTTTTTCAGAGTTGGTTGTTAGGCATTTGTTTTGAAGTCAGTATTCTCTCTAAGCTGTCTCTCTTTTCCTCCTTGGCATTAAATCCCACTGTATCCCAAGATATTTACAAAAAGTAGCCATGTCCCTTTCTCCACCAGATGAAGCTCTCCATGGCAAGAAGCTGGGAGTCTGGCCCTTAGGACCTTGGCAGTCCTAGGAGAGCTCTGCCCTATTCTCATCTGAGCACCTTCCTAAACAGAGACCGGAGCCATATACTCTTTTCCAGATATGATCTCTGCAGCATTGCGCCCTCTGGCATCTACAAGATATTTCCCTAACTCCAATGACACCACTTGGGTTGCAGTTTTTTCCCCCCAGATCTATATATTTGTAGCTACTCTATGCTCAGCAGAGGGTCTTACAACTTTCTTTCGTTGCCAGCCAAAACCTTTGCAGCAGAAATGTGTATTTCCCAGTGAATGACTGACCCTGTGGATGCAGCAGCACATCCCACACCACATCGGTTAATTTCATCCACAATTTCATCTTACCCTTCCCCTTCAGTGCCAGCAATGCTTCCTACACCTTCAGCAGCCACTACCCAGCCCGCTGTAATTTCTAATTCCTAAATTGGACAAAGAATTTCTTCACAAAAATAAGAAGAAGAAGCCCAGATGACTGACTGCATTTTTACACTCCTTTTATTCCTGTTTGCAACCTTTCCACTACACACACCTCCCCTACCTCCTCCTTCACCACATTAACATGCATTCCATTCCTTCCATGTCGCCCACCCAAGAACACTTTTATCACCAAACTGTTGGCTAATACCATAGCTTGGAATTTGTATTTTTCCTGTATAATCAAATTCATGAGCAATCTCACAGAAATTACTTAGCATATGCCTGATCTAGGGAAAAATACCTTTTGTCATATACAACAGAAATAAAAATGCCAAAGATCTATACCCAGCCTCTCTGCCTCCTCAGATTTGTATTTCAGATATGTACTTGAAAAAACAAACTAAAACATGCCAAAAACCCCTAGCAGTAACAGAAGAATGTCTGACACCGAAGATATTAAGACACACTCATCTGGGCAGTGAAGTTCCTAAAAAGTTATGAGCTCTCTAGGAAAGAACTAATCCTGGAAAAACAAGGTTAGATCTTGCTTATGAAGGGCAGCATTTCTCACCCATCCTGGATCAGTGGATAATCCTGCCTGCTCAGAGCAGAGCGGAAAGGTGGAGGAATGGAGTTCCTGATGATTGTAAAGAAAAGATGAAGACAAGGAAGATCAGCATCTGGAACTTTTATAGATGCTCTAAAAATGAGTTCAGAAACAGCCTGCTTAGGGCTTTCTTCTGCACTCTATGTTTTTTTTTATGGTATCCTTGTACCTTTCAAACACAATCTACGAGAGACAAATCAGAACCCTGCAGCACTGGAAGGACAAGCACTGTCAGCAAGGAAACACAGGAAAGTCTCATCCGCACCATCTTGTAACAGCCCTATTGCTGCATCTGTGCTCTCACCACCCTCCAGCAAACCCCAGTGATGTTCCTTGCTGTGTGCACCTTCAGGCCAGGAGCTGCATTGGGGTTTGCCAGGAGCTGCATTGCTAGTGTTGGCACCCTGAGCTCCTGGCATCTACCCTGGCACCTGCAGGAAGGGTCTCATGTCAGTGTCACACTGCAACACCTGCTACAGGGGCTTTGGGCAAGGTGGGCATGCAGGAATCCAGTCACTACAGAGGCTTATAATAGTTGATCTACAAGGGCTTTAAAGACACTGGCTGCTGTTCAGAGGCACAGACATTCCCTGATGCCCACTGGGATTCATGCTTGCACCTCCACCATCCATGAAAGCCAAGCTGCAAGAATTGTATCTCTTTTATCACCTGTCCATGCTCAGAGATTCACACACATACTAGCTGTACCTTGGCCTACTGTGCTGGTTTAGAGGTAAACCAGCAGGAGAAAGGAACTCCACACACAAGAGATTATGAGTCAGAGTTACAATTT
>JAOXXN010000364.1:19058446-19076386 GCA_026770055.1 Myrmophylax atrothorax | reverse complement strand
TGGCCCATTAGCAGCCACACCCCCTCAGGCTGGGTGTGAAGGTGCTAACGACTCTCTGGGCAGCTACTGCAAATGGTTCATTGTTCTCAGGAATGAATAGAGGGGGTAGAATACACGGCTTTGATCACCCATACACAGAGATAACTGGTCCCATCTGCTGAACTATGACACCTACCAAGAGTCAGGGCTTCCCTCTAGGCTCAGTATCTCCTTTTGACGTGATGGTGGTGGGTGTGTGCAGTCAGAGTCTTTGCTGAACAAGCCAGTACAGTGGGCTCCAAGCAAGAACCCCATCTCCCTGAGTACCCACCTGCTGCATGCTTGCTAGTGTGGGATAGGTAATAAGCAGGCAGGGGCTTGTGTGACAAGCCTTAAATAATGCTATGGGACTGTATGCAGCAACATGCCTCCTGCCACTTCCCTGAGGTTCCAAGTTGGGCCTTCATTAGTTTACAAGGGATTGCTGTTGCAAAGCATGTCATCATAAGTGCTCTTCCCAGCACAGCTTCATTGCTTCTTCCTTGCTTTGATGTGTTGTGAAACCTAACATGAAAATATCAAAGAGCAAATTGTCATTCATTGTGAAAACAGGAGGGTTCTGGGATGTCTAATCTCCTCCTCTGAGTAACACAGACTGTTCTGTGTCCTCTAGATGTTTCAAGTCTGAATCTGGGCATAAGATGCACCCAAGTGAGCAGTGCCTGTTACTTGGAATGAAGCATTCCTGAATGAATCCCTGCAGGAAGGCCACAGTCTCTGTCTGTGACTACCTATAAAGTCATTCCTGAGCACCTGAACACCAGGTCTTGTGACCAGCACAAACCTCAGCTTGCAAGACAGGGCGATCTTCCCAGACATTGGATGAGCTTCTCTGAGTCCCAACAGCAGCATCAGCCGTTCCCAAGACATACATCTGTCATCTTGGAGCAAGTCTGTGTATATGTGGCAAGCAGTCATGATGCTGTAATTTCCTTTCTGGGCCTTGGTAGTTATTGTTGTGCATGTCCTGTTTTTCATAATTATGTGATAGCTGGATCAGTGGGAGCCCCAGCAATCAAGAGCAGAGCAGAATATAGCAGGTCTGACACAAAAGAAATCCAGTAATGAGATTTGTGCATTCAAGGTTTAATTGTTTAGCACTTGTCTGTGCTCATATAATTTCTTCTGTTAGACAATGGTTATCTTGATAGAATAGATTAGATTTCCATCAGACAGAAATTACTTAACATATAAATAACCATTAAAATGTATATATTATCTTCATATCAACATGTAAACAGACACAACAGATGGCTTGATGAAAAGGACATGAAGTGCATTGTATTTTCCATTCCTTGTGTAACTGAAAATGGTACAGGAAAACGTATTCCCATGGTACTGTGTGTAGCATAAAGGATAATGGCATAGAAAAGAAAAATTAACTAAAAACACCTGCTGAGGTATGCTAAAACACAAAATGTAAGGGGCAGATATTGGTCAAAACAAAATTCTGAAAATAAAAACTTACAGAAAGATTTAGACAATAACTTTATTTATATGTTTTCATCATGAGAAACTGGAAAAAAAAGCACCATGAAAAGGAAGCTGCTGTGTCTCAAGGCTGACTAGAGCCCATGTTTCTATCATAACTGCAAAGTAATTGGTACATAATAAAACAGAGGGGACATCCCTGTATTCTATATGCTGTAGAATTCCAAATATCTGATTGCTTATAGTTACAGTCCTTGCAATTATATGAATTATATTTTTTAAAAAAAATGCTGAAGAGAAAATAATATCTTTTTTCTCTGAGTATTTTTCTTCCATAGTATGTGGTTCATTTGACCGGTGGTGTCTTGTAGTTTGTAGCAGAGGATTTTGACTCTGAATAAAGCATTTACTCCTAGCATAGAATACCTACAGTAATCTCTATCATCCATTGAGAAAAAGTGTATCACACCGTAGTGATACACTGTGGCAGCAGAGCATTTGATATCAATCATAACATCTGATACCAAAGGCCCTGCTGGCATTGTCTGTGACACGGCTGCAGAGTCACTGTGTTTTTCATTGTCAGTGCCAATAACTTCAGATAAATTCAAATGTAAATACTATGAACAGGCTACAAATTAAATATGCCAGGAAAGGCTCTTTCCTCTAGAAAAAATAAAGCTGATATTTAATTCTGACACAGGCTGTTTTCTTCCTAAGATCTTTGCATACAGTTCACGTACAGCTTACCACAGGCTAAACTGGGATGTGAACAAACACAGTGCTGTTGGCTGTTCTGGGTAGCCACCCAGGGCAGATATACACCAGCATCTGTCCCCCTGCTCAGGGAAAGGGTTGCTCCACATAGGCCATAGGCAATAGCATGCTCACAGCCTGTCATCAAGAAACAGCTGATGTGGTCTACCTGCATGTCCAAAATTACTTGAGAAGAACTTTTTACTGGGACTGTATTCAAGGCAGAGCTTTACCCTGGCACCATGGGGGATTTCATTGCTCCTTTTGCTCCCTGTCTGTTGCTCCTTCCTCCACCCTTCTCAGTATGAGACTGTATCCAATTCCAGAATTTCAGACATGCATGGAAGGTAAGTGCACTACTGGCCACATATGAGGCCTATGCAGTCACAGGGGAGAAAGGGATGAAAGGGAAGGTACTGGTGCTTGTTTCTGGCTAAAGATATGTGCCACCAACCTTCCCCCTCAGTGAACCATCATGCAAGGGTATTGTACACTGTTCAAAACAAGGTGTGCTTGCATCTGCCCACACACCTTCACAATCTATTCGTATGCATAGTTACATTAACACCAGCATATCATTTGGTATCTCATTCACACAACACAGAGTTTAAAAAGCAGAAACTAAGGTAAACCACTTAGAGATGTTATATCCTTCCCTGACATTGCAGAGCTGTTCCATGCAGTTTGGAGCTGAAAAGCACCAAATTGTGGGCTTCACACATATTCTTGGCATATTGTTCTACTTTCATGGACAGGAAATATTTTTCTAATCTTCATCTAAATTTGCTCAAGCTGCTGTTCCCACAGTGCTGATAGCAAAACTTTGGAAACCAGTACTCCGCAATATCTGCTTTGTAGATTTTCCCCTCCAAACTGCAGAGCTAGATTGTGGTGATGGAAAGATCTTGCCTTAGAAATGTGCCAGCCCTGCAGGGACATTACTGTTGCAGTCAGTGCTGAGACTGGCAGCTCCTGCAGCCACATGTGGGCAAGGCACTCTGACAGCAGTTTGTCGTGGGTATAGCCAGCCTGATGTCACAGCAAAATGAAGCTCAACACAGGCAGAAAGACCTGGGTGAATTGTGTGGCTCACAGCTAGTCCGACTAGAGCTCAGGGGTTATGCAGTCATTCTGCTTGTTTTATCCAATATAATGGAAATCAGTCAAAGCCATCACAGATGTAATCAAAGTTAGAGATGAACTGAAGGAATACTCGTAGGAAGGAAGCAAGCCTAGTCCAAATTTGACAGTGATAATTTTCTGGTGAGAAAAAAAAGGATAATGCCAAGAAAAATAGAGGAAAAAAAATTGATTGCTTCAACTTAAAAAACCCTTGATGAAATACTATGTTATTTTGAAGTTCACTCTTGTCTTCCCTTCTTTCCAAGATAACATAGGTATTTTGAACAAGAAGATAGAAAGGAGATACAAAAGGGAGAAATTTTTCCTTCACAAGTTTTGCATTTTAGAAAACACTAATTTCTGTGTTCTTTATACACCTTGTTCTGATGTTAATTTGATTAAAAAACATGCTTTTGAAAATGAAAATAAGACTTTTGGAGGGTTGGTATTAAGGATTCCATACCTAGTTTCACATTTCCGTGGTTCATAACCACAGCAGAATTATCTTCATAGTTTTAATAATGGCTGTCCTACAACAAGCTAAAATGCAGGTAAAATTCTTCCTTGAATTCTGCTAGTTCTCTCTCCACGTTGGAGGATCAAAGAAAGGAAAGGTCATGTCTTTGTAATTTTTCATAAATAAACTAAAATAACTTTTTTTTTTCCCTCAACTTCAAAAATATTCATCTCTCCCATGGAGAGATGTTGCAAAGAAACAGGTCAGTTTAGGGAACAAACTTTGGGCATAGAGGTATGAGATATTTTTCTGCACTTTTCTAGTGGACTCATGCATCCTCTTTTTCTGTGGCTTTCTCCAAGTTTGCAGTTTAACTGTTCAGTCCCAGGCTGAACTGATCCAAGCAAGGCCAACTGCCAAAGCTGCTCAGGATACCTCATTTTCCAAGAGGACCTGCAGTCCAAATTTTTGTGACAGAGCAGCTGAGAACTTTCCAGAACTGGCCATGGAAGCTCTGGCCCAAAATCCTGGGATGACGATAGCCTTAGTAGTATAGGTTTTCCAGAACATTCAGGCTGTTCCCTTCACACCTTTTCTCCCTTGATGAAAATCCATACTCCCTTCCCTCAGCTATAGCTCCTCAAATGAGGCAACTACAGTAAAATCAAGTGTGATTCATACTATATCACAACATCCCATAAGTTTGAGCATTTGTGCAAAGAAAATCTGTATACTTTAAGACACTTATGATTTCAGATCACCAAAACTTGAGAAAAGAAAACCTACATCAACTTGTCTCTTGATTTTACTACTAAAAATAAAAGCCCATATTTATGCTGAATGCCAGCAGATTCTGCAGGCTGAATATCACAATGGAAAACCTTTATCACAGACCTGCACTTCAGAGCATTTTGGAAGCAGTAACTCAGCAGGGTAGTCAATAAGACTTGTAAATCCATTTACTGCATGTTTTAGATCAATTTCTTTCTGACTTCTTGCACAGCATTTCAAACCTGCTGAAGCCCCAAGACATCCTTCTCCCATGGTGCCTTTAGAATAAAACCCTAAATCACCATAAAACATTGTGTGTTTTCCTTCACAGCCACAACTTTTGACTGGTATTTTAAGTACTATTCAAGCTAAGGAGATGAATGCTGAAAATAAAACAGTAGGTAGATCTTTTACAGGTTCCTTCCTTTCTCTCCACACTGTTGCTTTTGTCTTACTTTCAAACAAATGACTGATTGAATTTCTTGTTACCGTTCTTTATTCCACTGTAAGGTCTTAATAGCAAGCCAGCAACACATTGGCTGCATGGACAAAATCAGCTATGCATCAAAAATCAGTGAAAGTTTGTGTGACTTTTTACTGTAAATCACTTATCTGTATTTGGCTTTATGATGAGTTAAGGAGCGGCAAAACATGTTACCATGGTCTAGTTTTTCTTGTTTAAATATAAATCTGCGGTTATTCCCCACTATCCTTTAGTAACTTTCCTGGAGTTTTGCCTTGCATCCAGTACAAGCCCTTTGAAAACAACAGGGAAATTTGCTACACCACCTATAAGCTTTAACCCCTCTCCTCTAGATCACAATGTGAGAAATAAAATTCCAAGAAGGTATTGGTCATGAGTTAATTTTATCTCAATGGTTCAGGGGTTTTTATCCATATGTTTACCTTCATGGGTACCTTAAGTGAAGAAAGAGTTATTGCTCTGCTGTATTTGAATATGTGCTGCAGCTCAGAACAAATCCTCCAAGTACATACAAAGGTGTAACATCCTGAGACTGATACAAACAACCACCTGTATTGCATGAAAGAATTGATTCAGATTACAGCCTGCGTGTTGCCATTATCAAGGTTGTGAATTATCAAGGTGAGTCTACACACAAAGATAGTGTGAAGTGATGGGAACAGGCTAAAGTCTGAGTACTCACAGCTCAGCAGCTGCAGTCAGGGTCATCGCCTGCTGCAGACACCAGGGGGGTGCCATGCCAGCAGTTCTCAGCTCACTGCAGTCAGTTCCCAAGGAGCCAATTGGAAATGGACGTGTGTCAGAAGGTGACTTTACAGTGAACATGTAGCCTATGGGTGAAGTTTGTGTAATCTGGAAACTTCTTGTTCACTTTGAATGACACCTACTATCCACTACTGATTGCTGGACTTGGGACTACTGTTGCAAGCACATAGTAAATTCATGTTACATAGACCCACAAGTTTCTGAACAGCCAGTGCTGTTCTTCACTAGAGCTGGGTAAGCTTCTCCTATTGAACAATGCGTTTAATTTGGTCCCCTTATTACATCCACACAGAGATTTCAGTGTTTTCATTATTTAGAGTTACTCACTGAATAATGCATGGGAACATCTTGCAGACTGTGTATTTACTTGAGAATGCTGTGCCACAGCTATTGCTTGCTGACTAGCTGGACTGTGTGACTGGTCACTGAAGTCCAATAGAATATTTTCTCCCCAGACCAAGATGTATTTTCAAGTTTACACATTTTAAAGAAGGGAATAATCAGTCACATGCACTTCTCACCAATACCTATAACATTTCCAATTCTTCTGCACACTCTTAAGAGAGTAAGTTTTGTGTGTTCATATGTGCCATGAATAAAACATGAAACGAAACTGCAATTGTAGATTAATAAATAAAGTCGGCTTTTAGCCTAGTGGGCAAAATACTTATCGAGGAAATCAGAAATCTGTGTTCAGCTTCCCTGTCAGCATGAAGGCATGCAGCCAAGTCCCTGCAGCTCCTATGGGTCCATCCTTCCCCAGCTGAATCCTCCACGTAGGGAGATCCTTTTCCCTTCTCTTTGAAAGTTTCCCTTTCATGGGTCAAAATTGTGAGTTTCTTGAATCTGGAGATAGAGAACAAAGAAAACCCCAAAAAACAGCCCAAACAGAAACAACCACAACCACACACACACACACACACAAACACCAAAAAAACACAACAAACACCTAACACAATGACCAAAACTCAAGAAAATCTGATTTTGTAAGCTTGTAGCCTGGCTGTTGATCCAAAGTTGTTTCCTGGAGGAACCCTCTGAGCTGCAGCCAGGATCGTGACAGAGGGCAGCACTGGCACAGTGGAAAATGCCTTCCAAGAAGTAAGACCTGCTTATGCCTGCACTAAGGTGGTCTCTCCACTCTGTGTCCTGAGGCAATGTAGAGCATCTAGGGTACAGCTCTGATTCAGGCACTGGAGAGGAACAGAAAGCAGGGAGGACATCTGGCTTAATTTCTTCTGCCAACAGGCTTCTGGCTCTGTCTAGCCAGTGCTGGAAATCTGAAGCTGTGTTACCATTCCCAACAACTGTACAGGTTCTGTTTTGACTCTGAATCAGCCTACCCATGATGGACACCTAGATTTTTAGTCAGTGCATGGTCTACTACAAGTACCAAGCTGACGTTCTGTACCTAGCCCCTTGGGACTACTTTAAATTACTTCTCTCCCGCTAACCCTGGAAATAATTCTCATGTGACACTTCTTTCCCCCAGAAGGGAGCTGCTGAACATTGCAGGGCCTCTGAAAGATCTGACAGGAACCTTTCCTCCCTCCAGGTCTCTGTGTGCTCTGGCCCTGTGTGCATTGAATGGGACAGGGGAGGACATCAAGGCCAGACCCAAGGAAAGTGTGAGATGGTGTGAGATTGACATTTCCAATGAAACAAATAAAAATATTTTTTTAACAGATAATTTTCCAAAAGGAGGGGGAAGGTTTTCCAGAACTGCCACAGAAAGAGAAGAACCAGAGTTGAAGAAAGTCCAGGAGAAACTGTGAAAGTAGAACTTGTATAGGGAGGAAGAAGTATAAACAATATTTGATGAGTACATTTTTATTCAAAAGCAACAGTGAAACAGGTCAAAAACAAACCCTGTGCAAGATTTCATGTTTCTAATAGATGGTATTGATTTTGTAGATACCAGGGATTTAGTCTCAAAAAATTATCATAGTTTCTGCACTATATCCTGTGCTTTGCTACCCAAAACATCCAACTGTAAGAGACAGTAGCAGAGGGAAAGAGATATTAAAAAATATGCTTGCAGTTTTACTTCTAGTGTTCTTGACTCATTTGAACTACAAGTTAAAAAATGGTGAGACCTTTTTTGTGTCTTAAATAACTCAAATCACATACATTTTCCATTATCTACCTTCACCTGCATTGTCCATTGAACAAGAAATATTGAAGCTGAGGGCAACACTGTGCAGCAAAATGTGCTGTCAGAGGAGCAGTACTCAGTGATTGTCCCTTGTGAATAATGTGTGTCCCCAGAGATGTCCCAGTGTCCCTCCCTCTTTCATTTGGTGGGTTTGTATTCACACTCATACCTTTGCATTGGAACGGTTAGTCCTTCCTTCTGCCTCTCTGGTTTACTCCATCTTTTTTCCTATTTCATCTTGGTTTACATCCTTCCTTCTGCACTTTGGATTTTTCTTTGCTTATTGTCCTTCAGACAAAAAGGGAAGTCTCCTACATGGAAGAGCTCATTTCTTCCTGAAAGGTAATGGAATGAGTTGCCCCCTGACCATGCTCTCCTCCAGCACTTGGTCATCCCTTATCTCCCAAAAGTCAGGAGAATAAGCTGGGTATTTTCAGTTAAATACACACTTAACAACATTATTCAGATTTTGCAAGGGTTAACTGTGCAGTCCCTACAATCTCAGTGTCACATGAGCATCGTAACAGCTGATCCCTTTCTCCAGGGATGCCACTGAGCAAGGGCCAGGGGAAACAGTAACCACTCCAGTACTGTCATTGTGGCTGAGGACCCTGCTGAGGTAAGTGCCCCAGTAAAAATGAGGAGTGAAGGGCAAAGAAGCCATCCCAAAACACTACTCATCCTGCCATGTAGGCAGTGGAAGAAATCTCTTCTCCAGGGACTGGGAACACTAGGATAGTCACAACGTCCAGAACTTTTACTGGTGAAGCTACAATGGAATTAGAAGGCATATCAAGCTTGTTTTGTCAACACACAGCCTAGATCCCCCTTTAGCTGGAGAAATCCTACCCAGCCACTTCCCACCCTCCTAGAATGTCCAAGTGCATTAGCTCCAGTACATTCCTCCTCCTCCTTTGCTGGTATTGAGAATTCTTCTGTGAGAAAATGCTAACATGCCCCCCCGCCCGAGGAGGACAGTGTTGAGAAGTGGAGTGGACCTGAGGAGGTGCATATGCAGGACTTGTTGAAGTTTGGAGTTGATGCATTTTCTCTGTGCAGTTTTGAGTCTGAAGAAGTTCTGTATCCCCTCCCCAACCCAGGCGGTTTCTACACCCCCCGTGTTCCTTCCCCCCACGTGTTTCCCCTGTATTTTTTCCTAATGAGCCACAGTGCTGCAGAGATGCCAGTACCATCTCTCCTGGGCCAGGTCGATCCTGCCTGGACACAGTCCCCTGCCACGCACTGCCAATGCAGCCACTTGACTCCAGCTGCTGCTGCCCTAACCCAGTGACAGTGCCATGGCTCCTCCGGCCCCACCGGGGAGCGCCACCATGCCTGCTCCATGCAGCAAGGGTGGCACAGGCACTGCTGCAGGTGGTGCGCCAGGGCCATGGTGGCTGGGACCCTCTGGCAGGTCTGGGCCAGGTTGGACCCTTCCTGGGGCACTGCCCTGCACTGCACAGCTGGTGGTCCCCCAGAAATATGCACCTGACTCTTCCACCCATCCTGTCCCGATCCCCAAGCCCCTATTGGTCAGTTCTCCTGTCACTTGAAGGGTGTTTCCACACTGGCTATTCAGGTTGCCAGTTAACCACTTTTCCCCTCCCTTCACCCTATTCCATCCAAGTTCTGAAACCCTCTCCTCAGACCTCCCTGAACCAATTCCTTTATAAGTCAGCTCCTTCCTTTAATAAAGGCTTTTTGGTTTCATCCCTGCATTGTGTGTGGTGTGCTCTCTGAGAAGCCACTCCCCCTCAGTCAGTTTCCGTTATTCTTCTGCAACAGCATTGAGATGCAAATGTCCATCAAGGCAATTAGACAGCCTGGATGCTCTCCTGCTCAGTAGGGGACATCAGCACTAAGGAGCTGCTTAAGGAGCGGTGAAGGTTCCAGTCACAGAATATTATCAGTTGGAAGGGACCCACAAGGATCATTGAGTCCAACTCTGGGCAAATAGCCCATGCTGGGATAGAACCTGCAACCTTGGCATTATCAGCACCAGGCTCTGACCAAGTGAGCTAATCTCAGGGTCACCAGCACCTGAAATATATTCAGATCTCACATTTGGAGTCTTATTTATGTTTCCCATCACTCAGGAAAGCCCTTGAATACAACTCTGTACACAGAGATTCAGATGTTTTTAAATTGCATCCTGCCCTTGGTAGCATAACACAAGCACACACTAATGTTCCCAAGTTTAGGCCCTTCAAGACTTGCATCCAAAGACTGTTTCTTGTATGTGCTCATTTTCTGCTTGTAGCACAAACCCCACCAGTCATTGAGAAGCACAGCCAACAACAATATATATAGAAATTAATGAAATTTGGAAAGTGAGGCAACAGGCTCCAGCCTAACAACTGAACATAAAGCTCTGTCAAGTGGCAGGCTTGGTTCATGTGAGCTCCCTTGGGTCATTTGCTCAGGGAATTAGTGGGGCCGGGAGCATTACTGAGGTAATAATTGTTACTTCTTGGAAAGATTGCCACACCTATGACTCACCTCCACCTCAGCACAGCAAATGGAGGTTGCTGTGGCGGAGCTGAGGGTCGCAATGTGAACAGGCACTCTGGGACTGCCAACCACACCTGTGCCCCTGCCATCTGCGTGTGGGCACTGGGTGTTGTCACTGATTTGTAGCTGGCCCAAATGTCCTCTGTCTCCAAGGATCACCAAAGGCAAATGCAGCATTGAGTCAGTTCTCCAGCCCTTGACTCCAAGCAGGCCTTTCCCTCAAGATGTGTGAATTATGTTTTCAGTCTGTTTGCTGGTGACCCTGAGAATATGTTTTCTTGTACAAGTCAGCCTAAAGCAGTTTGTCTGCTTTTTGGTAAGGGAGAACTCACAGTGGATCAAAGTGTTTAACCTCAAAACAAGATATTTCTTTTGATTCTTGGGGAGGGGGAGGGGTGGGGAAAGAGAACTATGTGTTTTTCTCAAAAGTAGGCAAAAAAAGGCAGAAGGGGAGTTGAAAAACTTCAAGTGGTTGTCTTAACATGAAACAAATAAAATTGCTTTACAAGTCATTTTCCTTCCCAATTTTAATGCAGTTCCCTATTCAGCATGAGAATAAAATTACTTTTTCAATGATTCATTCTCATATGAAATTTAAATGGTTTAAAAATGTGCCTGATTGGGGAAAGTTTCCTATGTTTCTACATAGCTTTATAGCTCAGGTTAATGTTCAGTTAGAAAGCCCAGTTCCAGCAAAGGCTTCTGATCATGAGCAAGGAGGAAAATCCCAGGGTGCAGAGTGGCCTAACACAGCAGGGTTTCCAATCTCAGAATAGCAATGCTGGATGGGGATGAGGATGTGCCAAGAGAAGGAAAGGGAATGGGGAAGTCTAAAAAAATACAGGATGTGCAAGAGGCACCAGCAGAGTGAATTGGTGTGATTGTCTTGTAACCATGAAGTCACAGGAAGGGCCAAGATGCAACACCCCCACGCAAACATCTAACTCATGAAACCCTCAGGGTGGAAGGAGGGAGGTAGTGGGACTCAGGTCACAGATTTGTGCTTAAAGTTCTCCCTAAGCAGCAAGATCACTTGAAGAATCCATGAACTGTTTTCTTGCCTTGCTGTCTCAAGAATTTTTATTTTTCCCCTTTGAGGAGAGATGCTCAACAATTTGTGCTTCTACATCTAATAGAAAGAAGTGATTAGGCTTTAAAAAAAAAGCAACTAAACCTGTTACAGCAAATTATTAACAATAATGAACACACTATATCATTCATTACATTGCTTTTAATGGCATCCGCACAAGCAAAGGATGATTACAGGATGTATCCCTAGCTGCCTCAGTCCTGAATATGAGCTAAGAGCAGGGGCACAGTCCAAAGGCCTGAGGCTGGCTGGTCACTAAGGAATGTGCATCATGGCCATCTACTCTATAAATGACACTGTAAACACAAGGATTACATCTTGCGAGTGTTAGAAATGTAAGCTCTTCGACAAAATTTCAGCAGAAGGAGCGGGTAAAGATTTGACCTGGTATAGGACCTTACAGAAATTGCAGGGCAGAAATGGAGGATGAAATCAGAGCTGGGGCTACAAATGCACAGCAGCCCAGTAATGCTGAGTAGTGCTGCTAGTTAGGTTGTGCAGCTGCATTTCAGGCTGGGGGCAACTCCTTTGCTGCCAGCACAAACCAGAAGGAATATAGCAGGTAGGAGGCAGAAATGTGCTCACTCCTACCCCTTGGCCTGCAGTGATATGAGCTGTTCCTCCAAAAATACATTCCTAAATTCTGTCCTACCTTCTTGATCAAAGTCAAAATCACCTTCCCAAAGTACTATTTGCATCACGCTTGCTAAGGGATTCTGTGCAAGTCATTGTGATACAGATCTACAGCCTAAATGAAGAACACACGCAGAATATTTGATGTTGCAGCAGAAGTATAAATTTTAAGTAATAAGAAACAGCACTTTATCCTAGATGTTGATAGTATCTTAGTAGAGTAAATAAGAAAATATCCTGGAATATACCAGAATAAAACATGCCAAAATTTTCTCAAAAATTGCCATGTTAGTAAACAATTTTTCCAAAGCAGTAAGGGGGAAACTACATCATGCCTCTGCCACTGTATATAAAGAGTCCCTGTGTGGGATCAATGAATAGGCGTGTGCAGCCAACCTTCTTGCAATTGCCTGCAGGTTAAGAATTTGGAAGCTGGTGCAAAATTTCAGACTGAGGTTGAACATTCACTCACATCAGGACTTTAACATAACATCCTGAAGGGAGCGTTGCTCTAAATTTTAGATCACAGCGAACTTGTTTAAAGGCTTGAGGAGATTACAGAAAAAGGCCAGAAAAGCTGTAAATGTTTATTTTGATGAGATTAAATGAGTGCTTTCAAGCCTGCTTTTACACTTTCATCTATGTTTTCACTTACTTACAGTCTCTGCAGAACCCTTCTAGTGCTTTTCTGTCCTAGGAAATCTTTAGCACACATGCACTGAAAGGCAAAGTATGTGGCATACAGCCCATAAGGGAATTTGTAGGCAACTGCATCACAATTGCTAATGCCAGTACAACAGCAGAAAAACCAGCTGGGCAAGAAAGAGGAAGCTTGGACTCATTCAGAAATGTTAACACTTTTACCAGGAAGGCTAAGGGCTATCCTGCTGTGAGGAATACATAATGAAGGGTACCTGAACTGTTGAGAGACTATGAGGAACATAATGGCCAAGATACCTTTATGTGGATCACATAAAAGACTATGCAAAGGGAACGTGCAGCTGGGAAGCGATCACACTACATTACAAGTATCTACAATTGGTGGAGGAAAAATAACAAAGAAGAAAATGAGAATAGACAAGACAGGCCAAATCATTATACTCTTTTCATAGGAAAGAGGTATCAGTGGGTTCGAGGCACTTGTAAAGTGTGGCAGAGATTTCAGTGGCAATGGGTAAAAGGGGAACATTTTATCCATCATCTGGTCTAGTTGGCTGCACATATTGCAAAACACAGATGTGCCCACCCTGCAGCATGCTTAGGAATAACTCACCACACATGCCTGATCTTCAGCTGTGCCCAGCTGCATTTGAACTTTGCTTAAATGGCTGATGACTTCTATTGCCAAACTGCCGGAGTGGGAACACAGCACAGTGTCCTGTGCAGAAATTTGGGACTGTTGTTGTCCTAGTTCAGCAGGCGAGACCAATTTATCACTGTGTGGGTGTGACCAAAGCTGTGTATTCTAAACCCTCTATTCATTTCCCATGAACTGTTAACAATGGACTATTTGCATTAGCTGCCCAGGACACACCTGACCCCTCAGGATGTAAGCTGGGTGTTAAAGACAACTGTGAGATAAGAGCTGTGATAACTCCCTTCCAGGGAGTCATTAGCACCTCCACACCCAGCCTGAGGGGTCAAGTCTGCTAATGGGTCTTCAAACATTCCAAATACCCTATGACTCACAGAGTGACATCACTCATTGTGTAATTTCCTGCCCTGGGGGAGGTACTGGGAGGTCCCACCTGAACCTGAGGGGGCATAATCTTGGGGGTTTTGGGACTTGGGGAATCATTCTTCAGATCTAGAGAAGGACCAGAACTCGACAGAAGGAGACCACAACTCTCGACCAGACTGCGACCGTCACCTGCACCAACAGGTTTCTCACTGCTTTTTACTTTGAACTCAGGGGAAACCACGTGGGGCTCAGCACAGGGGCTAACAAACCCCATTGTGTTTGTGCCTCAGGGGTCTGGGTTATACTTCTGGGTTTTGTGGGTTAAAACCAATTTCTCTTTGTATCATTGCATTTATTGTAATATTTTTTATTAAATTGTAACTCTCGACTTATAATCTCTTTTGTGTTGGATTAATTTCTCCTGCTGGTTTACTTTCAAACCAGCACAACATCTTAAACAGTTTTCTTTTGGAATGCAAATGTAAGTGGTATATGGCAAGTCAATGTTAAAATACAGTACATAAATAATATCATACATAAAGAGTTGCATAGTTTGAAAATTTAGTGTTAGATGGTTTCTGTTCCTGAAAAAAATTAGAGTAAACCAAAAAAGTTTAATTTGAAAGATAAGATAGCTCAGAGTAGCTGTATTTATATGCCAGCAACTTGTAGAAATTTGTATGATTATGGAATAGGGTGCCACATTTTTTAAAAGCAAAAAACCTACATGCTTGCCATAGAAGCCCTTTTGCTGGACACTTCACATGCTAGAAAGACACATGGCAACTAGTGCAAGAAACTCCCATGCATTTGCCAATGTGATATTATATATTTCTAAGTTTTGAAGGGATTGTTTAAAGAAACAATTCCCGCCATCCAAATACAGATGTTGGGTGAGAGAAGAAGAATGAGAGTGTTTGCTGTTCCTCCTGTTTAGCCAAAAATTATTTCTCAGTATCATAAAAACAAACAAAGATTCTATGACCCAGATAATATTTGATTTTCTCTTGTGTTCTATGAAAGTGAACAGCAAAGTAGTGAGTGATCAAAATCAACAGCACTTTGAAAGTGCTCTATGTTAGCTTGACTTTCCTGCATAGACAATTTCCACGAGTTGAAGAAAGGAAAGTCCCCAAATAGGCGCTTAATTCACTGGAATGATTGCAATAATTTCTCAGTGAGTATTTTCAGATATTTCTGACATGTTCTGAAAACGGAACTAAAATTACAATAACTTGATGCCTGGAGGCTGCAGTGCAGCAGAGCTGAACAAATATGTGAGAGGGAATATCCCTTCCCAGCAGCAGAGAAAAATTAAGAATTATACATTTTCCAGTGCATCCTGATTTCTGTTTTTGAGTAGCCCTGGGATCCCACACAGATTGCAGAGGCTGATTGGCATGCAGTCTTACAGGATGGATGAGAAGAAAGATTTGTTCTTCATGGATTTCCCCATCTGCCACCTCCACTGAAACATGAATAAATTCTGAAGGAATCCACCAGTCTGTCCTGCTTTCTGCTCATGGCATTCTGCCTTCTTGTTAGTCTTGTGAAAGAAAGTAGGCAAGGGAGGTTAGGAGAGCAGCTGCTCAGAACATTTCAGGGCGGGCATCCCTAAAAGAAGGTGCAAAATCAACTGCAGAAGGCATAGCCTGCTGCGTCCTCCGGATAAGCTGGTGATGCTGATACTTGATATGCCTCTGGTTCAAAAGTTGTTTTGTTTTTAAGACAGTCTTTATCAGGGACCAGCTGCTCCACAAGTGCTGGAGGCCAACGGTAACAGAGAGGAAGGCAGAGAGGCGTGTGCCTGCAAGATGACTCAAGCAATGACCAAGGACTGAGAGCCTGAGCTTTAATGCATCTCCCGAGCCAAGACGGAAGAGATGCTCCATGAGTCACCACACAGCACTTTCTCACAACACAGCTGTTTACACAGGAGTTTCATCCAAGGCTGTCTGGCTGCACTGTAGTAGAGTCAGCCTTGAACACAGGCAGCTAAACCTTGAGAACTAGGGTGGAAGATTGCAGTGTCCCCTCCTCATATGGGGCCCTGACATCCTAAAGCATTTTAAAAAAAACTTCCTCTCACTTAATTTTTAAATTTAAACAGCCCCAGGCTCACAGTAGTAAGATATTTCATGAGTGCTCTTTTATACTCATCTTTCAACAAATTGCACTACATACAGATTATGGACCCGGAAAGAATATTGTACATAATCCTTTATCTGAAAGGCTATTAAAGTTGATTTGTTTCAAACACTCAGTTAGAAGTAAGCACAATAAGCATGTGTTATGAAATTATATTCTCAAAGAAGCATTGTAATGCAAAAAGTACTAGAAATGGAAAACTCTTAACCTTGTCTTGGCTGACTGCCTTGAATTCAGTACAACGTACCACCAAACGGAGTTCTGTGATTCTCTGCTCCCATTCCTGCTGAGTCTACTCTCCAGTTCCAAAAATGAAAGTGGCAGTCACACAGTCATCCTCCGAACCCTTCCCTTTCATACCTCCTTCTGGCACTACTTCTAGCAAACCAAATAGCAGAATGGGAGAGAAAAGAGCAGCTGCAGTAACGGGGGTGGAGGTTTTATGTGGGTATGTGAAAGAGGCAATGCTTTGCCTTGATCATAATGCTGTGCTATCATGTTACCTGTTTGGTATCATATGAGTTTGAGACACCCACACTGGCAGATATGTGCAATGTTGTGAGAACTGACTGTGAAAGGCTGTGAATTGTTCAGATGGGACATCTTATAAATGGGGAAAACACCTCTTGTGTTATATTCCAATGATCTTGATAGTTCCCAAGGGTAAACTCTCATCTTTCAGTTTCCTCTCTCCTCCCCCCCACTTTTTGACCTGATGTAGTACCAAAATACCAAGAAAATAGGAAGGTCAGGGTTGAGAAGCATACTACACCGACAGGTCTGTGTTTGTAAGCATTTGTAAGATATGATTGTGTGCTGCTTTAAAGGTAAACCAGCAGGAGAAAGGAACCCAACACAAAAGAGATTATTAGCCAGAGTTAAGATTCAATAAAAATATTGCAATAAATGCTATGGCACAAAGATAAGTTGGTTTTAACCCACAAAACCCAGAAGTATAACCCAGCACCCTGAGGTGCAAACACAGTGGGGTTTGTTAGCCCCTGTGCTTGAGACCCTGTAGTTCCCCCGAGTTCAAAGTAAAAGGAGGTGAAAAACCTGTTGGTACAGCTGATGGTTGCAATCTGGTCAAGAGTGGTGGTCTCCTCCTGTCGAGGTTCTGGTCCTCCTATGGATCTGCAGAGTGGTTCCTGAAGTCCCCCAAACCCCAAGATTATATACTCTCTGGTTCAGGTGGGGATGCCCAGTGTGTCCCCCAGGGTGGGGAGTTCCACAATACATGGTCTGACTCTGTGAGTCATGGGATATTTTTGGAATCGTTGATGACCCATTAGCAGACATGACCCCTCAGGCTGGGTGTGAAGGTGCTAATGACTCCCTGGAGGGGAGTTATCACAGCTCTTATCTCACAGGCTTTTTTTAATACACAGCTCACACCCTGAGGGCTCAGGCGTGTCCTGGGCAGCAGCTACAAATGGTCCCTTGTTAACAGTTCATGGGAAATTACGGAGAGGGTTTAGAATGCACAGCTTTGGTCACACCCACACACCCCCACATAAACTGGTCCCAGCTTGCAAAACTAGGACAATTTTAATTGGTCAATAGAAAAATACCCTTCTTCTTTTGCTTTTCCACTGTGTTATCTATCATTATTTGATGGCCAATCTTTCAGCTTTAAGTGCTGTGATGAACCAAGGCTGGATGTTAGGAAATCTGTCTAAATGACATCTTCCTATAAATCCACCCAGGAGAAGACGCAGCCCTCATGTTGGTGAGCAAACCCTTGTCCTGTCATAGCTTGTGGCATGTGACAGGTATAGACTGCTAATAGGGTTGCAGGCAGCAGGCCAATGTCTTCTCTGACGAGTGCTGAAGATCTCAGCAGATTCAGTTGTTGCCCGAATGCAAGGAAGAATACACAAACCAACAAAGTATCGGT
>JAOXXN010000364.1:19042871-19058346 GCA_026770055.1 Myrmophylax atrothorax | reverse complement strand
AGGGAAAGGGAAAGGGAAAGGGAAAGGGAAAGGGAAAGGGAAAGGGAAAGGGAAAGGGAAAGGGAAAGGGAAAGGGACCCAAACCCTGTTTGTTCACATCTGCATCTCATGGTTGGGATCCAGAGTGGAAGCAAAAGTGTTGAAAAATCATATGCGTGGCTGTCAGTTAGAAGGAGAAAGGCTTATTTTCAGTGCATCTGGATCATTGGGCTAAACCAAATTAATTTTATTCCTCTCTACCTGATATGGCTCAGTGTGTCAGGCTACACAGCTCTTTCCTGTTCCACCAAGAGAACACTGGTTGTCAACATTATGAACTGTAGCAGGTGCAAAGTGAGAGCTTAGCCTTGCTGACTTTGGTAGAAAAACTAATTTAAGAAGCTTTGGTTTTGCAAACAGATTGGAGTTCATTCATTTTAATTCTGCTGTTTCATTTATTATGTAGTGCTGTGGCAGGCAAAATAATGAAAGCAGCAAAATGTTCCTTGTTTTTTTATGAGAAGACATGTGTGACAATGGTGGCACATCCTTCAGAAAGGGTATGTGCCTACACTTAGTTTTCTCCACCATCTGCAGTTGAACAAGTATGTCAGGTTCTGCTCTGAAGAGGTTTGGGATGCTATGGTTTATGCTACGGATGAGTCTAGTCTTCAAAAAATGCACCAAGACATACAAGTGTGTGTCAAGCAGTGTGAGCTCATCTAAGAGGTACAAAAGGTAGTCTGAATGCAGTAAAAGTATCTTTTCCAGTTCAGCTTCTAATCTGCACAACACAGCTGGCAGGAGTAACAGAGAACTGGCAGTGTGCACTATTTCCTGTTTATTTAAATAGCTCTGCATTACATAGCTTATTAAAAGTAGATAAAGCATGGGTACTGGAAATAGCACTGTTGTATAACTGTTCATCTATTTTCTATTGACAGTGGTACCTCATTTTTATGATTTACCATTTTGTTTTCCCACTGCTTATACTTCTGCTGTGACAATGACTATGTTTGCAAAGCTAGCAATTAAGTTTTATGTGAACTGAAAAATACTTGAGGATTAAGTGGAGAATATGAAGGTCTGGGAGAAAAGAATCATGTAACAGTACCTATGTGTTTTATCTCTGACCTCTGATTTATTCTATTGCCAGCACCATTTGCTTGTATCTCCTTTCTTCCTTTGCATTTCCCATTATCCAACCTATAACTGTGACTTGCAGCTGCTTTCCTTTCAAATGCCTCACATCTAGTAGAGGTGCCTCAAAGATCTTTATTATTTCTCTCCACAAGTAAGTAAGTAAGTCTCAGTTTCCAGTGACTGCCTAATTAAAGTATAGTCTTGGATCTTCATTTGTTATTTGAAACTGAAGCATGTGAATTCATGATGCTGTCCAATCCATAGATTTGAAGAACACTGAGAAAAAGTCCCAACACAGTGTTTCAGTTGTCTGTCTGGGAGGTTTTGTTTGTTTGGTTGGTTTGGTTTGTTTAAATTTATTTTGTGGTCAAAAAAGAGATGTTAAGTATTTCTTCTTTCAGTTGAAATGTCATTATTTAAAACTTAAACTTGCTTCTAGGAAGTTCATGCAAAGGAGCCCTTGCACTTTCACAAAATCAGAATCATAGAATCCTTCATGTTGGAAAAGACCTCCAAGGTTATCACGTCTAACCTTTGACTTATCACCACCTTGTCAACTAGACCATAGCATTGAGTGCCATATCCAGTAGTTTCTTGAAGACCTCCAGGAATGATCACTCCAACACCTCCCTAGGCAGTCCATCTAATACTTAACAACCCTTTCCATGAAGAAATTCTTCCTTAAGTCCAACCTGAAGAACCTCCCCTGGTGGCATGAGGCCATTTCCTCTGGTCCTGTCATTGGTTGCCTAGAAGCAGAGCCCAACCCCCACCTGGCAACAATCTCCTTTCAGGCAGTTGTAGAAAGTGATAACATTCCTCCTGAGTCTCCTTTTCGCCAGGCTGAGCAACCCCCAGTTCCCTCAGCTGCTCCTCGTAGGACTTACACCACTTCCCAGCTCCACAGCCCTTCTCTGGATCCACTCTAGCACATCTTTCTTGTCATGTGGGGCCCACAACTGGACACTGCAGCAACTTCACCAGTGTGAGGTGAGGTCCTTTACTGCAGCAAAGACCTGAAAGTATAAACCTCCTTGCAGAATCAGGTCTGTACTTCTAATGGAGAATTTGATATCTGCAGAAAAGAGAATGGGATGAGGGTTGACATATGTCAAGGCATGACATCAGAGTCAATCATAAGGCCATCTGTCTTTTTTGAATAAATATCCATGTGTCCTAGTTCAGCAAGCTGTGACCAGTTTATCACTGTGTGGGTGTAACTAAAGTTGTGTATTATAAACCCTCTATGTAATTTCTCATGAACTATTAACAATGGACCATTTGCAGCAGCTGTCCAGGGCACACCTGACCCCTCAGCGTGTAAGCTGGGTGTTAAAGGAGCCTGTGAGATAAAAGCTGTGATAAATCCACTCCAGGAAGTTGTTTGCAACTTCACACCCAGCCTGAGGGGGTGTGTCTGCTAATAGGCCATCAACGATTTCAAAAATACCCCATGACTCACAGAGTTAGATCACCCATAGTGGAACTCCCCACCCTGGGGGAGGTACTGGGCGTTCCCACCTGAACCAGAGGGTATATAATCTTGGGGTTTGAAGACCTCTGACAACACTCATTGGATCCACAGGAGGACCAGAACCTCGGCAGGACTGCGACCACCACTCTCAACCAGATTGTGACCATCATCTGCACCAACAGGTTTTTCCCTTCCTTTTATTTTGGGGTCAGGGGAACCACGTGGGGCTCATCACAGGGGCTAACAAACACCATTGGGTTTGTGCCCCAGGGTGCTGGGTTATACTTTTCAGTTCTGTGGGGTTGAAACCAATTTATCTGTGTGTCCTTGAATTTATTGTAGTAATTTTTTTAAATTGCAACTCTGATTTATAATCTCTCTTGAGCTGGGTTCATTTCTACTGCCGGTTTACCTTCAAACTAGCACACTTGTGTCTAAAGCCAGCTGAAGTGTGCACCCTCATTCTTGAAACTGGCTGCTAAAATCACTTGGAAGAGGGAAAAAAATAATGATAAGACCATTACCGGAATGGTGAAGACTAGTATTAGTAATGACATGTTCTTGTATGTCTTGGAAAAAAGACATTTAAAAAATATAAGAACTTCGTGTTTAAACTGCAAGAGGATTACAATTCAACTTACAAAGGCTGGGTTTAACCCTGGTCTCTTTGACTTAACCATTTCACAATTGCATGGAGCTACTTCATATGACATGTGGCTTTTGTTCTTCTTACAGCACTATTGCTATTCCCTCTTACTTGAAGTGTGAGGTTTCTTGACTGAGCTCACTTGTACTGGTAACTTACCAGCTTTATATTTTCCCCCTGGTTACCATGCACAAAGTCTAATTTGAATGTCCTTTGTGTGTATACTTCTGACAATTTGCAAGAATTCCCATTTGAGATAATTTAGAGGAAATATACTGTCCAAGGACAAAACACAAGGATTTAGATGAATTTTGGACTAGTTACATAACATACATGTCCCAAACTACCTCTCCAATACCACCTATTTTTGTCTGAGCCCAACTACTCCCCAGTGGCTTGAGTGCTATTTAAAAGACCATAGCAAGCATACTTTAAGAGCATGTGTTTTCTGGGGTTTAGACCCATGACAGGTGAATTCTTGGTTTAGCTTTCTCTAAATCCTCTTCCTCTTCTTTCCATCCATGCTCTAATGCATAGAATTCCTGGTTTACAAAGCAGAGTAAATAACCTGCAACATAGCAGGAGGAAGAAACCAGTAAGTGTTCATGCCACAAATGTCAGGTTGTGCAGGATCAAGTCCAGGCACGAATGGCTACATGCTTATCATTTGTTAAAGTGATCCTGCCTCTCAGAACTGTTTGCCATATCCAGTTTAGGAACTTACAGTTTCTCATTCAGGCTTGCATGAAGAAATGAAATTTATAGGCAATGTTTGGAAAACAGCTCCTCAAATTTGCTCACTACATTTCCATAATGACTACTTCGTATATGTAGTAACTAATTTTTTAAGCCATCGAGTATTTTGTTCCATCTGGACAGTTTCTGTGAAACAGTTCTGCTTGCAGTAGCCATTAAAAGTGAATGAAGGCAATATTCTTCCAGGCCAAGAGCACACCCCACACAATGCCCACTGTGAATTAATGGGGCTCTCCTGCTGCAAAAACAGGTCCACAAAGCCGAGGTGCTACAGCTAATGCTATTCATCCCCAGGGCATCTCCAGCAACAAGAGGATGGATGTAGGGTGAAAGAGAATTCAAGTGATTTTTAAATGAAGGTATCAGTTTTTAGTATTATGATGCTGAACAAGACTAAAATCTCTTGACTTCAAAGAATGAAGTTTCATATCTCAAGCATTTAATGCCAAATATTTGCCAGGATTTTTGTCTTGGTACAACTATTTATAATCGCTCTAATGCTATGTAAAAGACTGTGGCAAGACATCCCCAGGGAGTTACATTACTATCGAGTTTTATACTTCTTTTGCTACTTCCAATAAATCATGAACTTCTTCAGATATGTTAGAGGGCATTCCATTTCCTCAACTACAAATGACAAATGATGAATAATACACATTGTTGACTTTTTTTCCCCACACCAAACTCCTATCTAGCTCTCCAGTGACTCCAACTGTTGCATTTGGCCTGGTTTTGTGCATATGTCCTGCACAGTGACAATGAATCTCTCAGATTTCAAGTGTGAAGAGCATTTTCTTTCAGTGCTAGACATATGTATGTATTGTGTTCAGCTCATTTACTATAAGTGTGAGTTTAGTAGTTCTTCCTTCCTGTTTTCACATACAGAAATATGTGAAAATAAAGGAAATCTTACATGGAAACAATTATTCATTGCTCGTTGAACATGGCCACCAAAGTAATCATGTGAGTATGCATGGAGCAAGACCACTTTGCGTAGTTTGTGCTGAAGAGCATGACTTCACTCTTGCTTTCCAAGCTAAATAAAGCTACTGCAAGTATACTTTTAAAAGCTGCAATCACACACTCAAATAAGTTACAGTCTGTGTTTGGGATAGCTATAAAGGAAATATTTCTTTTCTCAGTCTCCGTATTAAAAGAACATCAACGGAGAAGGTGCTTGGAGGTCTGGCTGGAATAACTTTCTGGGCACAGTTCACATGACTCATGAATTAGTGTAAGTCAGCACAGCTACTTACAGTCACACAGACTGGTGGTATTTGGAGCTGACTCTTTTGTTGACTTTCTGCTGTGGGAGAAATCTCTTGGGTGAAATTAATATCCTTTCCCTGTAAGACCCTTGGCTGTTGTGTCAGCGTGGAGTGGGTCTAACACCTGTGAGTGACAGAGACATCCCTTTGTCCCATCGTGGAAACTCTTGTGAGCTGAATGGCATGGTGATTGCTTTCTAATTTAAAAAGTACTCCTGAGGGATCATCTAAGAACTGAACACACTTCAGCAAAAAAAGGCATGAAATAACCTATAGGAATGCTCCAGCCTGTCATTACCTGTTTCAGGAGGCATCACTAAGGGCAGCCTCTTCTTACTGAGGAGAGACTTGTAAAACTACCCTTGTGGTGCTCTTTGGGGAAGAGTAGAGCCACGTGTGAAGATAACTGTTGGGAACAGTCTCTTCTGCACTTTAACCAGCAAGCTTTTGGATCAGGAATGACAATACATGTTTCAGGACAATAGACTTTAAAACACTTTGAGTGAACAGACAAGATTCCTCAGCTCCTCTTAGGTTTCTTGTTTACAATGCTGCATTTAGTACTGAATATGACCAGCTTGACCTGTAAGAAATCTGCCAACAGAGCCTATGATGAGGGAAAATTTCCTTTCCAGCCAATCTCTTTACCAGCCACATCAAGGTGGTTTTCTTATGTCGCAATCTTACTGCCACCTGGAAGGCATCTGGCAGCACTCAAGCCAGGGAAATTCCCAAAGCTTAAACCTTAACAGGTCACTGCCCTGGCTAGCTGCTTCTTGCTGTGTACATTACAGAAGGCTACTCTAGAAAAACAAAACAAAATACCTAATTATTTTGTGTTAATTTAGAAGTCTACACCAAGCAAACCACAGCATTTTTTTTGCCATGATTTTCAGAAAATGCTGCTCAATAGCAGTTTATTCTGACAGTCAGTTCTGGTATGAACCAAGAGGACCATGCCACTTGCCATAGTCTAGGAAGAAGAGATTAAAGTTTGTCTTTCTGGAATGGCACAAAGGAATGGAAAGACAGGTCAAGATCAGATGAAAAAACTAAATCAGCTAAGTAGGCCATATTTGAGGTAATTGATATTAATATGATATCATCAGAAACTGTGTAGAAGACCAAACAGTAACTCAGAACAGCTTTATCAGAAGCACCACTTAGTTTTTCTGAGCCCAGACTCTTTTTAAACTGAATTCCCAACCCACATACTAACAACACATCTCAGAGGGGTGTAGTCAGGGAATGTGGTCATGGCAGAGGTCGTTCCTATCAATATCTCTGAGTCATGTTGCAAACATGATAGGATACCAGTGTTTTGTAACTATATCCATCATTAGAGCAGTTTCTACAGAGCAGATAAGATCAAAACAGAAGCTCACTGACCCTCTTGCATTTCAAGATTTCATTATCTTTATTACAGAAATCCCTGAATGCAGCTTACTTGCCATTACATATTCAAGTCCATGTTGTCTCTGACACTTTAATTCTCTCAAGACCTGAAAGCACTCTTTCTCTATGCTTATTAATTTTACATGGTACTTTGAGACAAGTAAATAATAGGATCCAACTCATCCATTGTCCCACTGTTGGGGAACCAAAATGCATGGATGACAAACATAGTGCTAACAGCAATGTTATTCAATGCTGATTTTACCCAGCTGTGTCAGAAAGCCAACTGCTTTCCAATCGCTCCCAATTGCTGCTCCCAATCCCTCAAATTTTGTCCTGCTCTTTAGAAGAGAGAAGACAAACCTTCATTACAAAGATATAACTTAATTTTCCTTCCAACTACTATAATTTTTTTAATCCAATTCATATGGTACTGCATTGATACTATCTGTGCAATGAAGACATAGATTGACTAACCAGAATACACTGCACAGCAGCAGCCATTCTCCTTTCTTGGAAAGGTGTCAGGCTCAGGAAGGAAAGTGGCCACCAGGGAAGTGTCATACAGGTTTGAATGAAAGGATTCTTACTGTACCATTTCCCATGCCTAATCTGGAGGAATAGGTGACGCAAGGAGACATGGGCCCATGCCATGATCTTCAGATACAAACATTTACCTGACAACTTCAATTCAGGTATGTATTATTAATTGTCACATGAAGCCACATAGCAGCTCACAGGGAATGATTTATTCAGGTAATATACCACTGCTGTACCTGTGATTAGTCTAACACAAAAAAGGTTTCTCAACATTTGCAGTTCTGAAGTTTACTGAAGAAAACTCCCACCATTCACCAAACTACAGCCTTGCGTAAAGACCAGATTCATTGCACAGCTTTTCTTTTTGTTGCCCCCTGAGTCACATGCTGTGAGTCCCCTTTGGGAAGTGAAGAATAGGGCCCTAACCTGTGAAAGTCATCTCTCTCTGGGAGAGATGAAGAAGAAAGACATATTAGAGAGAAAACTAAAAAAAACCCCTATTAAGTAGAGATCATGGAGCATCAGGATACTGAATTAAATGTTCTTAGTGCTCTTTTGGGGAACAAAAAATATTAGAACCCCGTGCACAAACAACAGACTTTCAGGAAGCCAGTTACTTTGCAGTTGATGTATAGGTAGGTATGTCCCAGGCTACACACTCACCTAACATTTGCACCAAGGAATTCCTCATGCACATGGATGTGAAATCATAACTAGAAATACTGCAGCTGAGCCTGTCTGGTTTACTGCAGGGGCAGAGTTGCCACTGTCATGAGCTGAGAGCACCTGGGTTCATCTCACCTTGCTCTTGGTTCCAGCCTGCAGCTTGTGTCTCTGGCCTGAAGTTGTCTAGGCTGCTTTGCTCCCCACTCTGCTGCTGATCCACTGACACAGCACCTACCTTCCCTGAGCCTTCTTGTGCATGCTGGAAACCAGGAAATTTCTTGGACATTGGCAGGAGGGATTTGTTTAAGACAGGAAATGAATTGTGTGATATGGCACCTCCATCAGGCCAGAAAGCACCCAGTCTTCCATCAGACTGTTTTCTACTGCCCCAGTTATAATAACCTTTGGTCACACCACAGCTCAGAAGACACAAACAATGCAAGTCACCTTTTTCTCTGTCACAAGGATTTTTTTAAATTTGTTGTTGTTGTAGTTTGGGGTTTTTTAGTGGTTGAGTTTGGAAGACAACCTTGAAGATCACATCTAATACCCCTGCCATGGGTAGGGAAACCTTCAAGTAGACCAGGTTGCTCTGGCCTTTAATACCTCCAGGAATGGGTCATCCACAACTTCCCTGGACAACCTGTTTCAGTGCCTTACCACCCTCATTTTTTTCTGAATATATGATCAAAACCTGCTCTCTTTGAATCTGAAAGCATCTTTTCAGCATCTTCCCACCAGCAGCCAGTTGAGCACTTCACCCCAAAGCAACCTGGTCCCTTTTTTTTTTCCCTATGAAACTGTGGCCCCAGAGTCTGACCATGCAACACTCCCTCACTTGTCTTTGAGCCTCCTCACTGCACAATTTTTCACCCTATGGTTAACATAGTTTCATCCCACATGGTTTATGTGGGGCACCAGGCTGCAGTGGATGCTGGCCCATACCAGGAGGCTGTGCCAGGGAACATTGTGTTCCATGGGGAACAAGAAGGAAACACAACACCAACCAAACACTGAAAAAAAAAAATTGTTTCTAGATCTCATTCAAGACAAAGGAAAGATTGTGGTGGCAAGCCCCAGGAAAGGCTCAGCAGAGTCCAACAGAATAGCAGCACTCCTGAGTTTAATGCTGCTGTTTGCTGCTTGTGCTGCTTTCCAGAAGGAGTATGTTATGCCCTGGGATCACAGCTCAAGTCCAAACCATGCCACTGCACTCAGGCTACAGATCTGCTTTGCCTTCCCAAGTGTGACAGACACAGTTAATATCCCTGAACCAGTGTAAGATGCTGCACAACTGTGCTGCAGGGCTTCCCTGCTCCAGTCCCAAGCTGGCTGCCTCTTGCTCTCAACAGGGAAAGATCCCCTCCAAAAGTGCTCACAAGAGCTTGGGTGAAAGGTTTTAGCTACAGCCAATGTTAAATTCTGCAGTGTACTTCTGCCTACTGTTGCCTATGGGAAAGTCAGAAGCCTATTCAAATCTGTCAGAAAATGAGTAAGACTAAAGTTAATGGCAAGAAGGTATGTTTATCATGGGAGCAGTTTTAACAAAAGCAGGTGTACTGATTGCTACACAAAATACAAAAATACAACACAAAATACCAAAACACAAAATACTAGAACAGTTGCTATGTACTGGGATTTATCTCAGGAAATAAAAAGTAGCAAAGAACCTCAAAAACTTTATGCACTGTATCACACACACATAGGCAAAATTATATGTTCTGAAAAGAGCTGTCATTCCCATGTTGCAATTGTAAAAGCTTTTAGATATCCAACATGTCATTTTGCTATGTACTGGCACCATCTGAAGTGTTAGATAAAACCCAGGGCTTCTTAGATGCCATTGAAGATTCAAATGGTTGGAAGAACAGAAAATACAAACTTCACTTTAGGCAGAAGCCAGTATATTCTCTTCCAGAAAAAACCCAGATGTATCTTTTAAAAACCTTTATAGTGGATTTATTATGGTGTTGCCTATTAGCATCAACATATTTAAGGATGTGTCAGAGTTTCCATTATAACCCCCTACTTTGAAGTGTTTTATAGCTCAGCTGTAAAGATATGGCACTTTCAGGGACAGACACAGTCCATCTGTTTCTATACCAGGAATTTTAAAAATGTGTACTCACACACACAATCCTAATCTTTAATGCAGTTTTGTAGCCCAAAATTATCTAAATCAAAAGAATGGGGTTTTTTCAGCCTCTGACATCACAGTTCGTTACTTTCACTGCTCTTGCCATGTAGCCAGTTGTAATTTGTTTTGCAAACCTTAAAAGCAACTGCTGTTAGACCATATCCACTTCTTCTGCGGGCTGCAGTGTTACTGCCAGGGAGCTTCACCCAAGGAGAGAGGCTCCCTTGCCCTCCCAATACACGTTTCTGCAGCAGGCCTATAATGAGCTATTTGGTAGGCAAGCAGCAGTCTGAAAATCCACTTTAGCAGGTACTTAAAACAGCTACCTTTAAATAGGGCATTTTTTAAAAAAACTACGCTGCAAAGAGCTTTGACAAATTTGCAGAACACCAGTGAGTGAAACAATAAATGAATTGCTTATTTACATTAAGTTTTATTTTTCATATTTCTGCTTTTTATTTTAAGCTGTTAAAAAGAAAACAAAGGACATGAAATTAAAAGCTTCTCCATTTAAGAAAGCCTGAAATTTCCTTATACAGCTTTCATAGTATGTTCCCCAATGTCCATTTTTGAACCGCTTGAGAAGTGCTGTGCCTCCCATGGGTCCCTCCCCGCGGACAGAGTAAGACAGGATCCTCCCAGGATCTGTAGGAAGAGCTTTGCAGCAAAGGGTGGAAGTGGGGAGTCACCCCAGCAGCTCTGCGGAAATGTCCCATAGGATGATACACTTTGCACAGATGACCCAGCTCCTGCCAGCTGCTGGAGGAGCAGGCTGTTCACTCCACTGGGCTTCTTCTAAATCATCTTTTTAGTGAAGTGCTTTATGAAGTTACCCACTGACCACTCAGTGACTGTTCACACACATAAGCTCAGCTGATTCCATATCTTGCTAACCCAGAGTCCTAAATCAAAAGTTCCAGACTTACATCTCATCTTCACAATAAGGATACCTAGATTTGCCATAGGAACAGCTACTCCTCCAGTATATAGGATAACAATTTGTAAAAACCCAAAAGCCGAATGTATTTAGTGTTTTGGAATTACAGTTTCCAGAGAGCTGCCTTGTATGTGGCTTCTGTAACACTAAGAGGAGACTGTAGTTGTGTTGCTGAATAAATATAGCAAGCTGATAACCATCACTTTTTGGAAAAGCCAGACATCAAGGATGCACTGAACTATCCAAGGAATATTCTTTATAGCAGAATTCCAAAACTCTGTAATTTTTGAATTTAATCACAAATCCACAGTGTTTGCAGTTCAATAAGCAATATAGTTCCTCACAATTCTTACCTACAGAAAATCACCAGAACTGTTGGCAAGCTGAAACCTCTGCAGAAAGTCAAGAGCTGCACAAGAGAGTGTTCACTTCAAACAAAGGCACAACAGCCTTTCAGTCATTCAGGCTCATAGACGGTATGAGATTGATGCCTAAAATTCCTGCAAAAATGCACTCAAAACATTAGTGAGAAAGATAGAGAAGTACCTTTATTGGAAGCTTCCAAGGTGCACACCACAAAACATGCACACATGGGATCAAGTGTGTTAAAGTTTTTATAACCTTCAGACATTAACACATATGTTAATGTGTTCATATCTATAGCTAACCTGGGGTACCAATTTCTCTTAATACCCCACCCACAGAGGTCCTTAGAACTGCCCCTTGGAGAGGCTCTGGGTCCTCTCTATTGTTTTGTCTTGAAGCTAACTTGCAAGTGTTTTCCTCAAAACATGATGTCCTTGGCAGTGTGAGAAACATGCAGTGATTTTCTAAACACCACCTAAAAATGTGAGCAACACAGGAAGACCCACATAACTCTAAAAATCCACAAAATACACACTAAACCCTTTAGGGATCAGGATGACCCAACACAGGGAGGCCATAAGGAAGACATGTGATCTCTCAGCCACATGCCCTGCAAAGGGGTCAACCTGCTGCCTTAATCCTTGCCACCATTTACCCAGTAGAGAAGCATTTCATACTAAGGAAAGAAGGAAACAAGCTGTTTCCTCAGGATTACATATGCCCATTGTCTATCAAGACATGCAGTTATGGACAGAAACAAACAGGTTGACTGGTTGTTTTGATCCCCTTGCTGGCCTCTGGCCTGGCCATTGCATGTCTTTGCAACATGTACATGCTGCTTAGAAAAACTGAAGCTATGTGTATCAGCGAGCCAGCCCAGACAGTCCATGCGGTGGTCCACAAATATATCACTCAACTGCAACATCTGAAGAAAAGCTTTGGCCTGTGGTTAATAGCCATGTTTGGCCTTGGTCACCCACACATACACCTTGTCCCCACATCGTGATATGAGTCTACATTTGCCTCTGCAGAACCTGTAAACAGTCACTTGAACGGAAGCAAAGACAAAACCACTGTGAAATTACTAGCAAATTCAGGTCCTGAACTCTGCAGTTGTTCAAGCTCAGGCTTCTGCTCAGGGCTATCAGTGCAGCTGCATTTCTCAAGCACCAGTCCAAATGGTGGAAACTTCTTTATTTCCCATCACTAGAAGACAGAGACTTGAGTAACAGAGAAAACAGAAAACAGATTGCTGCTGGTAACAGATAACCCAGATGTATGGTAAATAATGCTGGGTCTGCTATGAGATAGCCCAGGGAGATTGCCAATATGGCAAGTGTGACAGAAAAAGATATTGTTCTCCAGTTCAGAAGGACAAATGGGTACATAAATAGTGTTTTCATCCTCTAAACACTCCCTGCCATTTTAGTGCATCCAACTGGATCTCTCACAGCCCTCCCCAAACGACACTCAGACATCTGCATACTATACAACAGGCAACTGAAAGATCAAATCATCCTGTCTAGTTGGTCTGATTTTTTTCTAGGAGTGGAGCACTGTCTTGGCAGTGCATATGCTTAGTGATGCACTCCAAACTCCTGTTGGTAACTACTGTTTTCTTGATTTTATTCTTTCCAATGAAAGACTAAATGTTGAAAATTGTTGTCTTCTCAAAAACAAAAAACCCCCTTCTTGTTAGCTTCTGGCTTTTATGGCCTGCATTTGCTGTGCAAGGAAGTCAAAATGCTCACAAAATTAATGACATCGAAGTCTGAGTAGAACCATGTTGCTTCCCCATTAGCAGTGGCCATTTCTACCCCAACTGAGAACAGCACTCATAGCCCCCAGTTATCTCTGTAAGGCAGGAACTTACCAGTGTGAGGCTCAAGGTTTGCAGACAGCAAAACTGAACCAACCCGGTCAAACTCTGTTTGTACATTAAGGTAATACAGTCCAGCATGAGGCATATACACCATGAGAGTGGCAAAATGATAAAAGAGAATTGTCGAGATATAGAAAAAGTCCTGGATAGTTCCAGATGGAGAATACAGTGATTTCTGGGAAATGCAGGCTGTGAAACCAAAGCAATTGTGCAATAGTCAGTCTGTCTCATATGGACTAGCCTTCCCGTAAGACACTGAGAGGTTCAGAGAAGCTTGAAAACTCTCTGAGTAGTCTAACTCCGTAAGGCAGTGCTTAAGTTTTTTTTCAGTATTTTAGTATCACCTCACACTAAAATTTCTGAACACGCCCATCAGGCTTCTCAGTTTCTCATTATATGATTTAGACAAAGAATATGAAAGACCTCCTAAATTACTAAGTAGCAGCCAAGCTATACTGCTCACAACAGAGAATCACAGCACACAGCATGCTTTTAGCACATAGTGGTTTTAAATTAGATCCTGGATTTTTGAGAATGGTTGGAGTGGCATTATTTTCAAAACTGAAAGCCCCTAGGCCCTGCAGCATGACAGAAGTGGAGACAGTCTCATCAGTGATATAAGAATTGCAGGGTGCTGGAGAATGAAGTACACACCAGGTCAGACACTGGTATTGAAACAGATGGTGGTGGTGTAAAGACATCCTAAGTAACCAGGCAGAGCCATTCCATGCTGCATCCACACCATACCTGGAAATCCATCATCAGGTGGCTAGAGAAGAAAGGCTTTTCAACTCAGGAAAGAAAACATCATCCACAAATAGCTCCTCTCTCCCACCAAAACCAGCTGGAGATGGGTGATGGTTGTCACAATGTTGGTAGTAAGAGCTGCTTTTCACACCTCCATCTTCACAGTGCAGCAGGCAAAGTATGACTGTGAAGAAATTATTTTTCAAGTACATTTGTTCCTTTCAGCAACAAGTTAGCATGTCTTCCACTTCAGTGTTTATTTTATGGTATTTTTAATTAACCTACTGATCTACTAAACACATTCAAAGTGACAATTAGTGTCAGAAAAGACATCACGTTTTCTTCAGAAACCACAATCTCCATTCCTCGAAGTAACCAAGTGCTGTTAAGTTTTACAAAACGGGTCTTGCTGGGAAAGCATTTAATGACATTTCCCCTGTTGCATCCTTAGCCTCCTGAATTGGTTTGGTTGTGCTGCTGAGAATTCATTGAGATGGAAGCAAGATGGCTTGAGCAAGGCCAGCCTTTGTCTCAGACCCTGTGTTTTCAGAGGGGACAGAGGTTTCAGGGATACCATTTGTAATAATGCCTCTGATAAGAGATAACTTGCAAGTTGCCCGACTCCTGTGCACTGGAAAAGTCAGGCAATAAAGAGCATTACAAATAGTTATTGTGCTGTTTAGTGCAATACAGGTCATCTGGAAATGAAGGCCACAAACCTCAGGTGATTTTTCCTGCCCACTGACTGGGCAGAATTTGGCACTACTTCTCTTGCCACTGTTGTTAGAACAGGCTTCCCAGAAGTGTCTGCCAAGACCTTGATGTAATTCTAGCAGCTTCATCGAGGTGTATTTAGCTCTGTCCTTAATCACTCTCATTTTTCAACTTTCCAGAATCTTTCTATGAACAGTGATTTGCCTTTGATGCCCAAGATGCCAAACCAAGACTTCTCTGTGGTCAGACAAGCAATTCCACGGTCAGACAGTGATGATTTTGCATGCCAAATGTGGCTGCTGCCTTAGGTCTCACTGAGCTTACCAGCCCCTGGGTAAGCACGACAACAATTCACCTTTCTCATTCACTGCTCCACAGATACTTCCAACATTATGGACCACGGTTACCAGGCAATAGCCCTGTTTGCTCTTTTTACATCATCACACCGTAAGAACATTGTTGTTCAGGTAAACATTTTTCCAAATACAAAGCTCTTTAAATGCAAAAAGACAAAGGCTAAAGAAGAAAATGAAAGTTACAATAATGGAATGCATTTGGCACAAAACTCAGTAGAAGAGTACTCAGTAGACGACTCCTGGGGCAATTCATAAATGTGGTTACTTCCTAGTCATAACTGCTCTCTACCGAAAGAGCTGTAAGAATTAGTCAAGGTTGGTTGTAGAAATAACTTGTGCTTTGTAGTAGTAGAAATGTTTGATCCTATGACCTTGGAGTTGTCTGAAAATCAGCAGCTGATGTAATTTTCTTTTCTAGACAGGTTCTTTTTCTCAGAGAATACAATTCTCAGCTTTTACTCAGGCTTTT
>JAOXXN010000364.1:19016519-19036548 GCA_026770055.1 Myrmophylax atrothorax | reverse complement strand
CTTAGTAGAACATCAAGGCATACCTTAGCAGAACATACTAAACACACCTTGAATCAATCAAATTCATAAGCACTTGAACATCAAGATCCTTATTACAGAAATACTCTGAGCAATATGAACTACTGGATATTATCTGAAACCAGTGTTTTCCTCACTATTGCTCTATTTCCCAGCGTGTGTTTGGCAGTGGGAGGAAATCATGACTGATGAGTTCCATAAATTGAACCTTACAGCCAACTAAAGTGCCTAATTACTGCTAGAGGCAGTTTAGACATTATCTTTGAGCTCACCTAAACCACACACAGGTCTTCATTTTCTCTCTAGGAATCTGGTGCTTCCCGTGCACCCCTTCACTCGTCTACAACAATTCAGCATAGCCAGAAAATAGCAGATCTTCATTTAAGTAGATTCCTAGCTTTACCAACTTGATTAAGCCTCCAGAGTATTTGCATGATATTATGGTTCTTTATGGGACACTTCTATTAGAAAATGTAAACTAATTTAAAGCAATATTAAACCCAGTATTTTATTTGCTGATATGCAACGGCACAAAATAATACTCAGACACTAATATCTGTAAGACAGCCTCAGCAAAAATCATCTTAGAAAAGATATAAAAGCAATAAAACAAGAGCGTTGCATGAAAATCTGCAGACACAAACCACTTTCTGGCTAAGAGAATACAAAGGCAAGCTCTATTTCCCCATGCTACTGACAACAATAATTTCACAGTTAAACATAAAGCAAAGGATAAACTAATCCAGAGAATAAGCAGCAGCAATCCTCTAAAATTCTGAAACTCAAGAATCATCTGTGCGATACAATCCAACTCACATATGAAGAAGGAATAAATACGATATGGAAGCATTCTCCAGAAGTACCTTTACTGACAATTAAACTTGCTCCCTTGCTCCCTTATCATAAGTGCTTAGATTGTTCTCATTAGCACAGCTTCTGACTTTGGTTTGGTTTTTTTTTTAAACGGCTACACAGCTTTTAATGCATTCATATCCATTTGCAGATTCTGCATCCTCATCTTGCAGATGGTAAACCGTAATACACAAGCTTAGGGATGCCTCATGAAGACACACGGGAAATCTGTGGCAAAGCCCAGAAATTATCAGAACATGCTGCTGAGAACACTGTTCTCCCACAACTGTGGGGGTATTTTGGATATTGAGTATTTGTATATGGTACTTCCCACCAATTATACACATCCCACCTTATGGGGCAAAGAAGTCACACTCAACTATTGTCTCACCTGCTCTGTGCCTAAAAACACACACTAATCCTTGCCATAACATGTTCTAATCAACGGAGTTTTAGATGAACAGAAAGTGAGAGGCATTTGCAAAACCTGGGTGTTGAAAAGAAAGATCAAGCCCTCTAAGAGTAGTTGACAAGAGAAACATTTCAGAACATACCTACTTCAGTTGCACATGTTACCAACCACCTCACCATTTCCCGCCGTCGCCAATTCAGTGTTGACAGCGTCATCCGCATCACCTGTCAAAATAACACAAACAAAACACCAATTAATCCCATTGCAAACCAAGGCCATAGACCAACAAATAGGGATTTTAAATTACTCAAATACACTGGAGTTCAAAACAGCAGCCTCTTGCTCTCTACTCTTTTTCAGCTGATACATCAAACAATTTGAAAGACACCATTCAGATATTTTAGAATAGCATGCAGAGACTAATTCCAACTGCAGATCCTTCAAGGATATAGGAGAGAGACTATTTTACTTGTGGGGAAGAAAAAACCACACCCCAACCAAAAAAGCTTCCTCTCAAACAACAAAAAACACCAATTACTCAAATTACATGACGTCTCCTCCCTCTAATATCAGTAGTCATACTGATATTACTGTTTATAGCAATTAAATAAAGCACATAATTCAACCATAGAGCTCTCAGTGATGATCTTTACGTATTAAAGTCAACAAATGCACTAACAAAACAGCTTAGAGTCAGCAGCATTTGTCAGAGAGTTCTCAACCCATAATTCCTCCCAGTCCTACAGTTACTTCAAAGTGACATATAAGCCTCTGTCATATTTGTTACTCCTGCCATCCTATGCTGTGGATTGGATAATTATGAAGATGGAAAGATTGATGAGGAGCACAAAGAAAAGATGATCTTTAAGAAATCTGGTTATAAGCAACTATGTGTGTTCGAAGCAGGCCTTCAAACATGACTGGTACACCATCTAAAGTTACACAAATAAGGCCAGCTTTGCTGATCTCAGACATTGTGGTATCATTTTAATTAAACAGTAATCTAAGTGCTAGATTGGAGAATAGCATTTCGAAAGAAATCAAACTGATCTGTAAGGAGCAACCAAACACATTTTAAAATATTATAATTCTAAGGTACATCAATTAAGGCTAAAGTAAATCATGGAACCAGATTTCACTTGAAGTCCTTCTGGAAGAAAAACAGGCAGCCACAGATCATAGTAATTGAGTGAAAATATCTGTCCCATCATTCATCAAAGGGAAAGCAACTAGATGACTTCCTGCATTGATGGACACACAAATTTAAGGCTAACACTCTTCCAATAACCATGATGAATTTTCAGCTTCCCCCAAGCTAAATTCAACAGAACTTACAGGGTTATAGACTGAATTCCTACACTGGTGAGAGAGGGAAGGAGGTAAAAAACCTATTGTGAATGATGACTCCTCTAAAAGTCTTCTGTGACGACCTCCCTCTCTGTAAAAGTATCAGCAGTCGCAAGAGTCTTCAGCGCGTGCAGGGGGCATAATAACAATACCAGTGTAGATAGTCCTAACTCAAAAGGAAAAACAGTACCATATCCAGTTTCTTGACACAGAAAAGTTTCTTGATGACTATTCCAGAATTAGTTCCTTTTATCTGACTAAACTGAGCAGCTGAGAGTAGCAAGAGATAGGCCCTTTATTGATAATAAAAACCCTGTGTATCTCAAACTAAGAAAGGAGGAGCTGAAGTTGATTTATAATGTACCACATACAGCCCAAGAACTGCTCACTTCTTGAGTTACCTCTTCCTAAAAGAGAGTTCCACATTTGTCCAAGATCTATGCCATCAATTAAGACAGCTTCTCAACAATTCAAGAAGTCTAAAAATGATGAGAGGTCCCTTGGAATTACACTACCTTAACTGAAAACCAAGCTCTGTTCGACACATGTAATTAACTTGACTTTGTCTTGATGAACTTTTACATAAATTTCTTATGAACAAACAGAAGATCTTACCACCCATAAGAGATGCAAGAAATGGTCAAGCAACTATTAACTCCCCCACCAAGTCCAAACCTCTTTATCATGCACCTTGGAACTAAGTTTATTAATTTATTCTTTCATTCACAGGTCTGGGGGGGAAAGGACATCACTTCCCAAACAGACATTGAGTACCAAGCCACGCTGACTTGCCCAGCAATTCTGCCAGCAATACATGTTTGTAGCATGTGTGCAGCGATACTTGCACTAATGTACATACAACAGGCCAACAGACGAAGAGAAGCCCCTCCTATACCTGCGGATCTTACAGCATCTACACCAGTAGGGTTCTGAAGGACAAAATACATCTGAGACACTCTGTGTCTGTATGTATGTATGGCCAGACTTCTCAAGTGCAGCTTTGGGCAGGGCTCTCCCCACGTGGGTGTGCCCTTCCAGCCTGCGTAGTGGGTTTTTTAGGTGAGGCACAGCGTGCACAAAACTGACCTCACTGTTTAAGTCCCAAGGTCCATCTGCCACAGCCAGGGAAGCTTGGGCAGTGACAGGGAAGGCCTCGGGACTGTCACAGCACCCGGTACTAACCGGGGCTGACCCTGCTCAGCATCCGAGATCTGATGGGATTGGATGGCAGGGAGGCTTTGAACTGCCCGGGACGGTCCTCACTGAGACTCGAACTCGCGACCTTGGGATTCGGAGTCCAGAGTGCTCTCCTTTACACCACGGGACCGCCCTATTTGGCCATACTGATGAACTCTTTTCACAGCCAGTTTAAAGGCCTTCCCTCTGCTGAGTCATATAATATATGCTGCCATTGGAAACAGGATAAAGAATCCAGGAGTCTATGCACTACTCCCAAATCTTGTACGATGTAAGAGGACTTTGCTTTCTCAGAGATCAAAGTGATAGAGTGGTGGAATTGCTGATATCATCTTCCATCACTGCTGTAGCTGAGGTAGTGTATCTCTGTATCTGTGAGGGCACTACTGTTTAAGTTTACCATGTAAGAAGAGAAGTTTTCTAGGGCATAAAAATGTTTTAAGTAGTCAGATACCAGATAGTGAATAAATACAATATAATTACAGCTAAGCCAAGGGGAAGAGAAATCTGCAGACCACTAGAGTCAGTGCTGACACTAAGTTTTTGCAGGAAAAGCATGACTGCAGAAAACTACACAGTTGCGAATTACTACCAGAAAACTGTTATGCATCTTCCTTCTGGAAAGCAAATCTTTAGGATTCTTAAAACACCCTTGGTAAGCTTGGGGGAGAGGAGTGAACAAGTTCTACACCAGTTTGATTGAAACCCTGGGACGGAGGATAAAGTATGGTTTATGATATCACTTTCACTAGACCTCACTGAAGGCATTCTGACAACACTGTCAACCATGAAAGAGTATGTGTGAATACAGTGATGTCTAAAGTGTGCTGTTTCCCTTGAATGGTATGTGGTGAACACTTGAGGTGACACATAGGCCAGCTGTAAGGATTTTTTTCTTTCTAACATAAACACACATTTAGGGCAGCAACACTGCAGGACGTGAAGAAACAAGCAGAGTTCCACAGCGACCTTGGAAATATGAAAGGCTAACAAAGCATACAGAATCTCAGCTTTTTGATTAAAGGCTTTGGCTTCTAACAACCTAGAACAGACAAAAAATACCCTTCCTCAGCATAAGAAGCAACTGGAGTAATATCCTTACACCAGAAGTCTTTGGAGCTTTATTTACTGAAGCTAAGTAATAAATGGTTTTCTGATCTTTGCATCAATTTTTAAAGAACTCCCTAAAGAGCGATGAAGATATTTAGTTTTGATGAAATGAACTATGTAAAGTCCAAGATTCAACAGTGTCAGGAAATATCACTACTTAGTTGTCTCATTTTTAGCTTACACAGTCTCTCCTAAGAGCCTGAACACTGATTTGAGGCTCTTGTACACCTTGAGCTGAATCAGATGCATCTGACAATACCACGGCTTGTGGAGTAAAGGATTTTGATGATGGAAGTGAGAGGGCTGTTGTCAGCCTTAGCAACAGGTTAATAAGTTTGACCCTTGCTTTCAACAAGCATGTACCAATTCTCATTTAGGAGAAAGGAAGAGAAGCAATAGTAAGAAACCCTTGAAGGCCAGGCAGAAAATACAGTGTGTTTCAGACAAGCAGAGTAATTCTGCTTTCTACACAGTCCTACATATACTCCAGAACCCATTGCAGTGGTCCTCTCTCACCCCTGACCAGAAGAGTGCCTCACTGAAGGGACTGCCAGCTCTCTCTTCCACCTGAATGGCACAAAAGGGCTAGCTATGCAGACCTCTCCGGTCTGTGTTTACCAGTACATTTGAGCTTTGTGTCAGAAAATAGAATTTAAAACCAATTCCAGACAGAGCCCAAAGAGAGCATCCTTTCCTGTGCTTAAAAGCTATACCCACAAACACTGCATCAAATTCCTTTATTCTACTATAATACAACAATTACATTACACTACTAAAACAACAAACCAAGGAAATACCTGAAGGCCCAGCTCCAGAGAAACTTTCAGAAGAGTGATGTCTGGCAAGCTGTCCATGAGTGTTGCTATTTTAAATGCATCCTGGGCAAGTTTGAAGATGTGTGATGAGGAGTGGATATTTTTCTGGATGGATTCTAACACTGTTTCCAGTCTCCGAACATCACCTGCAAGGTGTAAACAGAATCACCAAAATGCAACAAGATCCAAAAACACCCAGAGATTCATTGTAACTGAGCCTGCCATTGCTATGCAACACTAGGATGCTTCAGAAGTACACACTTTGTTTTAGAAATCTTCCATAATTAAATTAGATATGAATAATCACATACAAGACAGCACGTTTTTGTTGCACACAACTCCTCTAGTGTCTGATGGTGTTAAGGCCAAAAGTCATTCTGATTTGTGAATTTTAAAAGTGATTTGTCCACTCCTGAGTCTCACAGTCCATGTGTGAGAAGAACAAAAACCTGTCTCATTAGCTTCAAACCAAGGTCATCTAGATACCACATAGCTACATTAACTACTTTACTAGAAAAACAAGTGACAGGTTTAAGCCAGTTCAGTTTGTTGTACCCATTTCAAGCTCGTGTCAGACTGCAATTTGGATTCCTAAATACAAGCTTTATATAATCTGTTTACTCCATGCAATATTAAAAGCATACATATAGCTGAGTACATAACTGACAGCAATGTACCTTTGGCTGCTGTTAGCATGGTTGATGCCAGCTCACATTGCTGGGATTCAATGTGACTCAGGGTGAACCAGCGGGGATACCGGTTTGGAACAACGGATGCAATGTGGTGAGGGCGAGACATATCTCCTGAAGGAGCTGTAGATTCCAGTACCAGCAACCTGAAATAAGAAAGAAATCCTCTTTCATTAAATGACTATTACATTTGGTTGCTCATGAGCTTAAACTAAACCTACAAGAACACTAGGCCTTGTCTATGAAACGTGCCTTTCCAGTTACAGCCAAAAAAACCCCAAACCACATGGAAAATAACTTTTCTTGGTGAATCTTAAATGTCTATTTCCCAAACGTGCCTACATCAATGGGCACCTGCAGAAATTCACAGGACAATTAAGCCACACATTTGCCAGCGCAGCAGAACCTTTCTGCATCATGCATAGAAGTCAAGTTTTTCTTCCTGCCAGTGTTTCAATCCTTGAACCACAGCCCTCAGAAAGGAGAGTGGAACATTTTTTGCTGTACTGAGAACATGTAAATATTTTTCAGTATTTGGAACACATCTTCTTCAATTACTAATGCTCAAAGTAAGGGAGAAAGATATTCAACAAGTCATTCGGATTTTCACCTTGCAATAAACTCATATATGAAATTATGTCCAAAAAAGACATTATCTTTTTCAATTATGACTGCTTTTTAAAGTCTTTAGCCTATCAATTTTTTATAATATACCATAATCCAAAGTTAGGGTCACAAACAGCAGTATAGAGGAAGGTCCCCTTAAAATTATTTTCAGACCCTGTTTTCCAATCCTGAAGCAAAAATTTCATCTAGTATGCATCAATCTACAACAGTCTTGTCCAACAAAGAGCCTACATACTTGGGATATTCAAATTAATGTATTTATTGTTGACTACTGTAATCCACACAACAAAGACTGAAGTGATGGCCCCTACAATACCCTAGACAAACACACAGTACACCAGACACATTTTTATAAATGCCAACGCAAAGAGTAGAAGTGAACAAAAACAGACTTTTTTTCCAATACAATTAAGCATGGTTTCAGGACATGAACTGTTAATGAGACATCAAATGAGAGTAATAAGGCAATGTCCAGAAGAAAAGCCTTTTCAGTGCTCAGCTCCTTGGACAGGGTTGGTATCTGAGGTCTGTTTCTACAAGCATTCACATGCAAGTGATTTTCTAGGAGAAACTCATCTGGGAGGACACAGGAAGTTGGAACTCTTTAGTCAACAAAACTGCAACTACTGAACATTGAAAATCCAATGCACTGTGGTTTTCTGTGATAGAGTATTTCTTATGGAATAATCTCATTTAAATATATGATACAATTTCTCGCACTTAATACCTAAGTTCTGTAAGCAACTGTGGTGCATGACTTTTTTGTTTTCGCAGCAAGATAGATTTAAGTTCCGTCAGTTTTCTGTAGGTTCCTGAAGCATATGATGGTATATTTAAGAAAAGCATATAATAGTACATTTAAGAATTCACTGAGGAAGGTAACATGAATATATGGCAATGCATCTAGCAGGTAAATAAAAATACAACCCGCCACACAAATAACTATCAGTAGGTTATATTAACATTTTCAGACACATGTATATGCATTTTAATATGAAAAACCCAAACCCTTCCATTTTGAGTTGTATCAAGTCAAATCTATTCCCTGCTACCAGTAAGACACCTCTTTATATACGTAAGAATAACACACATATAAACTCTTCAACTGACTTTTTCCAAGCACAGAGTGAGGTTGCAGGGACAGATGCATTTTAAGCTGGTTTCAATAAACAGTAAAAATCCCATATACCTAATGAATAAAAGGATTATTAGGTTATGAGTAACTGTAAATAGAAAAAGAGCATGAAAGAAAGAGGCCGTTTGGGGGAAATTTTTTGTTACTTTGAATTTCACTGCCAGCTTCTGTGCTCTTTTGCTGTGAAAAGAAGTGCTGTTGTGAATTGGTGGCTTTCATGCAATTTTGGCAAGATTAGGGAACACCAGAAAAGCACAAACAGATTTAACATTCTTGACTTTTTTTTCCTCCCTTTGGAACATCAATTATGTAGTGAGGTTTTAGCAAAGCTACCTTGTGATTAAACATCACCACTTAAATCTGGCTCCCAAAGCCTGGGTGAAATTCAGGCTTAACAAGGGAACAGCCAAACTAAGCCAAAAAATTCAAGTTCAGATTCCAAGCGAGCAGTCAACTAGGTCACTGCAGATCCTCATTCTCCCAAGGCTCTGCTCCACATGTTTCAGTGTTGCAAGCAGAGAACTGTAAACAGAAGTGACCATTAAAGACAGCACAACTCTGTAACTGCAGGCTGAGGTGCACACATGAAAGGCTTTTTGGTCTCAGTTTCCACTGATTTCATACTGAGTGTTCCACACACTAAAACAGGACTCAAAACTTAAACAGCAACAGGCGTTTTTATATACAAAGATTAAACACTCAAGAGCTGCTATCATGGGTCATTGACCCATGTAGACTTGTGTGCAGACTGACACTGAACACTTTTGTCTAGACAACAACTAGCTGGGCTCTTGGGAAGTTAACTTCTTTAATAAATGTTGAAGTGAGAAAGAAATATGCTTCACTTCTAGAAGCATGAACAGCTGCAGGGACTTCTACAGAGCACCTTTACTAATTTCCATATGAGATTTCTGTCCTTGCCATAGTCATTTCCTCTCTACCACGGAAGAAAAGATGCTCAACTTGCATCTTCTGACCTACTCAACCCCTCAGCCACGAGACAGACATTCAGTCTTCATGTTTTACTCTTGCCCCCTCAAAACAGTATTATAGTACTTTTTTAGTTAGTTTGTATTGAGAGTCCTTTATACACTGAAGTAAGTTTGGTGTGAATGCAAAGAATTATCAACCTTCCGCAGGAGAATTTGAGAATTGTGGAGGAATGCAGACAGCAAATGGAATGAAAGTGTCTAAATCTGCTGTCACCACAGTTCAAGATAGTAGTGCGCATTTCTGAAGACCAACAAATATCAAGCTACAGAAAGACTGATTAATGTCTATGGCTGAACATTCATCTGTCTTATAAAAAGTGATGACAAAAGGGCTATGGAGAACAGCCCTGATTGCACTGATGTCTCCTCTAATTTTACCAGATGGAAACAGACAACTCTTTCTTATACTGGTCTATTTGAAGAGTAACTTCTCTGGCCGAGATGACAGCTTTACAGCAAAAGAGGGCTGGAGATACACAGGACTAACTGGAGATAGCATCAGTTGGATCTTTCAGTGTCTTACTTGTTTTTCTTGTTGAGAAAGGAAACTTTCAAAAAAGAAGTTTTCACTTATGACTGGTTTCTCAGGAAAGCCCAAATCCTTGTTTAAAAGGAACAGCACACTGCTGTCATGTTCACTGAAGCATTTAGTGCACTAAGAAAAGCTGCTGACATATCTATTCCACTCTTGCAGCATTGTTTCAGTAGCTTAATTTAAGGAGGAAAACTTCACACAACCAACCTCTGAGAAACACTTTAAAGTAGAAATGAAAATAAATACAAAGACACAAATATACTTTATAAAATAATTAACCTGTTTTCTTAACCCATTCCCTTCCTCATCCAAACACAACCAAAAAATGATAAAAAAAACAAACACAAACCAGCTGCACATTTGGTAGTACCTTCCTGATCTAATATAAACAGTTATTGATGCACTTACTCTGAGATAAAAGAAGAGGAGCATACATAGACCGCCCAGGCACCTTTCTGATCATACATTTGAATGTTCTCAATAGTTCATCAGGAATGTACTTTTGTCTTCTCAACGTTACTTCCCAAAATGCTAATTATAACCAGCAAGTATCCAACGTCACTCTTCCTATTTTTTAGACTCTTCCTGTAACATCCATTACTAGACACTCTTGGAGGCAGGAAAATATGCAACAGGCTAAGCAGACCTTTGGCCTGACCTGACAGGAACTATGTTTTGCTCTTATGCATGGCTTCCCATTTAGTCCTTTGAAAACAGAATTATTTTCTACCTATATAGCTTCTTGGAGAAAGTAGCTTCAGAATAAACACGTCCAAACCATCCAGGTACAAACTGTTGAAGCTAAGTATTATTTATGTGGACAGGCTGTCCTGCAATCACTGTGCAATCATGCTTGACAACAATGACCAGGAAAACTCAACATTTTTTCTATTTATAATCTAGGACTTGATTGCTCTTAGTATTCAGTTGTGGCTACTCTTTGTCAACCATCAACTACTAAGTTCTTGACAGCAACCAGACAATGCAGATAGGATCAGTTTCTTCCCAGCATTCTATGTGGATAACGGATTTATTGCTGATCATTTAAGTCCCTGAAACCTCATTCAGATGGGTTTTCTTAGACACCATTACCAATCTGGTCAGACTTGCGACAGAGCCCCAGGAAACATCTTTTTCCCGATTACTGAAGACAAATGGGATGCACACAAGACATTTTGTTGTACTGGACCTACTCCATTCAAATCCCAAGATTCACCCAGAAAAGGACAAGACATTATGAAGCACAAAAAAAAAAGAACAGGCTCAGACCACACTACATGGTTTCAAATCTATCACTGAGAGTTAAGTCATAAAGAAGGCCAGTGAAACAAACAGTCCTACTGAACAGGCTAAGCAGCAGATGATCCTGAGACTTCTGGTGAAATGCCTCTTTCCTCATTTCCTTACCAGTACCACCATGCATGCACAACCATGTGGCTGAGTAAATGCATGTGCTAAAGTGGTTCTGTAACACAAAATCTTATGACCCAAGAGTGGGATTCTAGAAGAATTTGAAACAGGAAATCCTGTTTTACAGGTGTAAATAAACACTAACAGTACACTCATACTGTAGTTACTACAGACACCAATTACTTTTATAGACAACAGAACAAAATACTTTTCCTTGAAGGGAAGAATGCGTATTTTAGAAAAATAAACTAGGTTTTAATTACCAAGCTTTTTCCCTTTTTCCATCCAGTACTGGATGCTCTTTCAAGACCACTTGCGAATACATACCGCATGGCTCTCAGTGCAGTTTTGTATGCCAATTCAGCATCATGAGGTAGGAGAGAGGTGAAGAGATACTTGGCAAATGTGTGCATTGGAACACTCTCACGATGGATGACTTCACCTAAACCACTATAAGGTCCACCTGCAGGAAAGAGGAACAGAATGTCAGTCTTTACATACTGCAAACACCCAACTTCTGGACCTTTAAAAGCATTCGCTACACCTTTAGTTAGAACTGCTACTCAAAGACAGAGTTTTTGAGCAAAAAAGCTACAGTTATATTGCTATTTTCAGTGAAATACACAATGTATTATAAGTACGTTAAAAGCCATTTACATACAGCATAAATACCTTTGAGAAAACAAGACATACTCAAAATTGTATAGTATTAGGCACGCTACTAGCGCTCATACAAATGACAGAAGGGTTACAGTGCTTCACGGGGCTCATTCATCAGCCTGTGCTATGCAAAAGTAGAAAGTGATAATCCTAGCTTTCCCTCCACACAGTTACATTGTGCACATCCAGTCCGTTTGCACCCCATTGGTATGTGACTGCTTTATCACAAATTCACCAAGAAAAAAAAGAGTGATTACATTAGACAACTATCTTTAATTGAAGTTACATGACCAATCACCATAGCAGCACCTGATCCCTCAAATGTCTCAGCTGACATTAGGCATTCAAATAATTGTTTGGCCTGCACTTGGTCAAGCTGTGACCCAAGTCCTGCATCCCGCCCTCGGGTCACAACAACCCCAGACAGCGCTACAGGCTGGGGAAAGAGTAACTGGAAAGATGCCCAGTGGGAAAGGACCTAGGGGTGCTGATGGACAGTGGCTGAACATGAACCAGCCATGTACCCAAGAAGGTCAATGGCATCCTGGCCTGTACAAGCAATAGTGTGGCCAGCAGGACCAGAGCAGTGACTGTCCTCCTGTCCTGGGCACTGGTGAGGTTGCAGCTTGAATCCTGTGTCCAGTTCTGGGCCCCTCAACGCAGGAAGGGCACTGAGAGCCTCCAGCAAGTCCAGAGAAGGACAATGGAGTTGATGTGAAGGGTGTGGAACACAAGTTCTCTGAAGAGCAGCTCAGGGAACTGGTGTTGTTTTGCCAAGAGGAAGCCTGGGGGAGACTTTACTGCTCTCTGCAACTAACAGAAAAGAGGTTGTAGCTAGGTGGAGGTTGGGCTCTTCTCCCAGGTAACAAGGCATAGAACAGGTTTAGATCGGATGTCAGGGAAACCTTCTTAACTGAAAGGGTAGTCAGGCATTGGAACAGGCTTTCCAGAGAAGTGGGAGAATCATCATTCCTGGAAGTATTCAAAAAAATTGTGGATGTGTCATCTGAGGACATGGTTTAGTGGTGAACATGGTGGTGTTGGGTTAATGGTAGAACTCAATTTTATGAGCCTTTTCCAACCTGAACAATTCTGTGATTCAGAGAACACTAGGTCAGATTGTGCCACAAAGCCCATTGGGCTCTGTTAGTCCATTACAGCCACATGATCTTAAAAATTCTATTCTTTTTTTTTTCATGGGAAAACTATCCCTATTGTTGAGGCAATGAATTTTTCTCACTCAGTAAAGTGTAGATTTCAATTTCTCAACAGCAGCAGCAGAATTGACAACAACAACACAGTTAAATGCAAATATTTACTTGCCAAGCTCTACATGTCACAGCATATATGAATCCCATTTCCACATTTTTCCCTGCAAACTCAAGACTGTTACTCCTATTTAACTGAAAAACTGTGTCAAACAGTTTCTGACTTCAGTGACATTAAATGTTGCAAGATATAGAGTAAGAATCTTTTAATAAGTATTCCTGGACTATTATTGCACAGATACCATCCAGCAGCCCTACAAGTTACCGCAACTTCTAGTAGAGACTCCAATCCAAATCCACCACACTTGGATGGACAGATGGATGGATGGATGGCCAGTCAGCTGTGTGAATTCACTTCTTCACTGTGGAGTAATGTGTCACTTAAACTGCTTCTAGCAGCAGTTCAACTTAAAATGTCCTAACTCTACACTGAAGCAGATGAGGAGAAACAGCCAAGCTATTTCAGCAATGTTTTTAACTGGTGCTTTAGCAAAACTTGCAAGGATTAAAAAAACACTAGGCACAAAAAAATAATGAGCTCCATTGGTGGGCACTTCTGAAGACCAGGGGTGATTACAAAGGAAATGTCATTGAAGATGCAGTAAGTGACAGTGTGTCTCATAATAATTTAAAATGAAATTGAAAGCCATTCAAAACTAGCTGGCATTGCTTGAATGAAAGGAGCCATTTCATGTATGTGTGCCAATTGGTAGTACAGTGAGAAACTCAGTTAGGACACAAGCAATACATGACAAGGCATTTTTATGAAAATATATTCTGCCATTAACTTAGTAATCAAGCAAAAAATCAGAAGTTCTTGCAAAACAGTCTTAAATTTTGCTTTCCACACACTCAAATGGTAGCTACATACAGCATTCATTAATTTGCATTAATGACATAGAAATCAGCTTAATATTGGATTAAGTTTTCTTCATTGTATTTGCAGGACTTTAACGAAAATCCCACAACTGATATGATTAGCCTCTTGAATCACTGCACAGCTTTTCCTCTGTGTGGGCTGGCAGTTTCTGCCTAAAACTCAGCCAACTAAACTACTGCAGGAGAGCTAGATTTCTCATCACACACTAATGCAAGACCATTGCTGCACACTACTCATAACAGCAATTTTTTAGGTAGTTCTATTAGCAGATTTCCTGCTATGATCACTTCTCTACTACTCTAAGAAAACATTAGAAGAATTTCACTGATCAAAGGAGCAAACTAGAATTATCAGAGAATATGTCACAGGAATTGTGTCTTTTTCTCTTAAAACATTCTCACCACTAAACAATGGATGCAGCAAATTGATTCTATAATCCATAGGAATCCTATGTGGAAGTTAATACCTAGATCTGGACAGTAGCTGTTCTTGACCAAAGGCCATAAAGCAGCAGCACAGCCACACCATGATGGAAACTCTCTCCATGGCACAGCTTCTCTACTGTTTCAAATGGCACAAGTCTTAAATAATTTGGGCAAAAACCAGTGACTTAAGAACCCTAAGCAACATACTGCATGAGAGAAAAAAAAAGAGTAACGTCTTACAAGAACAAAGCAAAACCTGACTGCTTCATAACAATTTCACAACTTACCTAGAGCAGTACTACACTCCCCTCCCCTCCCTGAGCAAGCAATCAAAATCTGGACCACGCCTTTGGCTAACTGGTTCCGCTAAAGCTTTTTCCTCCATTAAAAAAACAAAACAAAACAAACAAAACAAAAAGAAAAAACACAACAAAAAAAATCCAAAAAACCCAAGCCAAACTAAACCAAATTAAACCAAACCAAATAAAAAAAATAAAAACAACAACAAAAGAACCAAAAACCAACCAAACAACAAAAACCCAAACCAGACAGACAACTTCAGAACCCACAAAACTACTCCCTGAATGTGAGCCCTAAGTGCTACGTGTTTAGCCTTTTTAAAAGTTAAGGCGAAAGTATGCACTTAATGTACAGATTTTATTGCAACACTGTGGCTAATTCCCAAACACAAACTGTCTGTCTTGGTCAGAGCTTAGTCCCAAGACCAGGCTTTAAGCCTCAATATTTTAACACCTATTTCAATTTTCACATAGGATACAAACTTCAAAGGCAAGTAATTTTCCTAATTGCCACCAAAAAAAGTTACATTTCTCTCTCAGCAAATCCAAGTGAAATTTCTGAGCACTTCACTTGGGAACAGAGGTAAAAATCTTCATCCATTTATAAAGATGTCATTCCAGTCCCTTGGTTCAGGATGCAAGCAATACCCAGAATTTTGCTGCCTGGGAATGGCTGATCACTGATGCCTGCATTATATAATAGTGAGCCTAGACTGTATAATCAGGTAATTGAGATTATGACATACAACAAATGTAAAGAACAAAGTGTAACAGTCATGCAATCTCTAGTGTGTCTGACTTTCATAAGAGATCTGAAAAAAAAATTTCCTGGAGTTCTAAGTAAAAAAACCCATTTGAAACATTTAAGGCAGTTTCCACAGGAACACTAGGTCTGTGTGCCTGTGTAAGTGGAGACAGTTTAAAGGAGCAGTTAGCATCTACATTCAGCTACCTTCTAATAGGAAGACTGCTTGTTTTCGAAAAATCTTCACCAGAGTATCATCCAATTCAATTTCCTGTAGCTTAGAAATGAGCTGCTCCTCATTTCGACAAACCTTCTCTTGTGCATACAAGCCATCTGGCATTATTCGTTGCTGTCCCAGCCCTATCAATGCAACTTCCACAGCCAGCGTTAAATAAGATTCCCCTTCTTCTAAGAACTTGTGTGCAGGCAGGTGCTGGTACTCCAGAGATTTGCATTGCCCCATGTTCTCTGTAAGGGGTGACACAGAAAGAGAAACATCAGCAAACCATTCTAACCCATAATCTGCCTACAATGCCACACATACAAATGCTTCCTCTGTTAGTATTAATTTTTAAAAATTATTTAAATTACTAGTGCAGTCTCTCAAAATACAATTTAAAATACGTCATCCGATTCCACATGGCAAAAATACACAAAATAAGGTTTTAAATAACCCATTCAAGTAAAAATGGAAGTTTTCATTTTTCCACTGCACAATTCATAGAAAGAAAGGCAGCTCCTCCAGCTTTGTGTTAGAGACAAAATTGGAAGATCCATTTGAATTTCTTTTCCCACTCATTTCTGTATTTCCTTAAAGCCTTGATGTGTAAGAGGAAGGGAAAGGTGCTTATACAACTGCATAAATTTCAGTTGAAGCTATTAGAATTCTGCAAATACAATAGGCCTGGGAACTCCACACCCTTAAAGCATCCTCTCTTTGCTAACACTCTTTTCAGGCTTTTAATTTGTTACAGTTGTGTTTATGATACAAAAGGCATATTATTAACATTAGAAGTCCTATTTTTTGTAATGATTTTAAGCAAATTCCACACAGGAAAAGTGATAAATTGCTTTAAAGAGTGCTACCAATTCATTCACAGACACTGCATCTGACAAAACTCTCTTCCAGCCTGTAGCACTTTACAACCTAATTTGGGAACAAAAAGTTACAACTGTCTGATGTAAGGAGATGGGTAACTACAGCAAATGGAAAGGTTGAATGAGTTTGGAAGACTGCATATATGTATGCAGAAGGAAGTTACTTTTCAACACAATGTTTTTATTTCATGGGGTTGTTTTGGGTTTTTTATAATTGCAGAGAATCTGATTTCCAATTTTTTTTTCAATTAAAAGTTCTTCCAGAATTGTTGGATAGGAGATTAGAAATTTATTGAAGAGAATCTAATTGAATAAAACAAGTTTTGAGGCAAAGCCCCAAGAAGATTATAGAAGAGCTGCAGATAAAGGAATGAATCCAGTTTCTGTCCACACAACTGGTGTTAAGAAGCTACCCCAAAGGTGGAAAGAGACTGAGAATAAGGAATTAATCAGTTAAACTCCTGGGAAGCAAATACTAAAATTGAAATGGGTGTACCCATCCTATCCATATCCTAAACCATGTATTGATACAGCAACACTACAAATCCTACCACTTATCTACTATGCTTGTGATCAATTTTATGTGTTTTGTCATTGTTTTGAAGTACTATGTACACTGTAGCTAACAAGTCCAACAACATCCAGGGCTGCATTAGGAGTGTTTCCAGCAGGTTGATGGAAGTGATCTTGCCCATCTGCTCAGCACTAGTGAGCCCACATCTGGAGTGCTGTGTCCGGCTGTGGGCTCCCCAGTCTAGGGGCACTCTGGACTAGATCCTGTGCGGGAACACAAAGGTGCCTAAAGGACTGCAGCACCGCTCATATAATGAGAGTGAGATGAGTGGGATTATTTAGCCTGGAAAAGAGAAGGCTCAGGAGGATCTTACCAAAATGTATAAATATCTGATAGGAGAGTGTAAAGAAGACAGTGCCAGACTCTTCTCAGTGGTATCCTGTGACAGGACAAGAGGCAATAGGCACAAACTGAAATACAGGAAATTCCATCTGAGCATAAGCAAATACTTTTTTTACTATGAGGGTGGTTCAGCACTGCAGGAGGTTGCCCAGGAAGGTTGCACAGTCTTCACTCTTGAAGTTACTTCAAAACCCAACTGGACACAGACCTGGGCAATGTGCTGCTCTAGGTGACCCTGCTACAAGCACACCAAGTGGACTAGATGATCTCCAGAGCTGCCTTCATACCTCAGCAACTCTGCGACCCTGTGATTTCCTGCAATTTCTCAGAAAGAGGACAAAGCAATGTATGTGGAGAGGACTGCTGCTATAAAGTCTTATTTGGTTTTATTTCAAGTGTGAAATACAGAATTGTCTTCAAGAATGAGAAACTGGTAATTTTTCTGTGCTTTCTTAGTTTACTTTAAGCATTTTTCCCCACTGTGTTTTCCTAAGGAATGCAAATGTGAATTCTTATACTATAAAGACAGTGGCTTTGAAGCTGACTCAGAAAGGCAAGATAGAAAAACACCTCTGGCAAAGGAAAACATATGGGAGATTCCTCCCTTTGCTTAACCTTACCCGTGAAGTCCGAGAATCCATGGAAGCCCTCATCATCCACCCTGCAGGCTTCCATCAGGCTACTGAAAAGGGTACCAATGGGGTCCAAAGGGTGTCCCACCCAACCTTCAAGATTCGTTACTGAGGTTACTCCTCTGTGAAGGTCTGTGACAGAAAACATGCAGGGAGGAGGGAGGGAAAGAGAGCTTATGTTAGCCCCTCAAAACAATTACACAAGTAAAACTGCTTAAAACGCTCTCAGTACAAAATTCAAGGTATTTCCAGTAGCTTCTGCATAGAAGGATAAAATAGTATCTTTCAGGTGAATTCACTGTCCTTTGTGAATATGTAAGAGGGGGAGGGTGGGAAGAATGGAAGCCAAACTTTTTGAGCACTAGCAAAGTGTATTATGGGTCAAAAATTTCAACTGCAATGTCTTTTAAAATTTCTCCATGGATACCAGTAACTCTTCTCAAAATGTCTGTTGAAGAATTACAACTAAGACTTTATTTGGTAAAATATTCACAACTCTCCTCACTCAAAAAGATACAATACCACTTCTACATTTTCAGATAATCTGATGGAACTGAAATAAATTAAAATATTCTAAAATATGATCAAATTTCAGAAATTATAAGCTTATCCTGCATCTATTTATTTTTATACATATGTATGCAAAAAATGTAGCACTAAACTCAGAATGATAGCTACTTAAAATAAAAAAAGAATCAAATGTTTAAATGAGAAAAGAAAAAAATTGTCTTTTAATAGAATTGAGTGTAATTTTGGTAGTTTTAAAATTTCAGTCCACAAATAGATAGTTTGTTCTGTAGCCCTCCCCCATCATTTGCTCAGAAAACAAAAGCATTGTGAAGTGCAGTGAACTGGAGGAAGTGTGACTGTGGTAACAGATGTTAGAGATTCCCCAAATAATTTTCACTACGAGTCACATGGCAATAGCTCCCCCTTTGACTCCAACGCCCAAGTTTTTTCTTCCTAGACATACAGACATAACTGAACTATGGGTGACCATCTGAAAACTGTATAAAAGCCATTATAGATACTCAGCTCCTCTGCCTGATGTGTTAATTTGTACCTGCCTCCATTCTATCTTGGTCATGAGGTGAGCTATTTCTGAGTAACCATATGTGTTATCACAGAGCTGTTAAGTCCTGTTTCTGCCTATTTAAATGTGTGGGGCTACAAAATGAAACACAGACACACTGTTAGGAAGGTAGGCTTTTTTTAAAGAATCCACAGGTATGTAATATGAAAAACAAGTAAATCACTGTCTTACTAACAAACAGCACATACTAAACATGATAGGCAGAATCAAGTAGTATTACCAAAAAGCATTAATCAGTGAATTCTTACTCACTTGCCTATGTTTTATTTATTCTATTGTGCTTACTTAGGAGCCTCACTTTTGTCATGCCAAGCAAAGGCTTCAATCCTCTATTCAGAGACATTTAACTTTAAATCACACAAGTGGTTCCATAGACATCAGATCAGTCACATGAATAAAAGCTAAGAAGGAGCATGTGATGTTTGCTGAAGGGAAACCTAAAGCTGGGCTGTTGCTGCAGACTTCATCTGGTTATAAAGATCAGCATTTTTCATGGTATAAAAAAAGCATCTTTTAAAAAATTCACATGAGAGTCAAAAATTAAAAAGCATTGAAAGAGCTGCAAGGCTGACCCTGGCAACTACAGGCCTGTCAGCCTGACCTCCGTACTGATGACACCAAGTTGGGAGGAAGTGTCGACCTGCTGGAAGGCAGGAGGGCTCTGCAGAGGGATCTGCATAGACTTGAGAGATGGGCTGATTCCAGTGGGATGAAGTTCAATAAAGCCAAGTGTCGGGTCCTGCACTTTGGCCACAACAACCCCATGCAGTGACACAGGCTGGGCACAGAGTGGCTGCAGAGCAGCCAGGCAGAAAGGGACCTGGGGGTACTAATTGACAGGAAGCTCAACATGAGCCAACAGTGTGCCCAGGTG
>JAOXXN010000364.1:18991070-19016055 GCA_026770055.1 Myrmophylax atrothorax | reverse complement strand
AAAATGACCAATCAATCCCCCCCATTCAGAAACACTGAAATTGTTAAGCATTATAAGAGATTCTCCTGGAACACACTGCGAAATTTGACAAATTTCTGTAGTACAGATTTTGCCTCATTTTTACCCTCAATGTCACCTTTAGGCTTACACCTCAGAACACAGAGTTCAGCAAAATTATGTGTCAGAGAAAGAAAAAATTAAACACCTGACATGCCAAACGCAAAGCTCTGTTCAAAAACCTGTAAATGACACAGGCTGACAACTTTTACTCCATAACCAAAGCCCCTGATTGGGATAAAGACCTCATCACAGCTCGTAACACAGCTTACAGAAATATTCTGATATCCAGAATGTGACATTACTACTATCTGGACTGAAGAGTTAAAAGTCACTTAGTCCACTTTAGTTTCAAAAGCAGTTTCCTCATGCAAAGTTCCAGTCTGCTGTTACTGTCCGCTTGCACATCCTTTGCCCTTCGCTTCCCCCCATTTACCTTTCTTCTGAGCCCGGAACATTTCCAGCTGTTTCTGTTGCTGCCTTCTTAGTGTATTAACAATAGCTATTGCTAGCCTCAGTGCTTCTCGTGGGTATCCATGGGATCGTAACGCATCCACCCTCGCACAGGCTGTAGGAACGTGTTCTAAAACAGAGAAAAAAATTGAGGAATAGCAATGCTTCCATACCTGCAGTGGCCTGTTTTGCTAGGTTACTCAAAAGACCTTTTTTGTTTCATTTTTTTTTTCTGTTGTGTTTGTAAACCTATGCAAGAGAGACTTAAAGGACTACTTCTGAGCCAGCATTTCAAGGGAGCCTCTGTTCTTTTTGCCAGGCTTTTCATCCATTTCCCCACCACCTCCCTCCCAAAAATAATGCCATAGAAAACGAACAAAGCAGCAAGTCATGGAAATGTCTTTCCGGTTTAGCCACTTACCATGCCAGAGGGGCCACCCCTGAGAGTCAAAGAGCAAGTTTTCAGTGTCGTCATGGTAACAGTAGTTGGTGTATAGGTCACTGCTGATAATGTGCTGTAAGTGGCTGTCCTGCCAGTGCAGATCGCACGCCTCAATGGCTCGAGTGAACACCGTCCGATGTGGCCTGTTTGATGAATCTGTCATTTTCACAAGATCAGAAAGCTGCATCAGCTTTTACTCATTCATACATGAATCAGTCATTCACAGTATTCCTGTCTTCCGCCTATTCACCAACCTCCAGCCCATGGCAGTCTGCCTTGCCCCCTCTCTCCACCAAGCAGCCCCCAGATGACATTTCACATCCTATTATTATCCATCAGCTCAGATGATGTGTGTGCCATTCATTTATATTCAGAGAGAGATCTAGAAACCAGCATGGCTGATGATAAACAGGACTTTGCAGAGGGAACCAACAGAGGTGAAAGACATCCAATGGCATGTACAAACTCCCCTAAAAAACCAGGAAGTATATGGCACTCAAGCACCGCCAGTTTTAATTCTTAGACTGAGAACTGTCAGAATGAGGAATGGATAAAGTGCATGAAAGATCTGTAGTTTCTCTCTTCAAGAAATGACATTAGCTCTGAGCACTTGTGTAACTTGGTCACGAACATACAAAAATACAGTTAATAAAGTGAAGTACTGAAGCCATAAGGGACTGACATAATCCTTACTAGACATCTTCCTATTGCAAAATTTCTCTACTGACATGGTACTGCATTTGTGAATGTTGAGAAGCCATGTCAGAGTTACCACTAACCTTCCCACATCGGTCTGACTATCATGAGGAAGCAAAATACCTCTGTAAGCAGTCATTTGCTGAATGAACTTATGTCCCCAGCTAGCCATGAGATTTAGCAATGAACCATGTCTTTTCCTTCAGAGGCAATCTTCCAAGAAAAAGAAACAAGAAAAAACCCAACTAAGTGCAGATCTGCCACCTGCCAAGAAATTTAATTTTTACTTTATTGCAATTATATGAAATACGTATCAATACTGAGGGTTTTGAGGATTATGAGGGTTTTTTCCTGAGTAAATATCCTGCACTTTGCCTAGTGAAGAGGACAGTGCAAAGCCTTCTCTAAGATTTGGTCATCACATTTTAGATTAGAAAGCATGATATTGAGTAGGAAAAGACACATCTTCCAAGAGGGCAGCATTGCTTCTGCACCCTCCACACACCTGGCAATGCAGATGACACACACAGAGCACATCCCACAGACAGCTGCTTTAGTTTCTCACATAAAAGATTAATGTAACTTCAACAGATCTCTCCTTAAATAGCTATCAAGGCTTTGTAACTGCAAACAAAATAACCCAATACCAGAAGGAATACAAGGTTATAGTCAAGCAAAGAAACACAACATACTTAAAGGGCATTCAATTTTCATGCAATAATATTTAGAAGCACTGAGTGAAAAGTTAGAAGACCTAACTAAACACAAAGGTGGTTTTGAAAGTGTTGCGGCTCTAGTACAGTAAAAAAACATCTATTTGTTCTTCTGCAAAGATAGTATTAGTAAAACTAATTTTGGTTGGTCAGTCCTCAAAAAGAATGTTACTTGTCCTAGGAAAGAGTGTTCAATTCTGCAAGGCTAGAGTACATAAGATAGAGGTTATATTGTATGTTGTAGTCAGTGCATATGTTTAGGCTCACCTTGGTTAGCATTTGCACCCTGAGGCAAAGCATTGGTTAAATTGGGCAGCTCGTTTCCATGGTTTCCATCTTCCCAGGGACAAACATCCACACTGTTCCATTTTTTCAGCTGTTTTAGCCAACTGGACTTCTGCTCCAACTTGCAGTGAGGATTTAAGACTATACACATCCACAGAGCACCTGATTTTAAAAAAATTGCTAAATTACGTTTTCTATTAAAACTGCAGCAGCCTATGACTAATTGCAAACCTATGTATCATACACTTTCTTCTCCCCTCAAAGGCTACACTGCTTGCTTCCCAGCTATCCTTAACACCAGGCATGCTGAATTCCCGACGCAGGTGCTTGGAGCTGGTGCAGTCAATCTGAAGTCAGCCACCTCAATTAAGAGGCATTAGTAGGTCTGTTGTATTAGGAATCCAGAGTTCCCAGTGTATGGCTCGTAAGACAGGAACATCAGTAAATCAAAAAAAGAATACACATAACGTTATAGAAGAACATTAACCAAGTTTTTCTACTGATTTTTTTATCAGAAGTGAATGTTGTTTTCTATGGATGAGATTTATGAATCTTCCAGCTTCATATTACAGGAACCAAAGGGTGTTACTAAAACACTTTGTACACATACACTTCCACTCTCAGAACCCATCAGAACTACTCCTGATCACGTAACTCATTCCCAAACACATCTGTGTCTCAGATAACCAGTAAACATGAGTTCAGTGCAGTCTAATAGGAATAAGACATTTTTAAGGCAATTACTTCAGTAACTTGGTTACAGTAGAAAATTTGTTTTACATTTTCTGTTTAGGGAGTTCTAAGGGAAAGCTAATTTGTGCTGACATATCACACATACCATCACTTCAGAAACTGCTCCCTAAGACTATATAGCATGGCAAGCATAAATACCATCAGGGTGTCTAGTAGCAATTTTCAAATGGAAAGATTTCTTTCTAAATCAGCTGTCCCTTTATCAGCTTGAACTTTGACAGAAGCATGAAGACTCTGAAAGTACTGTTTAGCAGCAGTTCATTTGCTCATTAAGAAAGTGCCTTACACACTACAAGAGATTGTGAGAATATGCTTAACTATGCAATCCTCATGGCAGACTGGAAAAAAAAAAAGAGAATAAAAATGCAGCTGATTCTTCTAGGATAGTAAAATTCTCAAATTCAAGAATTCTTTTGCTAAGAATGCACAATGGATACCCATGGACCAGGCCATCATACCATATCAATTCCTAAAGTAACTCAGGTATGCTACTCCATCGGAGACACAGCTTGATCCTTAAAGTTACAAGTCTCCTGCTATTTAAGACCAACACGGAATGAGGAATTAATATCAAAAAAATCTGAAAGCCACAACACAATATGATATGTTACAGTTCAGAACACCAGAGAGACACTACACTACTGCAGATAATTACTGCACACTAGTTAAATACAGTACAGCAAGTGTTTGGGATTTAAGTGTTGAAACTTGCCATGAGAGTGAATAAGGCCAATACTACTTCTAAAAACTTAATCAAATCATACGGTTTTCTTTAGACACACTTGCCAGCACACGCCACCCTCCAAAAGGACTCAAATTACAACTAGTACTTCTTACTAAGCATCAATGATTCAGTACTGTCCAAGACAGAATGACTACGATTCTTGCAATCTGTAAAATGAAACAGAAGATGTGGCACATGAGAAAGTCTTGGGGAATAGTTAAGCTGGGATTGCTTATTGATTTTCAAAATCAAGTATCACTTGAGGGCACTACAGAGACACTGTATGTCTCAGCATCTGAAAAAAAAAAGCTCATTTAATACTCTGTAACCAGATTCCCAGTGTTTTCAGACTGAAGTAAAATAGAATATCTTGACCTCATTTGGTTAAGTATTTCAATCATCCAGCAAGGTAGAACAATTATTCCACCACAACCCTACAAAATGAGTGGCCTTGTCTTTCTCCAATCTCACCACTAGAGGCAAAAGAATTCACCTGCCTCCTCCTTCGGAAGTTCCACTACACATGTGGTACATCTATAAGCCAGGAGAGATCAAACAGAAACAATAGTACCAAAACCTTTAAAACTTCTGTGGTTTAAAGTGCAAAATTATGTCAGGCCTAACTACATTGTTAGCAGCCATTGTCTCTGAAACCCAGGCTATTTTTATGTAAATGAAGCACAAGGGCAAGTGTATTTCAAATAAAGCCCACACAAACCACTTAAAATTTCCAAAGAGCCCAACTGCACCCTGCTCCAAATGACTTCAGAGAAAGCTGCATGCACATCTGAGATCCTGAACAGCTCAGATGGCTGCCCTATTCCCTGTAGGAAGAAGAGTGTAAGACAAAACTCCCCCACAAGAAGAGAAGGGAACAAAAGCCTCAGGCTCAGCTCCTGTAGAGCTACAAAGCCTATCATCTGGGAGAAGGACACACCAACGCCAATGACCCCCCCACTCTTCAGCCTATATAGGTTGCTAGGTATTTTTGGTTTTTTTGGAGGGGTGGGGTGTTGTAATTTTTTTTCCTCCTCTCCCTCCCCTCCCCTCCATGTGTGTGCATTTCCCTGTATTTGTATTTCTTCCTACTCCTGATCCCTAAACACCTTCCTGCTCCCCTGACATCTGCTCCATTCTGGCTCTTTCAATTCACTGGTTCCTGTCCTGCTCCTAGCACTGAAAAATCTGAGGAAAATGTTCACTTGTGCCCAGACTTGTATCACATGCCAACTGGCAGGAGCCTGGAGGATATTCTTCCCATCTCACTCAGATGCTGCTCAGTGGAAATCCCCCTGAGCTGGCCCTTGTATGTCACCACCAACCTGAAGGCTTACACTGGCCTCAAACAAGAGATCCTCTATTTTATAACAAATGGTTCCTGTATGGGGAAACTGCTGATCATGCCTACCCCTTACAACAGAAAAGTCCTATGGAAAACACTTGGCAGCCACTTCCTAAGGTACCTGAATCAATTTCCTTTGACTTTAGCTTAGAAACTGCTGTTGGCAACCATCTGCACTCCAAAGAAGCTATCCAAAATACACTCCTAACATTCTCAAGTTTACATGTTTGACTGTGTTTAATGATGTCACTCACGCCACTGGCAACATGAGCAAATGTCGCACTAAATAATAAAAATTTTAAAAAGAGAGACACCAAAAAATCCAGAGAAAGTATTTGTGTTTACAGACTGCTTTTCTCTCTAACACAGGTATTTTTTCATGATGGTTCCTCAGCAGATTGACACATTTTCTCTGCCCCCCGAACTGCATGCTACTAAACCACAAGTAATGGTCTTATTTGGATCCCTTAGCCCTAACATACATCTTTCCAACAGAAGGTTCCTTAACAGCACAGTGGCAAAATGACCATAACTCAGTATCTGAAAAATTTTCCTCACAAAATAATCAGAAAACAAGACATACTGCAACTGCCATTTGACAATAATTCCACAAGAAAATGAGCATTAGAGCTGTGACATTGCAGTGAGGAACTGCCTATTTTGATTTAACACTAATCCTCTTGAAAAAGTCAGCTTTGCCAAAACAGATGTTTGGTTCAGACAGACCTCCTTTAGAAAACATGCAGTTGTCATTTACCTTTAGTATTGGCCACACCACCAGAAAAAAAAAGTTATATTACTGTATTAAAAATGCATGCCTTCCTTTTACATACACAGGAACATCAGGACTTTTCTGTTTGTTAGGGGACATCCATACCTTTGATTCATGGGGAAGAAAGAGACAATATGCCTTCACACTGACAAGGATTTAAATATGCAAACTGAAACACATTAAGAAGCATTAAGTCACTGTAAAAGTAGATGCTGCAATAACTACACATCTTGTGCATACATGTATTTATCAAAGCTGAATGAAAAGCAAGGAACGTGATTAAACATTTCTCACTTTTCATAAAACCCAGTACATTTTACTCTTGCCCCCACAAATGGGAAGATGGAAACAATTTTAGTGGGCTTTTAGGACACTGACCATGACGGAGGACCCAGCACACAATTCTGTTTCTCTGATTACAGTCCTCCCAAGAAGCCCGCTCCTCCTAGAGACACTATGCTATCTCTTCATGGATGCTGTGTAGATGAGTGTGGGTCAGCTTCTCCTCATTTACCATACCTGTGTAGTCAACAGCTGAGACTTGGCCTTCGCTCTGGAATTTTACATTTATGTACTTTAGATCAATCATATGCAAGAAACAGATGTACATCTACTGTGACATTTCTTTGCCCTTCTCATTAATGCACAACTCTTTCTTAAAACATAACCTATAAGATTAATAGCATTTGATCATTTCAGAGAAAATGGAGCCAGGTATTCAAGATCATTACCTTCACACAACAGATAAAAGAGCTTCAGCACCTGCTGCACACTGTGCCCTACTTGAGACTAACCAATTCTACTACAAAAGCATCATTTTCCAGCACTGGAAGTTCCAGAAGAAAAACAATACTAGCAGCCAGAACCTATGAGCCCTTCAAAGTAGAAGTGTCAGCACAGGACTTTAAAGCAGTTCACATCTGTATTTTAAACACACTTCCACTGGGACAGCTACTTGGAAACCTCAAAGCAGTACTGCATGGTATTTATGGCTTCTCAAGAAAGACAAGTACCTACAGAATAACTGGCAAAGCCACCATCTTTCTCCAGGCATGGAGATATCACCATTAAAACAAAGCATAATCAGAAGTCCTACTAGAGAATGCTCAAATTAAACAGTTGTTTTCTATGGAATAATAAAGATAGGAAAAGTGCTTCAGTGATGCTCTCTCTTTAGTGAGAAAACCCCAAGGACAACCACTCTCAGTATTCAGTTGCATCCAAGTTGCAATTTTATTCATAAAAATTCCTCAATGCATTCTGGTTTCTCCGTTCAGCCTTCAGAAAAAAAGGCTTTCTTTGGGTGCTGTGTTTCTTGGAGAACAGAATGTTTCATTTTGCTCTAATTCATTCTATTACTGAATTAAACTTTGATGTATTGGTCTTGACAAGTGCTTCATGCTGATTGTATTGTGTATGATAGTATAATCACTCCCCATGCATTTCACACTAGCTGGCTGATTAATGCAACAGATTACCTGCAGCACTGATGGCAAGAGGGAATCATTGTGATTCTCCACATTCACCTTCGAGTGTGGATTTGATAGAGTGGAGATGTAAAACAGACAAAATAAAATGCCTAATTCATTAAGTTTCTCTCTTGCTGCATGCTGCTGCTGCTCCCAGGGATAAAGGCACATGTGTTATATGGCTGAAACAGGTATACTGAGATTCTATTCTAAGCTATCAGCAACCACATGCTCTGATCTGTGTGTCAAGAAACTAAAAACTGCTTTTCTCTCCTACATTTTCAACTTTCAGCACAATGGAAAAGGAACTAAGCACACTCAAGTCATTTGGCATAAGCCTGTTGTTGACTTTCTAAGTATGTTTAAAAGACTGCTGCATCCTTGCAGACACTATGCCATTTAACCAAAGGGCTTCGTGTAAGAACAGGATTTTTCCTGAAGGGTGGAGTTAAACAGTGTAATAGCCTAAGATGACTATCTCCCCAAGAGATCACTTAGAAACTGTCACATGCTCATTAGATACCCCTCTATGCATCTGCAGGACCTATAACCTAACCACTGTAGCAAGGCACGGGCTATTGCATGGGCTATTAGTCTAAGAAGCTGAAGGGAAGTACTAAGAACCAGCAGATGAATCTCACTGATTCCCTCATATTTACAAAACTATTCAATTATTTGTTTACAATCAATTAACTGAAGGTAAAAGCACTGCTAATACCAACACATATATTATAAAAATAGTCCTTTGAGTGTTTTAATGTAATTCTTCACAGTTTTAATCAGTTGTCAATATTTATAGCTAGATGGTGAACACAAATATGTATCAGATATCTATCAAGTACTTGAACTAGTAATAGACTCTCAGAAGTCACCATCTGTTTTCAGACTTTTTCAGAAGAAAAGTTAATGTGACTACTAACTATTAAGTGCAGTGAGGTACTTCTATCTAAATTTATCACTGAGATGAATGAATTTTTCTCCCAGTTAATTTGTTTAAGAAGATGTGAAACTGTATAGTTTGATGTTTGTCCAACAAAACAAGGTATTAATACAAGAAAGGGATGGAAATACCTCTCCTTAATAAAAAACAAAACAAAACCCCAAACAACAAACCCACAAATGTGGAGCAAGTGCAAACACTCCCTTACATAGTGGTAATTATGATTGTCACAACTGTCCTCACAGAATATAAATAATGCACTGTAACTGGCCAGAAGAACACATTCTGATTGTCTAGTCTGAATTCCTTCCCACTTTTACATTTCCCAAATCACTTTAATCTTCCAGCCCAAATGCAATTGCTGAGTTTTTACAAAAACAGCTACTTGAATCACAGCTTCTATTACCAAAATCTAGCACAGCTCTTGGTTAGGCAGTCTACTGCCTGGCTACCACAACTCAAAATTCTAATCTTATTTCTAGTTTTCTAGTTAAATTTCTCCAGCTCCAATTACAATTTTCACCTACCTTTTACTTGTTTAGAAGAACTGCCTTCCCTTTCTAATTTTTAGTCTACGTAGGTTATCTTTAATTATAAAGGGCTTCCTCTGTCTCACTCTGACATATGTAAGCAGAATAAGATTCTTGCATCTCTAGCTTTATATTACTTTTTCAATTCTTGAGAGTTGTTTTCCCAGTATTCATTCAAGACAGAAAAATGGAAAATATCACAAGGCTAGATTGCAGAACCACAGTAAAGCTCAGAAAAATAAATGACTACTTCTCTCTAGCTCTGGTATTTACTAGAAGGGGTACTGGAAAACTAAATGGCAGCTCAGTGTTACTGAAATATGAAAAATAAAGGGTGAGAGGAAGAAAAAATATAAAGCTAAGTACCAGCTCAGCGAACAGTAATCTTGGCAGGCATGATTCCACAGTTAGGCATGCAATGAGTTTTGTACCTAAAGCTTCAACACACAATGATTTTTTAGTACATTTACAAGTAAATCAGTTCAACATTTTAGGAATAAAAACCACAAAATCTGTTTTAATGTGGATACTTGAAGAAAACTGAAGTACTTTCCATCTAAGTGAACTGAATGGAAAAACAACTTTCTTTTTGGCATTAAAAATAAGTCCTTCAAGATATGCTTTTAGTCCAAAGGTAATTACTGTGACCATTATTCCTCAAATCTGATAAATGCCACAGGATTAGCTCAGCTGGTTAGAGCGAGGTGCTGATAACACCCAGGTCATGAGTCTGATGCCCATATGGGTCATTCCCTTAAGAGCTGGATTTCACAATCCTTGTGGGTCCCTTTTAACTCAGAATATTCTGTGGAATTACCTGAAACAAAAAAACCCCAAATCTTCTTGCTATCTTCTGGCCTCATACACTCTCATTCCAAATGCCATTACAGCAATCTCCATAATGGCAGAGGAAGGAAATGATCCTCGGAAAAAGTGGGAAAACCCCATCTTTGCAGAACTGCAGCCTGGCTTCATTCACAGGGGAAACAAAGGTGATAACAACAACTGAGACACTGCAGGGCCGTAACAGTGATTTGTCATCCATAACTCAGCCCTCAGAGCAGCAAAATTGTCTGTGATGCCACCTCTGACCTACTGTTAATTTAGTGACTCCAAGAGCACAAATCACTCAAAGACCCTGACACATGGTAACAGCTTCTTCTGTGAAAAAGCAGGTGTAACCCTAAGCGGGTGAAGCTGCAGCTACAGGTTTCATAAAACCATGACAGCTGAGACTAAACAAAACAAAAGTAAGCACAGACAGCCTATTGGATACCATACAGTGTAAGATACCACTTTACCTAGAAAATCCCAGGATAAAATACCAATGGAAATAGTGCCAAGAATGGTGCATCCCACCTCCTTTGAAATACAGAGCTTCCCACAGCTTTCACTTCAAGGCCAGAAATGCACTATGTGCAATGGACTAATGTATACTTACTTGGAAATTTGAAGTTAACTTTATTTTCTACAGATGCAGGGCATGGGTACTTTCCCCTTAGCTTTAAGGCAGAATTTGATGCAATTAGAACTTGGGATATTCTACGACAGAACAACAATATGGAAATAAATTTGGCACTCTAATTTGAAACTTAAGATTCTTACTGCATCATTTTTAAATATCATAAAATAATGAAGGAAAGTGAACATCTCCACTGCATAGTTGACTCCTAAAGGGGGATTGCACAAAGTATGTAGCTCCAGAAAAATGGTACTAGAGCACAAAAACTTTAAGAAATGCTTATCAATCCTTTTCCAAGGCAGCCCTGGAGCAGCCACCAAATTTGGCATCATGAAAGAATTTCTCCAGGGGCATATTGGCAACAACCTTGGCTGCTTTTGTCCTTTTCCCCCCTCCATTCAAGTACTAAGCACATCTGTTTGTAACAGCTGGCATGTCCCATTCATATAGAAGTTTGTCTCTCTAATAGCAAAGGAAAGGAATGCCTGAGACAGAAATACAGATGGAAAATTGCTTCATTCAGTTAAGGTTACAAGAATTTTTCTTCTGTTTTCTTGAGATGACTATAAAAACTTTTACCAGAAAAATTCAGAGTGATTTCCAAATTAAAAAAAACCTGTTACTTAACAATTGATCATTAGCTTGCCTGTGGCAAAATGGTAATTCAATCTCTCTTCATTAATCTATAATGATTCCATTCTCAAACTCAACATTTAGAATTAAGGTTTAGAAGAGGATCAAAGTATTACTAATCAAAATTTAGGCATGATCCACAAGAAAATACATTGTACTACCTTTCTATATCACATGACCTTGCAAAATGATATTTTAGTTTAAATTTTAACATCAAAATATATCATTCTAATCGAGAAAATGGCCAAAATATCAGCAAATGTGAAACCAAAATAGACCATTTAGCCTGATCCAACATTTAAAAAGCAGCCTGTAACAGGGAAAACTACTAGTGAAGAACTACTAAGACTATTAGAACTACTACAGGAAAGACATGTTATTCACCTCAAGAAATACCTTTATAGCAACAGCCCATTTAGTAAGCTAGTATGTACTTAGCATATAACAGCAAGAGTTCTAAGGATGCAGCTGGGAGAAACCTTATCCCATGAACAAGGCTCATCACACTATCATGAGAGGTTCCTATGCTTAAAAACCTTAGATACCAATAGGTGGCTGATGTAGACAGGAAAAGCTTATGTATTAAAACGTGAAAGGTACCTAAGCAAAAGTACAGAGTACAACTTAAGTTCTCCTCAACATCATAAAATACGATGATCAACACAAACCAGATCAGCATGATGCAAAACCAGAACATATTCAATTTTATCCACTGTCCTGCCTTGCCAAAGAGCTCTTTGGACATATCCTCTTCCCCATGACACAGCCATCATATTTTTACTGCACAAGAAACTAATCCTTAACACATAAAAAATAGCTCTCCTCCTCCTTTAAGAGTTCTTACATACCAAAATGGCGGAAATATACTGGAAGTGTTTGTTTTGAAACATGCAAATTACATGAAGCTTCCTCACCATGAAGACAAGCAGTAAGATATGAAGATACCAAAAATGGCAGTTCTCAGAAAAAAAAAAAGTAGATCTGATCCTGCAATCTATGTGTTGACAAGGTGTTGGGCTCCATCACTCCATCAAGCAGTAGATACTTGTCTTAGATTCTTCTACGTGACTGCTTTCATCAGATTAAGCATCTGGGATTTAATTTAATAGTTTTGGCTTTATTAAGCTGTCACAAGAGCAGTCCCACTTTGATAACAGTAGCTGCTCCAATTATGGCTTGGGTTAGGGTTGACATTCGTGATTCATTCGTGGCACATGAGAAGTAATAAAAGGTTGTTTTGCATTACAGCTTTAAAAATGTGGGCACTTTCTTCATTTAATTTGTCACTTAGCTTTTGCTAAGAGGACTTTTAAATTGCAGTAAGAGGCAAATGGGGCTTTTAGTTTAAATGTAATCCCTATATTTAAATGATCTGTAATGGCACAGTGTTCGAGTGGGAACACTATTGTTTCACAGTGGGCCCTGATGGTGACATGTGACATTTGTATTCAGGTCCTGTTTTATCCATGTGGCTAAAGGGCTTCCAATTTCATTTCACAGCCAGAAGCCTGCAGAAAACACCAATTAACTTGCAGATCCCATTTGCCGACAAAACAGTCTCTTCCCAATGTCTGGCATCTGGCAGTGCTCAACATTTAATTCCAAAGCACAGCCTTGCAGCCATCATGATCCATGGGCTGGGGCACGAAGTCCATTTCCCTCCCTTTCTTAAGGAAATATCTTCACTTTTGTAGAGAACAAGCAACTTTTACTTAATTTCTCATGGATGAATATTAATGCCTTCGTGATGTACTAAGAGTCACTGTCCAATTTTTTTCCTCTGGACTACAAAGGTGGTTAACTGACCTTTCCTTCAAATCAGAGATCTCAGCTCAACAGGCTGTGTAACTCAACAGCAAGTATTCACTGTGTATTGCCATATCCTCTCATCTTACCATTGCAATTTAATTAAAAGGCAAACCAAGGGGCTTTAGATACTTAATCATTAATGACATACTGAAGTCTTCAACCATGGTCACCAAGAGCCAAACACCTAAAGATCAGCATGAAAAATTTATGTACAGAGCCATTTACATAGCAATAACATGAAGAATTCTAACTCCACTCCAAACTCTGGAAAAGTGGAATTCATGTGGCAAATGGGAAGCATTCCCCAGTGCATCACTGAAATTACATCTAAATTCTTCTAGAAACAGAAGTAGGCAAGCAAGCCTTAGAGTTCTGACCCACAACCTTAAACCTTCCAATAGCACACCTTTGGCATTCCACAAGTAGCATTTAGCTCATCCGATTCTGAGTTTGACGGGGGAATCTGACAGGCATAGTTATTATATATTCTTACTCCCAATCTAGAGGCATTAAAATCCAACTACCTAGGTATGTGTAAGGATTTTTTTTTAATATGATGTTTGTGAATTGTAATTACTTATGAAATTAGGACTCTCTACTAAAAAATTGCCAGATTCATACTTAGACCTGAAGTATTTTATTTGGGGGTCGTAAGTGGAGGTTTCAATTGCTTATTTTTAGGAGGGGAGTTGTTGTTGTTGTTTTAGCTGTGGGGCTTTTTGTTGTTGTTTTCAAATTGGCATCTTCAAACATACAAACCCAATCTGACTTCTACTGAAATCAACAATTTATTATAAACTTCAACAGCAAGTCTGATCAGAGCTCAGGGTGTTCTTTGAGTACCCTTGTCAATGCCCAGTGCCAAGCAGGAAGCACCAGTTAAGTTCTAATGAAAGGCTCAAGTGACCCAGTGAAGGAGCAAAGCTAAAGCTATTTAAGTATGCTTAAAAATCTATGCCAAGATGGAACTGACAAAGTGGCCATATGCCTAGCAGTTGGCAGAGAGCACATCAGGGCAAGCAAGCAAACTTTTATTAAGCAGAGTCTATTTTTACATACTTTTTATCTCCTAAAATTCTCCCTAACTACAATGTTAAATTGTTACCTACCTGTAGAACAAGTAAGAGCACAGATAAAACATTTTTAAAGGGCATACATATATGGCACTCCCAGATTACTATGGACCAATAATACAAAAGGTTAATATGCAAAAGCCTGTTTCACTCTCTCTGTTCATATTTCGGTTCTCCAACATCCTAGATGACAACACAGGAAGCCAACATGACTTTTTAACATCACTCCCTTAAATTCAATGTTTTGAGTTACCTCTTCCATTGAGAGCACAGATTATACATTGCCAGGGCCATTCAGCTTTTCCTTCTACAGTTTCCTATTGTAACTATGGCCTCCCTAAAAATCTCCTTCAACTTCTGTTACATTCATTTCTTTTTTTGTTTTGTTTTGATATGCAGGTCTCACACACAAAAAGGATGTGTCTACAGAGAAATTCAAGGCAAAATCCTAGCAAAAACATCAAAGAGGCTTGTAACTTTCACATCAGATAGGAGTGAAGTTGGAGACTCATTCAATTAACAGCATTTTGGAGGGAACTTGTTAAGCCCCAGTGGAAGGAATCCTACTGGTGGAAAGAAGAAATGGACGGTTCAGCAAAATACACTATCTGGAGGTGGAAGAACCAACTTTAACTTCTTTCACCTTCTGCACACCTGAAAGGATTGAAATGTATCTGCAACTGAAACCATGGCATAAGACCAACATACTTTGACACTGTTTAGAGGTGGCAGAGCAGTTCAGGACTGAAACAACAGGGTCTGCCTCAGACTGCAAATACAGTAGCTCAGGTAGTGGTGAGGTTGATAGTTGCACTGCAGCTTTTTGGAAGTGGTACCTAGAATTCTGATTAAATAGAGGTAAACTAAATTCAATTACTCCAAAAGCATTGCTTATTTGATGCTTCAGGCAGGTATAGAATCCACACCTTCTACCTCCAGGGTGCTGCTGTCAAGAAAATGATGTTAATATGAAACTGATCAAACAAGAGAAGCCACTACAAAAATTTAACAAAACCTTTTATGTTTATTGACAGCATGTGGTTAAGACTGCTACAGGTAACAGATGGAGAATACATTTCTGTCTCTCCCACCACCTACCAGTTCAACCCACATAAGCAATGAAGCATGAGACCCTCCAGTCTTCAGTATGGTGGGATACAATCTTGCTGCATGCATGTCCAGCTAGGCATGTACCCTGTTTGGCAAAAACTGTTACTCCCCAACAAGCCAAGGGATCACAAAAATTACATACCGAAATGCTTGTTACACTTGTAGTTACATCTAGACTCTGAGAGAGCTTTGTCTGCCATAATATTAAGGATTTTCACCACAGAAGCCTGCAACCTCAACTAGACAGCAAGAGGTTTATTAGCCTAATGCTTCATTCAGAGTGAATGCAATTTCTGCTATAAAGGTTATATCCAATCTTAGCCTCACCACTTAATACGCACTCAATCATGGTCATCTTTGACTTCTAAGAGTCCAAAACAAGTTTTATATTTGACATTTCTTTTCTAAGTTAGGCATGCTATTTTCTCCTTGGATTTAATTTAATTTAGCTTGATTTTGGATCTTTACATTCTGGTAAGAGCACTATGATATTTGGTCTCTTCTCTACATTACTTCCATAACGTCTCATAGGGCATCATCTGTAAACTTTTGTTATTAAATGTTTGTTTATTTGTAAGTTCCATGCCACCTAAGTTGGGCACAGCCATACTGACCAGAACACAGCAAGATTTCTTGAAGTCTAGACTCAAAATATCTTTCCAGATTGAGCACATGGGTTACACTATGCCAACTTCCACAAATCACAAGGCAACCCCATTTAGGTCATGTGTGTCTTCACCTTACCTTAGGAAAGCATGTAAGACAAAGGTAGTAAGGTTTCAAACACTAAGCTTAATTCCTCCAGTCATACAATCAGTGAATTATCTTTCAGTACCTAAAATGAGCCTACAAGAAGGCTGGAGAGGAACTTTTTACAAAGGCATATAGAGATACGACAAGGGGGGAATGGCTTTAAACTGAAAGAAGTTCAGTTTTGATTAGCTATTAGGAAAAAAAAATTGTTTACTGTGAGGGCGGTGAGGCACTGGAATTGGCTGCCCAGAGAAGCTGTGGATGCCCCATCTCTGGAAGTGTTCAAAGCCAGGTTGGATGGAGCTCTAAGCAAACTGTCTAGTGGAAGCTGTCCCAGTTCATAGTAGGGTAGTTGGAACTAGATTTTAAAGTCTCTTCTAACCCAAATCATTTTACGATTTTATGATGAAATTCTTACAATTTTGAAAATTTCTGAAGCATAAGTTCAAAGCCGTATATTAGTCAGTTTGTTGAACACTTTAGAGCAAGTGTCTTCAGATGTCACCAGTTTAAATATTCCTTTTCCATTTCATCCTGTATTCTTCTCTTAATTGTACAACTAAGTCATGGTCACCTTCCCTGTAAAGCACTGTTGTGTTAATTTTCTGTCGTTTGATCTCTTTTCCTGCTCAGTAATGGACTTCTCTAGTTGTGAACTGATTTCTTCTTCAACCTTTTCAGTTTAACACTAGCAGCTTATATATTCAGCCTCAGTTGTATAGCTATATTTCCTCTTCCAATTTTACTCTTTCTAGATTCTTAAGGACTTAAAACCTGTTGGAATTGTACTTCTTTCATACTATGTTTCCTCTCCAACTGCAGTTGTATCATGGTGTAGATCAGAAATTCAGTTTCACTCAACCTTAACTGAAAAAGGAAAACTGCAGAAAACTCTGCATTGCCTGGTACCACAGTAACAGTTTCTCAATACCAAATATGTAATTGTACATTTGTACACCTAAATGAGTCTATGAATTTACCCAGTTCATCCCAGAGCTGCCTATACTTGTCAGTCATTGTGGTTCCTTGTTGTCTCCAAAGTGCCAGACGAGGGTCAGCCATGAACTGTTCTGTTATCAACGTCAACATGCGAGCTCCGTTTGAATCCCTCATTTTCAGCATCTCTCGCACCTATGAAACGAGGGTTTTAATACAAACTTGAAAAAAGCAAAGAATTGCAGTACAGACAATATGCTGCAATGTTAATATTCTGCTTCTGTTACGTTAAAAATGCAATTAACATGGGAAATTTTTAAGTGGAAAAAATAGTCTGCCTTTCCAATTTTAACAAATTTTGATTTCAGCATCCAATTGCAATTTTTCTGAGAATTTTTCCACAAGTAATCCACAGGTGTATTATGGAAACTGCTGTAAAACTGATTTCTACAGGTTTTTTCCAATATTGTGGGGGTGGGAAGGAAGAGAACAGTAGAGCTGTAGGTAATTGAAATGTTACTACTTTATATCCTTACACTGATCAAGACACATCAGATTGCAGTCCACTGCTGTACAACTCATTATTAAGTGGCCATTGTGTTCCCAAGATTTTGCCTTGTTTTAGGACAGTACTTTAAGTAAGACACAAACAAGTTTGGACTGGCTTGGAGAAAATGGGAAAGAAAAAGGGTTCAAGTACTTAACACACCTTTGCAAAAAGCAAATTGAGCTGCTTCCCTGATCCATGGTATCCACCTTGAGAGAGGAAGAGTTTAACCTGTTCTTGAACTTGTTCCTCATCCAAATGCCAGCAATTTTCATCATCTATGCTAGCACCTGCTGTTGGGTCAGGAGCACCTGCAAACAGCAAGAAAAGAAATCATTATGTTCTGTATAAAGACAGGAGGTTCTTGTGTCCAGTGGAGAGGACTACTACAGAGGGTTTGGATTTGTGTTCTCTCCTGTTTTGAATGTCTTTAAAATAGACTTAAATTTCAGTAGTCTTAAGCACTCAGACATTACAGCCTATGAACAGAAATTTAAATAAACAATACTGTTTTTTCTAACAAAACATTACAATCAACATGAGGAGTTTTTTCCTCCCACCTCAGCACCTACACCAAGACGATGTTACAAGCAAAATTAGGACTTTGCATAACATTTCTACAACTGTGATGTTAAAACCACTCTCCCCCAAACACCTGTGTAATTCCTGTACCTTCAGCAATCTTGCTCAGGTTTAAGTGACTGCTAGTGAGCGCTGCTATTGATGAACATGAGGAGAATCCTCACCTCGGTGCCTCTGAGCTGTGATGGCTCTGCAAAGCTAAACAAAGAGTAAAAAAATCCCCAAACAAATCCAAAGTCTTGAAGTACTAAAGGCATTTCCATCACAAATAAGAGTCAGAGCTATGTAAGACCATGTTGCTTCCAAAGGAAGCATTTTTACATAGGCAATGTCATATGCAGAGTCAATTCAGAGCAACTCTACCTGAATTAGCCTGCAATTACTACATTTACATTAGGCAGTGCTTTGGCCACAGGCTCCATAACTCAGATTTTGCAGTTCAGACCAATGATGTTCTCCTGGTGGCTTCTTCTAAAGGATGAAAAAAATCAACTAAAACAAGTTCTCGCACCATCTAGAAATTTTTGATTTTCTGAAGAACTGTGCACTTTCTAAAAGGTCTTCAGACTGAAAAGGCTGAAATATATTTATTTACAAATGTCAGACAGCTCAAGGTAGGACATTACCATACGAGATGTAAGGCATTTTATTTAAGCATGCCAGAGACTCAAGTTAGCATTTTTATTCTGGACTTGTCGTAACTGTGTAATCTCTACCTATGTTAGGTTTTGCAAAGACATTAGATATTGAAGCACATTAGATGATCTCTCTCTTTTAAATCCATGTCCATGTTACCTCTGTAGCCAAAAAAAAAAGGGAAAGAATACTGCCAGGGAAGGAAAATTACTTAGATTTGTAAACATCTGGGGTTTTTTTCAGAGAAGTCCTGAGAACCCGAAAACCAAAGATAGCTAAGACTCTCCAGATGTACAGGAAAGAAACATTACTTCCACTGATTCAAGCCTTCATTTCACAATTGCAGTTCTGCTATGGTGGTGAAGCTTTTAGGTAGTTGAAGGAAATGCTGAAATCATTATTCAATTAAAACAGAACCAGAAGATTTAAGGGGCCAGAGGGATGTCTTGCCTACAAGTTGCTGAGATAGTAAACAAAAATAAAAAGTTCCAGCTCAGCAACTTCCTAAACCCTAAACTGCCTCCACTTTCAGAGCCTACAGCTGGGAACACTGCATTACTATATATATACACATACATACACACATATATATATACTTAAATTAATAAGTTATCATGTCTTTGAAGACATGAATGAACTCTCCTACCTTCCCTAAGAACCACAAAAGGATCAAGTTCAAGACAGTACAAAACCCAAGTAAAGAAAAACCTCCTCTTTCTGCAAGCGCTTCTGTCTTTGGTATACGAGTTTTAAGGGGCTTTCAATTCCATCAGCTACATGGAATACATGCAAGTCTTTGGTTGCAAAGAACAAGATAAAAAGGGAAATCAAGCCACACAAGAATAAGCAGTGCAGCTGTTGCAGACCCAGGTTTTCAGTATCACCTTGCAAATAGTTTAAATATTTCATTGTTCCAACACACAAAGTGCAGTGAAGAGGAACTATATAAAAGCACCAGTATACAAAATACACTTATATTTGTTCCTAACTTCAATGGAGTGAATTATCTTTAAATAATCTTGGAATTGTTGCTTTCAAAGTGAATTAAAAATAGCTCAAGATTCCTCAGCTAAGCTTCCCTATTTAGGGAAAAAACATAAACTCCTTCCATAACGGTTTACATTTTATTAAAAAGTTCACCAGTCAGTTTGTGCTAGAAGGTTAAACTTCAACAAAACTACCACAGATTCTGTAACAACAGGGTTCCTTTACAAAACAAGCATGCCCACTACCCCAGGCCAGCAGCACTGCCCCGACCAAGGCTATTTCTCCCAATACAATCCCAAATATACCTTTCCCAGGAGCTCAGTATCACTACACTCACACCAGTGTTATTTTCAAGTCAGGAGGCCGTAAGACTGTAAAAGCTGAAGATGCCAAGCCAAGGGTCTGAGCTCTGCAATGCTCTCCGCACAGTACTACAGATACGTCCAACTCTGAATAATTATTTTCTTCCATGATCTTATACAGGCTACACTTAGTATGATCAAAATTTTTGAGCAGGTTGTATAAAGAACTTTCAGGGTACATGCAACCAGCTACAGTTGTAATTCACTCATTTTCAACACTTCAGCCATAGGCGTGGATGCAAAGGCACGGAGACACCATGTCTGATCAGGCACAAGCCCAAACCACCTTCCCACCATGGCAGCCCCCAGGCATCCTAGTGGTGCTGCAGGGGAAGCCTCAACTTCCCACGGCCCATGTCATTCTTTTTTTGAGGTCAAGACTTGACCACCTCCATGTCTCTCAACTAGGCACTTCTCAAGTTCATTAGGGTAACTTACAGTCAGGTGATTGCTCCAGCTTGTCTCCCACTCAAACACAGATCACAGATAGGATTTCTACATCGCCACTTCTCTTCTGGAAACGGGACTGAGTGAATAGATTAGGAACTATGTGAATAAGCAACAGGAGGGAGCTGCCTCAGGAGCTTCAAGAAGAGGGCCTAGCAATAGCTCTCAGGAAGGTTCAGGGTCAACACCAGGCAGAGCTCAAGGTTCACCCCAAAGGCAGTAGTTTCACTCAGGGTGCAGCACAGCCCTGAAGAGGCACCACAAGGCTTTGGCAGAGGGACAGTTTGGCTGCAGAAAGGAATACACAGCCCTGAATTTAAACTCTGCAGTGCAGTTTGGTACTAAGGCTAAACGCTGTTCCCTGTTTGTAAACTGGGGATAAGTATTACTTATGTGCTTTAGAGGGATGTCATGAGGATAAATTAGTTTTTGAACTATGAAAGTGAAAAGCACTGTATAATTACACTAAGTATTAAAACCTATAATTAAACTGTGTCAGTTCATAGACTAACATATTAATCTCCCTCACTTCAACAACCTCTGGCTTTTTAAACTTCTGTCTTGACTGATCTTTGACGTGTACTTTACATCATGTACTCACAGTTAAATGCAATAAATATTTATAATCGGTATATAGATACAGCCAACTATACTTACTTTTACTGAAATTACTAAATTGCAATCTTAGCAATCAAAGCAGGAATAATGTGCACAACTGCTTGTAACACTGAACACTCAATATCTGAAAAGAGGGTGGCAGCCTTTTATATTTAAGATTATAGCAGGTTGCATGTTAAATATAATCAACTCCCGAGTGCTAAGGAGAAGCACTTATGAAAAATAGGCAGGTTGATCATCTACTTTCTGATCATGTTTTCAAAACAAGCAATCACCTTCAAGAACTGGTGCTGTGTATGGAGACCAACCTCACCAGTAAGTAGGAACAAGCAAGAACCACTGACTAAAATGGACTAAAAAGTCTGTATATTGCAAACTATTCAGGTGTAATAGACAGAGATATTTGGATAAAGGAAGGCAAACTGCTTCCCTGATCCTTATTTCCTAAGCATCACAAGAGATGTCTTTGAATGACACCATGCCAAATTACTCAGCCATCAACAGTGAAATTTGTTTGAACATTTAATAAAAAACATCAGTAAGTACACAAATGAACTGTGTAACAGTTACATTTTACTGTCATCCCACAGCGGCATTAATGAGAAGAAGATATGGAAAAATCATTACAAATAAAAGCATGACTTACTGAGTACTATAGGAAGATTGAATGGTCCTAGCTAGAGATAACACTGCTGTGTGCTGATCACAACAGAATAGTGACTGATTTTATACACTCAGTATGCTCAGAACTAATTTTAACAATGGTTAAAAAACCCAAAGATCATATCATTAATAATTCAAAAGTATTATTACACCTCTGATTCCCCAAATTATTCAAAGCTTAGACATAAGCCACTTCATGTTGCACTCAACTTCACAACTCTCGGGTGACCTGTAACACCTGTTCAGCTGCACTCACATCAAAGCACAACACCAACTGCTATGAAGACATCAGTGCCAACACAAAGTATGAAGGCAGGACCGGTGATCCGAAGTTGCTGAGGAAAGTTAATAAATCCCCAATGAGTTTTTAACTTCAAAAAATTCTCTTTTCTCTCTGCACATACAGCAAAATGCACTAACTTATTTACTGAGAGTATCTAACCCTTCCTGCTAAAATCCACATCTCACAAACACCATAGAGCAGTAAGTTTCAAAGTTTATTTGTGTATGGCAGACAAAAGACCTTTATCAGTATAGATAAGCATGCTTTATTTCAATTTATTTTTACCTTATGTGTTCTTTAACAAAATTTCATTATTTTGTATATAATAGTTTTATATTTATGTTTAATGTGTCTCAAAATATCTTTCCTAAAATTATGACTTTACTAAATTATTTTTTCATTTTACTTTGCTATCACTTTTTTACATTGTCATACTTATTTACTTCTGCTTGAGTTTTTGAAATTTCTCTAGTTTTGACTACTTTGATTTCCTTCCCTACTGTGGCTTACTAAACAGTTTGGATACTAAGCACTGAAGCACTTCATTTTCATCCTTCTTGAAAGGAAACTCACCTCTCATTTGCTATGTTCTTTTGCAACTAATCTCTCGAGCAATTTTGCCAATTTAGGCAGGGCCATGTGGAAGATTCTATCATTTTTAAAATAATTTAACTTCTTTAACATTAAACAACCCCTTTATTAGAACATCCACAATAGATTGTACTCTGTTGTTCAGCCCTACTCTACCCTACAATTTTCCACTAAAACTTCTGCAATTTCAGTTAAATACATTAAATACATCTTAACACATGCTTTCCTTCACCTCCAGACTGCCCTTTAGAACAGCACTAGATATTCTGAAGTAATCTATCAAAAAAAAAGCTTTCAAAGAAATTTCCTTCTTGGATGGTTCCTCTAGCGCTGTTAACACACATTACAAATTAATGTCTGATGAGGATGTACCTACAGTTGCCTGGACAAATATAGAAAAAACCCTATAGAAACAAGGTACCTGTCCTTCTCAGAAGATAAATACACTTCAGCTGCTCTCACCAAGGTTCTCCCTCTTAGATTTAAGTTCATCTGCATGGGGGTTTGTACTGGCAAGTAACTTTATTGCAAGTTGGAGAATCAAAGAATGGAAGAAAGTCTAGAGAAATCCATATTGTTCTTCCAAAAGCAGAGATTGCAACAGCAGCACTAAATACTCAGGGAAAGAAACCATGCAACGTAAAAGTTAAAAATTAAATAGGTTTGCCAGGCTGTTCTTATACCAAAAAAGGTACACCTTTTTCCACTATGCACATAAAAAGAAATCAACACTAAATCGAGATTAATATGAAAATAGACATTTCAACTCTCCATCCTTCCATCATGCAGTTACTTTCCTATTTCTACTCAGATTCTCATGAACACAGTTTGACCTTTCAATCAAGTTATTTAAGAGAAAGTTTCATACCTATCAAAAGACGATACAAGTGACAAACACAGCCGATCATCTACTGTCATCCTGATTGCTCTCTTCCCAGCCTACACACCTGACAGCTCTCTCTGCTACCATGGTATAAAAACTAACAGGTAGGAAAAAAGCCTCAGCTATGCAGGACCCAAAGCTACGTCCAGGTTCCTGCGAGAGCACACCCAAACTGAAACCCAATGTGAAGCCAACAGTTCTGCAGTGCAGACATCAGGGCATCAGCATTAATACTTTCAGTTGTTTTCAGTACAGGAGATTACACACAACAACATTCTTGTTTTGAAATCACCAGAAACATGCACAGCTGTAGCAGTGTCACATGAGAAAAACAGAACACAAGACATGAGTTGCTTTTGTGCTCCAAAAACATGCAAAACACTCTTGTAATATAATCCCTACCAAGTGGAAACAGAATGGCAAATACAGAAGAGGGTTCCCAGTAAATCAGTTGTCTCTCCTACAGAAGTTACTGAACAGACAGCACATTCCTGTGCTTCTAACACCATCCTCTTAATTCTCCCTGCAGAGAGGCTCAGTCATGAAGCAAGAAAGGATATTGCATCATTTGTATCCACAAAGGAACTCAAAGTGATTTGCTTATTTCTAAGCGCATGTCATCAGGCCAAAACCAGTCATCAAATGCTGCACCACACAGGATTTGAGCAAATGAACAATTATTCAATTTGCCTTCTGTGAAAGGACAGTACTGCTGAGTTGTTCCATCTGATCATCTCCCTTATGAGCCAGCTCATAAGGAGGACAACACAACCACTGTGGTCACAGCTCTTGTAAGTCCCAGACCATTCACATGTACAAATAAATATTATTCAAGAGCTGATTCCTTGTATATATCACTGAAAATACATGAAAACTAGAACTAGTATAGTCACCACTAGAGAATAACAAAAAATTAAAATCTCAAGTCTTATACAGAACAACCCTGAAATTAAAACACATTTAAAGGGATTTCCTCATCCAGCTTCAGATTCAGGACTTCCCTTAAATCAAAGCTGTTTCTGGTGTTTCTGTGCCAGGTCTCCTCTTGCTTTTTAAGCAAGTTTTTCCTCTCACTCACCAGTGCCTTCAAGCAGCAATTAATACAATTTCTCTTCAGACATCAGTTCAGTGAGGTCAAACTGTTCAAAGCAAGACAGGTCTACAAGACTGTACTGTATTATAAACTTAACATGTGTAGCACATGAGACACAATGAGGTGAAGGGTGATCTTAGATTCATCACCCTACGATAGTAAAACTAGAGGCACACATTTTTTTTCTTATTTTTTCACAGATTTCTTTTGGTTAATTTTAGTATTTTTAATTTAAGGAATTTGATTAACCATCAAAATAACAGAATTACAGCATGAATCCCAAAAGAATGTTTACTTGTTACATAATTGGAGGAACTTGTAATTCTTTTAAGGAAAAAATA
>JAOXXN010000364.1:18979517-18991043 GCA_026770055.1 Myrmophylax atrothorax | reverse complement strand
GTATTGTGAACATTACAAAAATTCAGACCATGGCTTTATGTGAGTCTGAGAAGAAAAGCAAGAAAATAGAATGTCTTTTATGATGCAGCTTTCTTTGGTAATAGCAGTTTATTTTCTTATTTTGCCTAGATTTTCTACTTTGGCTTTTGGTATTCCATTCGGAAATAGTGACAGCCAATACAGATACACTGCAATCTCACTTACTAGGAAAACAACATGCATAAGAAACATTTTGGCTTTGGATAATTTTCAACTAACCTACACAAATTCATTGTGAAATTTCGTAACTGATCATCAATTTAGTTTATCTTCTATTCTTTTTGCTCTTTGAGCTGTGACATGAGCCACATCTCTCTCTAAAAATACTTTATATAATAATGAATAATGAGATACTTCAACAATAAGAAAACAGCTGACAGACTAACATGCCTACAATTAGTATAAATTGCAGACTTCATATTGATTGAGTCTCTGCAACAGCTTGTCATTTCTCTTACACTGGCCACACTATAGCTAATACAGACACACAGAGCCATCACCTGTCCTTTGTTTCTCATCCCTGCCTTCCTCTTTTCTAACCATCCTTGATTGTTTGAATCTTCTGTGCCGATTGTTTGAATCTTCTGTGCCTCTCTCATACCCTAACTCTTCTTTACCCCTTGGCTCCTTACGCTCAGGTTGTTAATAACTCTCATGTGACACATGCCTTCATCTTGTAACATCTGAGCATCTTCCTCTACTGCTTCATGCCCTGCATCTCCTTTAGTTTCACTCCCTTTCCATTGTCACCAGGCAGCTCTGACAATCACCTTCTCACTAAGTTGCACACCTACAGCACCTGCCTTGCCTCTGGCCACATCCCCATAGCACTCGATGCCAAAAAAAAAGAGCACTGGCCCTGAAATTCATTTTCTTGCAGTATCACCTGGCAGGGCCTGGCAGGGTCACAGCAACCTAAGGGACAGGGGCTAAGCTGCAGAGCCCTGTTACTGGAAAGACTCTCATTTTGTTCTGCCTACACTGTAACAAACACACATGTGGTTTTCTTTCTCTTATAAGCATCTTAGTTTTGTTTGTATTGCAAATTCTTTGAAAAATGGCCGTGTCTCTCTAACACAAGACATGCTCCTGTCAGTGACAGAAAAAACAAAAATGTAGTTCTAGATATTTAGATAACTTGTTCTTTCCCTCTAAGTTGTTCTTATGCTTACAGGTCTGGTCACCTGACAGCACACTTCTATCAGCCGACCTTACAGGAACACAAGACTGACGCCAGTTGGGGTCACTTCAAACCCACACTACCTGCTTTCAGTTCAGCAGGGTCCATAAAAAAGCCATGTCAGAAGGCCCAAGTCACACCCATCACCCCTTAACAAAAATGAGTTGTTCACTACAAAAATCAGAGTCATTAAAACTATGTACAGCTGAAAGAGCAGGAAAGATCAAGACTTTGCTATGCTGTAGCTGCTGCAGCACTAATGGGGGAAAAAGCATTGAAATACAGGGTTTATACCTGTGCTGACTTCATACAGAAACCAAATCCCAAAGGTTAACTTAAGTATATTTAATGAATGAAAAAAACAGTAACACCTACTTGCTTTTTATACTTTGCCATTAAAACAAAATTACACAATCAAAATGTCAGAAGATTAGTACAAAGAACAAAATAATAATAAAAAGGCCATTGGTAAGTTGACAAGACAGTTCCTTTAAGCAATATGGATACACAAAGAACACCACTACCCAGTTTTTAATAGCTGAAGCAAGTATGAACCAGATCGGGTCACACTTTTCCAAAGTTTTCTCAACATCTTAAAATGAAGGTTCAATATCAGAATCCTCTTTACTAAACACTATAAAAATCACAGACTAATTCAGCCTGAAATACAACCAAGCAGGTCGTGCTCTTGAATGCCACAAAAAAAGCTCAAAATATAAGAGGGAATGAAGCAAAAGGAAGAACAATATCAAACTCACCATGGACTTGATTGATTTCTGAATTCTGAGAAAGAATTTCATCTGCTAATTTTTGAGCAGTTGGCAAAACTTCTGTGTGGTGCACTGTGATCAAATACTGTACAAATTTTTGTAGTTGGTCTCTGTTCATTTGAAAGAGTGTCTCTGAAATGGGAAGATGCAGTTTGACCTGATCTGGCTTGCGGATCCGGTATAAAGAGAGTGCCACAACGTGGGCACAGTAAAATATGTCCTTGTTTCCACAGCTACAGGTCACTGAGGTAATCTTGCAACGATCAAAGCTGATAGCTACATTGCAAACAGTTTCTGGCTCCGATTGCATTGCAGGCTCTGTTACTGTGCCACTCAAGTGGAAACCTGTGCAGAGAAAAAAAGAGAACTTAATGATATATGTAAAATATTGTATCTCATTATCAAGACCCTTTGTTAATAGAGTAACAGTCATTGGCTATTTGAGAAATGATACAACTTAAAGAAGTTCTTTAACTACACATATGATTAATCCTTTCTTTTGTACATAGCCCTTTCATCTCCAATAAAATCAAAAGGGTAGTAAAAAGTTAGTTTACAAGCCCTCTGCCATTTCATCACAATACTCATAGAAGTCTGACAGCAAGAGAAATATTTATTTGATAAATGACAGCTGCAGAAGCAGAGCAGCAATCCCAGCAAGACCAGTGTGAAACTCCTACTACCTCAGTAAACCGGCAGCAATTTTCCAAACCCCCCACCAGGGAGCCTGCAACACCTACCAGCAGATTTAACCATCCTCTCAGTAAGTGAGAGGGAAGTAGTGCACTCTAGTGGCATGAACACAGGTCCTAGTCTCGACTGACTCACTAACATTAGTCACTTAACCTCTTTGCTTTCACCTCTCCCACCACCGGGCTCACGTTGAATCTCCCCTTCACCAAGCGACCCAGCAGGACGGCCACAGTTTTGCACCTCTTCAGAGAGATGCGAACTGCTGCGGTTACCAATACACAGGATGTCACATTTGTAACACTGAATGAGACACATGAACTGTTGCAGACATCTGCATTATGGTCGCGTTTTCCACTGTGGCATAATAAAGCACAAGGCGAAAGAGCTTCTGCTGTCAGGAGGTATGGTGTGCCATAATCAAGATGTTTGCTGCAGCAAAGGGGCCGTGTCAGACACGGCAAAAGGCCTCAAACACTTAAGATCTGACCTCAGCTCACCTGTTTGCCCATAATGAAGGCCCAGGTTTGGCTCTCAGTGCTTTATCACTGAATGGCAGAATATGGAGGTTGACTTTGACACTGATCTCAACCCAAGCATTAAGTCAGAGGCATAGACAGAGGGCAATGCCACTGAATCTCATATGCCATACCAGTGTTAGATTTGCACAGTACATATAAAATCTTGGATGGAAACAAGTAAAGTGTTACACATTAGCTACTTAGAATGGAACAAATATGAACCCGCACTCCCACAAAGTCAAACGCAGATCTAATAGTCTTCAACTACCAGAAAAGTGTATTGCAGTCAGCACGGTCACACGAAGATTAGATGGGGGCTGGGGAGGGGGAATATATACAAACAGCATTTCCAACTAGAACTATCTCAAATAATTTTTAAAAACCTCCAACTTCTAGGAAACAAAGAGAAAACCTTATTTTTTTCCATTTGCTTACAACGTGTATTTCAGAGCAGGTTGTGCAGGCACCACCACTGTCTGGATGACATTCAGCTGCCGCAGACTGACACTCTACCCTGAAGAAAGTCATGCACACACTGACCTTGACTTTGCAAGAGAATGCTCACCAGGTAAGGCAGCTAAGAGTCTCGGCTGAAGAGGCAGTGAGCTGTCAGGCGCACAGGAATGAAGGGGAGCGGATGAACAAGCCCAGGCCAAGCCAGTATTCGTGCTCTTGCCCTCACTCAACACTGGCTGAGAGATGAGGAGTGGAACTGCACCTCACATCATGAGCTTCCCCCCCTGCCTTTCCCTTCGGTTTTTACCTAGTCACAGCATGTTCATTTATTTCACGTTCATTCCCAGTAAGTGAAAGTTGGATTGATGATCCCAAAGAAACTGCATGGGAGATTATTTTTTTAGTATCAATTTTCTATGAAGCACCTGTGTCTGATCCATGAGCTGAGGAAAAGTCTAACACTTGCACACTGAAAGAGCCTGATCCTACTTCTTCATACTTTTAGTAAGTATTTGAACTCCTATTAATTCCAGTAGAAAAAGGCCTGATGAAAGATTTTCCATTAAACTGATGCAAAATAATAAAAAAAACAAACCAGCCACTCCAACAATATTACCACTTTTAATTTGCCAGTATGTAATTCAAGCATTCAGAGAAAGACAAAATCCTCTTGGAAACATGGAAGGTCTCCAGAAATACTCACAGATAAAAGCAGGCCTGCCTGCCCTTAAATCCCTGCACTGTTCAGGTACAAACAGCTCATGACTTCCTCTCCACTGAGACTTCAGGAATTCATGTTACAAGCAGCAACATTTAGAAACACACACCCTCCTCATCCAAACAATGACAGCACTGATACAGTCAACTTACCTAACCTACCCCTCTTAACTCTCAGTGTAAATGGAAAACATCAGCTGTCCTTTCAGGCTAAAGATGTAGAAGCTCTGTATTAACTATCCCACCAGGAATCTCTTGTAATTATGAAATACTTTTCCTCCTCTTTTTCTGTTAGTGTTTTTAAAGAAAGAAATTGTTGTTAGTAAATTTGACCTTGAAAAAGGTTTCCACATACCACAGAAAAGAATTCAGGAAATTTCAGCTCAGCAGCCCTGGCAGGGCTGTGATAATTAACCCAAGGGACACCAAGTAACACCTTCTCCACTGCCTGCAACACTGCCGAGGACTGAACAGGGAGAGCTGCTCCCCTCCTGTAGACACAGCCTTTATCTTTTTTAATCTACCCATCTAATATTCTCCAAATAAAGTATGAAAAGTTAGTAGCAGCTAAAAAGTTGATGCACTGTATTTTACAGCCTGCCAAGAAGCAAGACGTTACATGCTGCTGGAAGGAGCCTAAAGGAATAACCTCTGTGGGGACTTGAATACAATGACATTTCAATAACAGGTACAGAGAGTCTCTTCAGCTAAACCCTGCAAGGCCTCACCCTAAATAGGTACTTCCCTTCAAAGAGAAAATTTCTTTATCCAAAGTTACAAAACCTTTGCTGAAAATACTTATCCATTCCAAAAAACTCCAAGAAGATTGAAGTTTTTAGTTTAAGAGCTTATTCATTATTATCTGAAGACAACAGAAGAGTTGCAGGAGGTGGAAGTGTGTGTTCATTACAGAATCTATTTATAGAACAGGCATGTTTTCCCTTCAGCTGCTGTAGTTTGAAATGTTTTACTGTTTTCCAATCAGCATGCAACCAGCAATTTAAGTTCTGATGACATTTGCCATGTGCAGACACTTTGCATTCTGCAAAAAAGTGTTTAGAAAAGAAGTTGGAGCATTGAGACAACGTATGAAAAAAAGCTCTTTTACAAAATGATTTTGCTTCTGCTGAACACTCACCTCAAACACACTTCAAAAGTTACTTTAACAGCCAATAAAATAGTGTTCTCAGCTGTCATACTTTTGAAAGAGGACTGTGCCAACGTGCCATCAGGAGGAAAGCATTAAGAAGTCTGTGAATTTTACAAATCCATTTTTGCCAAAATCTGCTTGACAGCATCCAATGCACTAAGTAAAAATATTCTGCGACTGTAAAGCTGCCTGATAAATGAAAATTCACACTATTATAATGTAGTCTTTCCCAGCACAATTATATATGCTTGTCATTAACAACAACAAAAAACCCACAACACTTCAGAATAAAACAAAAGAAAATCTAAACTATAAGGCACTGAAGAGGAGACATTAACAGTGGCATGTGGAGAAGCAGCAGCAGGTAGGCTTTGAGTTACTCAAGTCAGAAGCGTATTTCGAAACAGTGGATGTCACTAATTTAATAGGCTAAGCAGCAAAGTTACTGCATTAAATAAGCATCAGTGAGATCTCAAGAGCTTGATTCATTTCTACTGTCATCCAGTGTTAAAAATCATCACCCTCAATACATCCAAGTCCAAAGATGCTTTTGGAAAACAAAGACCAAAATGAGCAAGGAGTACCAGAACGAGCCATGTGAAATGCTAAGCTGGGGGGAAGGCATCAGGGAGAGGGAGGTGTGTGCAGTCAGTAATTCCACTGCTTAAAATACAAATAAAACAAACAAACAAACAAAAAAAACCACTCCAGGTTGACACTTGCAATTGAAGGATTTGATTCAAATCCAACTATACATAACACCAAGGTATTGTTTATCCTTTACAGAAAATATAAAAAGTGTCAGAACTGGATTTTAGTAATACCTCAAAGCTTAGGAAATGGTGCTTTTGAAGAGCTTTTTGCCATGTCCCTTTTGAGAACACATGCATGCCTCATCCACTATGCACACATTATCCTAAAATTACAAAATGTACCACCAACTCTATTTGGAAAACAGATGCCTCCTTTAACACTGATCCAGACTCTTTTCCCATGTATACACACTCTTAGTCAGGAACATGAGCTATTTTACACTCACAGGACAGGCCAGCAAAGGAAGCCACTTACAGAGACAAAAATGGAAAAGCTTGCTGTGGGAGCTGGATAGTCTTCAGCACGCCAGACCTATGCAGGTAACCTCCCTCAAGGTAACTTTATGTTGGTTATCAGAATGTACACTCTAACAAGCATTTAAAGTAACTTGCAGGTCCATCAGCTAGCACTTACTCAGACTACTACATTACTTGGCAAACTCATAATCACTGTGTAAAGTGTAAACACTTCATCTTGCCTACCAAAAACATCATAAAGAAATGCTTATTGGAAAGTAGTTTCCAGCCATGCACATTGGCTGTTTTTCCACACTTACATCAGTGGTCACATTTTTTTTCCCAAGACAAGCAGAATTCTAAACCATGTCAAGTTTCATCTTTTAAGAACTGGTTTTCCTCTAAGATGGTAAAGTAGTATCCTGCACTCAATTCTGTCTGAACTTTGGAACACCGTAAGAACGTATCAACAACACGCTTTGAAATTACTATGAAGTCAAAACTTCGCAGGACACCACTCAGCCTGAAGCAAACGTTAACAGCCTATTTATGAACCAGAGAAAACCTTGATTTAGGGTGGAAAGACTTACCCATCATATCTTAAATGTACAAAAGTATTAAGGAGTGGGAAAAAAAGAGAGCAGCACATAAGATGTTCACTGTATGTAATCAATGCACAAGGTACAGACAAGCTTGTGTTTTGAGATCACTGCCACCTAGAACAAAACTGCATTACCACTGCACTCAAACACAGAGAATCTGTACCAACCAACCACCTGGATTCCACAATTCCCTTTCATAAAGGCAATAATCAGGATTTTGTACTTCAGAACTTTTGCAAGAAGCAAGATGGTGGGAATAATCCGTCCATGCACACCAACCACTGACAACTTGAAGATTCACCACAACTGGCACACTTCCAAGGACATGCAACAGTGACAGCACTAGTGACTTGAACAATAAAATTTTTGTCCCAACACTGTGAGTTCAACAGCTGCACTAAAAAAACAAACACCCCAAAACAAAAAACAAAGAAACAAACAAACGCAGCAAAACCCAAACCAATCTTTCGAGTCTTCCAGGCAAACCTTCAAGTCTGAGAACTGTTCAACTAATAACTAACTATGCCTGTCAGACAAAGGCCTCCACTAATCCCTCAAAGACAAGCTTGATCATATCTCTGCTGATCATAAGCAGCCACTTATCACTGTAGCCCAGGCAGGAGTCATGGATGATTATGGATGGGATGTATCGATCCAGACTACTCTTCCCTGAAAAAATGGAAAGGCTGCCTAAACAGCCATTAAGCCTGCAAAATGCCTTCCTCTGCCCAAGAGCCTCATCAGCTCTGGACTGCTTTAAGACAGATGCAGACTGCAGCAGCCCGTGCTGTCTGGAGGTGGAGGCATTGAATAAAACATGCACCAAATGAGCACGGCCTCCCGAGTCCCTCAAGGTTTCGCTGTTGTTCCTGTGGTTAAGCAACTTGCAACCCACCCCACAGGAACACTACACAAACCAAAGAACTACATCCTCACCATCACTGCCTCAAAGCCTCTGATGACATCTCTCCAAAACCTACAGGTTTTCTGCATGCCAATTCATTTAATATGGATATAATCAAAGCCAGTTTAGGTGTTTGTAGCATCAGGCTTTGTAGGCAAAGGGAAAACATCAAAATCTGGGTGTAAATAAGACATGTTTAGAAAAGTGCTTTCTGGACAGCAGTAACAGAGAACTTTCCTCTGGCACAGTGCTGCTTAAACTGTGATCTAGAATGTTGTGGCAACTGATGCTCATGGCTTGCAAAGTAGAAGCACAGCTGAAACAGAAAAGTCTTTTCAATCAAAGGCTAAACACAGTGCCAAGATTCACTACACCCATGAATGCCAACAGAGTCCTGTGAGGCCAAGAAGGCCAGCAGTCCAGGGCTGCAGGTTACCCACTATCTGGTAGACAACCAAAGCCTTTTTGTTGTTTTGTTTGTTGCTTGGTTTTGGTTTGGCTTTGCCATTTTTTGTTTGGGTTTTGTGTTTTTTTTGTGGGGAAGGGCCGAGGTGGGTTGATTGGTGGATTTTTTGGGGGTGCAGGAGTGGGTTGGTTTGTTTGTTTTTTAAAGGGTATCAGTTTAAAACAAACTATGCTCCTCTGTACTACAAGTTTAACAGCTCCTGTCTCAGTACCACATACCCTGAGAGCACCAGTAAAACAGAAGAAAAAAACACCTCAATGTGAGCCTGGAAACTCTGAAGCTGATGGATAGCAAAGTACAGTTTACTGTGAGAAACCAGCAGACAGGAGATGTTATTCATATATGACATTTTTTCTAACAATATAATCCACAGAGATCATGTGACAGTAATTTACAAAAACAAGAATGCCAAAGAAATCATAACCTTTGTAGAATATGGGCAAAGCAAACCCCCAGACTTTTGAGGAAGACTTAATAGCTGAGCTGGGGGAAACGCTGGATCCATCATACAACAGGGTGCAGCAGTAGAACCATGAATTAACCATCACCAAAACTATTCTAATGCTGAAGGGACGAAAAAATGGGCAACTAATAGTCAAGAAAGTTGCTAGAAGTGGAGGTTCTCTAAAATAACTGAACTTTTAACTCAACATGCTGTCCAGAGCATCCAGCTAACATATGCTAAAATGTTTGTAGGTAAATTGTAATAGAATGTAAATACAGGTCAGCATCATGCTCAAATTTACATTCATCCATAACAAAGGGTAGAAAGAAGAGGTTAAGAGAGATTACTAATCTACATTTCAATTTTGGTAAACAAACCTTCATTCTGCTGGCAAATTTCACAGGCCTTATTTACTGCAAAAGGAAAAGCTTGAGACAGGAGGAAGTGCAAACAGTCTGCAAGGAGTTGCAGCCTGAGAATACACTGAGAATGCCCAAGAACAAAGACTGATTATGACCAGTCTTCAGAGGATCACTGCAAAGACATTTGTTAATAGCTTTTGAGGAGGAATTAACTCCTATTATGGTAGGAAGAAGCTGACATCCTTCCTTCAGGGAAGCAGGATTTCTCCCACAGCCCAAAGTTATCCACCTTTCAAGGTGAAACCATTCTAGCTTTTACTACAACTTCGGATTTTCATCACATTTGCAGGAAGGAACTATGACTACTTGCTATAGCACAAACATAAAGATAACAAAGGGAAGAGCCACTGCAAATGAAGAGAAACAAACACAAACAGACCAAACCTCCTGTTTTCCTTAAAATATCCCTATAGCCAAACAACAAAAATAAGCTGCTCTTGCATTCAAAAAGGTAAATATTTAGAGACTAATAAAGATAAATATTTAGAGACTTAGACTATGTCTTGCCTTTCAAATAGGTAAATAGGATTGTTTTTTAAAGTTATTACTTGCAGCTTCATTGCTAAGACCAGAAATTTTCTGCATTATGTGTCTACACTTAAAGGCTTATCTTCAACTAAGAACCATCTTCTCCAGCACAAGTAACAGAAATTAAATTACCCTGAAGAAAGTCTTGAGCAAGACCTGCTGAAAGGGAGATTTTAAAGGGAGGAGAGGAGAAACCCAGTCTAACCACTTTTTTTTCCAGCTCCCTTTTGCCAGTTCAACAGCATCTCTGCTCTTCTCACGTTCTTTTTGCTGCCAACACATGTCCTTCGGGTATGTTACACAGGCTGTACCAGCTTCACTAAGCTGTCTGAAGTTAGAGTTCACCCTAATTTGGACAGTAAAACATTAGCAGCAGCAGTTACCCACCCGGTCTTTCACACACACACACACACTGAATTCAGCTAACATGGGCTGGGGAACAAAGGCTCAACAGAACACACGTGAAAGGAAGAGGGAAAAACCTTTAAAATTACATCCTGCTTGACCATTGCTTTATCATCAGGAAAAACTCCTTTCTCATACACTTGATAAGGACTCGACCAAACTTGCATTTTAAATCAAAAGTGCATAAAATACTAAAAAGGAAGACAACAGCAACCACCGACACAAACTTGGGAAGAGATTTTAAAAATATTAGAAAATTACTAATTCCTGGAAAGAGTGTGTCTGGATTTGCACAATCACAGTTTGAAAAACACAGCAAAGGATGTCTGAAACACAGGCACCCAGCAGTAAAAGGTATATAGGTCATTCCAACAACAAAAAACGTTTAAAGAACTGCACTCAAACAGTTCAAGTTAAGGTATGCAAAAGTACAAGCCAATGTAATTTTAAATCTAAACTGACCTTCCATCAGGAAGTGTTATATTTGGCCTAAAAGAGGAAACCACTCCTCCCATTTCCATTACTAACTGTGGAGTAAACTAATTCTTTTTTGTTTACAAATGGAAGGGGAAAAAAGAAGAGATCAATGTTGCACTTGTGCCAAATGACAAATGGCACTACAACGCAGAGAAAGTAAGGGAGATCCTTTCTTTATGACCATGATTCTATTCTTCTACTCATATATCAAATATTCATGAATACTTGCGGTTGTATTGCTTCAATTTTCTAGCAAATGTTTGTGAATTACCGCAGGAGTCAGGCTGGTCACTGAACAGTACTTTATCCATAATCAAAGTGGAGGGGAAAAAAGAAAAAGAGACTTTTAAGTGTGGAAGCAACAGTCACTACACAGGACTTTGAGAGGAGCTCAGTACATTTTAGATGGGAAATTTTACAACACAAATGTTTTCAACAACTTCCTGTAGTCACCAGAGCACTACAAAAGATTCCAGCAAAAATAATGAAGTATGACACAGTATTTCCTGACAAAGCAAGACAGAAAAAGCCGCTAAAACCACAGTTGAAAGAGTTTCAGAATTAAAGGCGAAAACCCCATCAATATCACAAGTGAGTCACCCTTGCATGGCTGAAGCCAACATCAGGGGAAGCATCTTTTTTTCTAGTTCTACAGGGCCAACTGCAGTGGAGTCACAAATGCAGACCGGAATCCCCAAAAAAAAC
>JAOXXN010000364.1:18956751-18971795 GCA_026770055.1 Myrmophylax atrothorax | reverse complement strand
GACACTGCAATGATTTGCCATAGCTTTCCATCTTTTGCTAATGTTTGCAGCACTAGAGTATTATTTATATTCATAATCCACAAAATTCATCTGCATGGGAAGGGGTAGGCAGGGACATATTTCTCCCTCTATCATGGATTGCACACAGTCTTGTGGAGCAATGACAATGAAAGACACTGGACAACAGCAGTGGCCTAAGCCAGAGCAAGGCTGACAGTTACCCTGGAGGAATGCCTGTGTGCCGCCCAGCCTCTCCCAGCCCCAGACTGGCATCGGGGGCAGCTGCCAAAAACTGATTCCCATTTGCTGCACTCTGACAAGCAGAGTTTTGTACAGAAAAAGTTTGCAGAGCAAACTGACCCACCTCAGACGAAGGATGTCTGACACCAGCAGAAGGTGAACTGCAGACAAAGAGAGGAAAAGGAGCCCACGCTGCCGCTCATGGAGGAGCGAGCGGCACAACCTGTGAGTAATGTCTGCTCAAAGAGCAGTGCATGAGAAGCAGGCAGTCTAGACAGGATGGGGGGCGGGGGGTGTGCAGCCTGTTTGCTTCCACTGCTGCACAATGCAGACTTTTCCCACATCAAAAGGAGGGGAAGGGAGGGGAAGGAGGCAGGCAGTCTTGCAGGAAGACCTACCCCACTTTTAATGGAGACAGAAGAAGTCTGCCACCATTTATTGGTGATACTTGCTTCGTGTCTTAGAAAACATTATTTTCCCACTTAAAAGCTCCATGACTGTATTTTCCCATGGCTGGGTCACCAGGAGCTGGATCCAATTCATTATCTCCCAGTAAGTCTGACAGTGTGTAAGTTGATGCTAAGAACCTTCCAGTCTATAAAGCTACTTGTAGAAACCAGGCAAGACCACTAAGCTGACTGTTTTAATGCACCATGGTAAACAATCACCCAACAGATTAAAAATACAAAAAGAACAGCCAAGTACCCTGGAGTGTCCATACCCTACACATTTCTCTTCCCTCAACAGTTCTCCAGTCCCACCGCAGCTGGCCAAATGTGCAACATCCCAAACTTTGAAGCAGGAAGATGGAGGAGAGTAAGGATGAGGAAAGGACCCATTAGAAAATTTAAGTCTTCATGAAGCGAGAAATTATTGGAAACATAGTATTTAACAGTTGTTTAAAATATGCATAACTAGGTTTGGAAGAGTTATCCCAAAATGGAGCACGAGTACATCAGTTTATGTGTAAGTAAATACAGTCTGACAGCAGTTTGAATCACCCACCAGAACGAATCAACTGAAAGTTTAATAAGCCATATTTGCATTCTACATAATAGTCTATTTGTTCTTTCAAGCCAGTGCAATGATAACACGTTTAAAGTCTTTCACTGTGTACTAAATCTAAGGTACCTAGCAAAATGCAACATATTCCAGCTGGACCCTTCCCAAACCATATCACTCAACTTTTTAAATATTACTGCCATCTGGATACTAGGCTTTACTTACCCAAACAGTAGCTGTGCACACATTTCTACAGCAGTTGTAGTAAGAAAAAAAAAAAATTAAGCAATGCCATTTGCCATTCATAATTGCCATTCAAAGTAAAAAAATGGAAAGCTTTAAAACTATTTTATCAAACCAGTTACCATTGTACTTAGAAATATAAAGTATGTCTAGCTTTGTGTTTTGCTCTCTTTTCCCTTTCAGTGCTTTAATGTTCTTCACCAACTCACTTCCCACAAACACTGTCACAGGAAAGAAGTAACAGTGACTGAAAAATATCTCAAGAGCCAAGTCAGTAGTATTGTTTGTATTACCCCTAACTCCCTTTTGGATAAGCACTGGTGCTACACAAGTACAACATGGAAATGCTGTTACAGCAGCACCTCTGGCTGTTCTTAGGGTACAGAGCAAATCACAAAGCCCTCTCAGAGAGACCCCAAAACCATGCTGTTCAGAGGCTGAAAGCTCTAATGAATTCCAGAGGATCACCCCAGCGTCCAAGCCAAACTCAACAAAATGAATTATTTCAATTACAACTAATCTGAAACAACGCACAATGAAAGCTGGGGAAGTCCTGGGAGCAGTGGGAATATTTAAATTGGAAAAGAGCCTATGGGTTTTTTTCCTATTCCTAATTACAGTACATTGTATTAATCAGGCTTGGAAACCAGAAACTCAAGGCTTTTTTTTGACTGAGTTGTCGTGGCAGCACAAAACACACTTAAGGCCAACCAGGTGAAGCATTTTCAGAAGGTTAATGTGTGGCTACCTTAGAGATGTACTGCCTGTAGAGGAATTCAATCTTGAGAAAAAAGGCTGCGGCCTCAGAGAGCAGATAAGCTTTGGCTGGATTAAAGAGCCAATGACAGTGCAATTACAGCAGCTTTTTGGTTTTTTGCAAGTTCTGCTGTGCTTAAAACATCACCTAAAGCTCCATCCAGATACTTAGTCATTTCAGCACTCACATAACCAAATATAAAAGATTCTAGCAGTTGCTTAAAATATGCACAACTAGAACTGAAATAGCTGCATCAATTTAAAGCAAAGGCACATGTGTCTTTGTGCAAGAAAATACTGTCTGACAGCAATCTGGATCAACTATCAGAATCAACTGCAAACTTAGTACGCTAAGGGATAATTAAGAAGTGTTTTCATACTTATGCCAGTAAGTTATGTGCTGTTGGCCCAAGTTTTCCACCAGCAACTCTGGCTTGGTACATGCACACACATTCCTTGTGGCAGTCACAGCTTGTTCTTACATCTGAACGAACAGAGCAGACTGATCAAGCACTTCACAGCCCAGAACAGCTCTGCAGGCTGATCTTGCAGACACTGCTGTAGAACAGAAAGTTTGTTCTCTTCCAGAGGATAGAATTTTGTGACCTAAAAGTTCTTCACCCGTTGAAGTTTTACAAAAAATTCAGTATTTTTGGAAAGAATAATTAGAGTTTTACTTTTTCTCCTCTCTCTCAAGTCAGGTAACCTCAGTCTTTGGAAGGAGTGACATGTTCCAGTCCACAGTGACTGATACAAGTACATCATCTGGCCAAGCTTTAGCCTGATCTGACTTGAGTGCTTTGTACGAAGTTTGAGGACACAGGAACAGCTCCTTCTTCTTAGGGATCAAAACAAAAAAAATTATGAACTATAAGCAATCAAAAATCCAACATCACCTAATTTTATGAGAAGATCATGCAATATGCATGGAAATCAGTGAGTCTATCAAAGTAAAATACCTTTATGAATGGATCCTGAAGGGTCAGAAAAGTCATCATTAGGAGTTATACATGAACCATCTACTAGGCCAAGAAAGCAAAAAGGTAAGTATTTGCTTCCCCATCTTATACAAAACAGCTTTCAGATCTACAAAAAACCAAAAAAACCACATGAACTTTAGTCCAGTATTTTCCTAACATGCTGTGCTTTTCATCCCTAAGATAAAATAAAACCTATCATAAAAGATTCAAGCAACCAAGTATTAATGAACAGTGGCAACATGATCTTGAGATTTTATGATGGTGCTCAGCTGCTGAGTATTTGAAAATGACGTTTATTTGAGAAACATCAGGATTGTGCTGTAGATAGATAAACAGCAGTTATACAGCAGAACATGTCAGGTAAATCTCTGGACAGGTAAGTAATAGGAAAAAACAGCGAACAATTAAAGGACAAAATATTCAAATTTCTGAAGGCTGAAGAAATGCAATAATTACATAATCCTCTTTTTATGCTTATCCATGTTAGCAAAGACATAAAATACAGATAAGCAAAAAGAGCCAAGCAATAAAAACTGCAACACTAGAGAACCACTCTAACTCTACTTACGTCCTAGACAAAAAGATTACACTGTGGTGCTTCGCTCAGAAACGTCACCCTTTCGAGAGATTAATTTCAGTCGTTACAAGCACAGCTGGCAAAGAAGAATGTTATTCAAATACCAAATTTAGTTTATCTTTTCCTTGAATAGAGGTAGAAAGAAAGAATGCATTATCTTGTATAAAGACCTTTACTTTTGATACTCCCTTGTATCTTCCACCTTGACCTTTTCTGTATTTCCCTTATCTGTTAAGCACAATAACGACAGGGTTGTCATTGATGCAACAAGTGTTTTTCCTGTTTGTACAGTACAGATTTAATCACAGTTCCACTCTCAATGAAATTCCTAGAACTTAGGAACTATTTCTGTATTTTGTTTTTAAATCTGACCTCCAAGGTGTATACACCAAGCTAAATACTTATATGAAAGGTGCGACAGTTGTATTTCCTCTCCCCTCTTTCTCCCTCACTCTGCAGTTCTGTAACAAGACAAAAAATCCCCATATTAATCCTCCCCTCAGCTTCTGACCCACACCTAACTGCTTTTTCAGCAAAGTCACACCAGCTGGGGCAGCTGTGGATGAAAGCATTATTCACTTCCCCTGTATTCCAGGGGCTGGTCTACAGCTGAATTTCCACAGGTTGTTTCGATTCCCTCACCAGCTCTCCAACAATGCACACAAATCTAAATTCAAATTTAGTACAAGACAGAGTTTAATTTAATGCTGTTGAGAAGAGAGAGGCAGAATTGTTTTGAAATTCTCCCTGAAAAGCAGCCTGTTGTATTAGAACAAAGCAGCTTATTTCTATCATTTCTTTGTTTGACAAGTTTGGGCTGGTTAGAAAGGTCATTTATGCCTCAAAGCATCAAATTAACATTTGAGGACATGAATTTTAAAAAAATGGCTATTTGCTTCTGCTCTCTAAATTGCAAATGATTTTTTCTTTAAAAGGAAAAAACCCCCACAACCCAAAAAACCAACACAGCCAGACCCCAAATGTAAAAAGAGCCCTTTCCTCAGGCAAACTAGGACATAAAATCAATGCCATGTCAGCACAAGCTGACTATACCTTAATTAAACCCCACAAATTAGGCAGGTAGTTCAAATGGTGTCAAACAAAATTAATCTTTAAAGCTAAAGAAATATCTTTGGCGTATCATACACAATTTTCCCCCCTCCCCTCCGCAGAGGACAAGCTCCAATATTCACAATGTGAAATCACCACTAACAGAAACGTTTCCAAGCATTCTCTGCACTGACTTGCCATCATTAACACAATAACTGCTCATCTTGCTAGTCCTGATTTTAATAAACTACATCATTACTCATAACATAAATATTTATATAATAAATAAGTGTTGGGGGTTTTAAAAGTAATAAACAAAGCCTATGTGCTTTTAAAACTAGAGAACTTTCAGTATCTGGGACCATGCTAACACCAGGCCTTACTCCTGCAAAAGCATCTGTGATTTTCATCAACTCTTCACAACTACCACCAGCTAAACCAAAACTGCATTTCTGTGAAAACCATTCAAAAAACCACAAATATTCTCCACAAAAAAAATCATGCTGAACTCAAATTATTCCGATCAGGTACAGTTTGAGCAAAAGCTCATACCTGGTCACTTGTTCCTCCAGCTCTCTGAAGTCTATCTGGCTGCATGGCATTCATTTCCACCGCACAGAGACGGAAGCAGGACAGCAAACTGCAGATCATGTTGCCTGCTACATGATGGTCTTGCTGAGTAAAGAGACTCTAATTTTAGGCTGTAATTCCCAAACAGTAGCAGCATCAGCTCAACTCGGGCAGCCTGCAGAACAGCAGCTGGCAAAGCCAGTGCCAACTAAGTTGTATGGAAGAGGTGGGGCAGCAGGAGGAGCCCAAAGCAGTGCACAGACAAGGTGTTTGTATTGGCAACCTCCTTGGGAAACTTCACTGCTTGCCAAAAAGTAACACCCAGAATTCACTGGGAATTGGGTTTTAATGCTCCCTACAATGAGAAATTTGTATTTAAGGAGAACAAGCCACATTCACAACAAATAAACCAAAAAAGATTCACCTCCTCTCTGTTCTTTCCCAGGTAGACGTTTTTCAGACTAAGGATACCCAACAGCTCAAACATCCATTACCAAATGTAACAATTCACTTCCAGCCAATGCAAGACTCACAGAGACCCAGACACTTCACAGTATCCTAATGCTGCTCACCCACCAGCCAGACAGCAAACACTCTGTGACAGTCACCTGCAGCAGCAAAAGCACTGCCTGTACGTCACGAGGCACTGGTTCACATCAAAAAATGTAAATTGATAATAGTACAAAACATAGCTGTTGTTTTGAAGGCAACAGAAAATTTCATACAACAGATCCTCATACAGGCAAGTGAGGGCAAAATTTTCTTCATGTTGCCACCTGTCATTGTGAACAGTATCCCTCACTGCTTGTTGCCAAAAGAGGGAAAAGAACAGCATGGAGCAAAGAAACAACTCAGCCTGCATAAATCTGCCTATAACGTGCTGCTTTGTCGCTTTCCTGTGATTGTTATTTGTGTCCTTTTTCTGATACACTAATGCACGGAAATGTAAGTATTATTAGTTACCCACAAAAACTGTTTCTGAACGCAAAGAAATTATTCTTTTTTGTGCCATTATCAGCATAAAAACCCAGATGCTGTACTCTTACATTACCAATTTTTCAGCTAATAGGTTTTTAATAAACTGTTATTCCAATCACTGTGTTTTAACTCCAGATAGGCAGAAGCAATTATATCAAAACCTGTGAATATTTTTCTTTATTATTCTTAATTTCAGTTAGCTATACAACAACATGTTGATTATAAGGATCTGTGCACCAACTGTCACATGAATGAGCACAATTTGAACTTGCCTCAAGTTTCCAAAATGTCATGAAGGCAGCTGAAACCAAGACCGTACTCTTCCAGTCTGCTTCTACAGATAAAACCAATCTCAAAGCAGCAGAGAAATGCAGACACCATTGTATCTCAATGTACTATTACATTGTCTTTGTGACATAAGTACCACACTATTACAAGAATTTGTCAGGTATCACCAAACAGCTCTGTGATACATTTCAAGGCTGGAACAGGGTTATACCAAGTTTCACGGTAAATAATCATTAATACTTGAGCCATCAAAAGCCATTAACAAGAAAACGGATGCCAAATCTCTTTAACCAAATTCTTTTTAACTGTGCAGGATACAACCTTTTCTAACTCTGGGTCTCCTACTGGCACAGGCCAGCCACATCCAAACCATGCCCGCTGGTGTCTTGCTTTTAGGATGCCCACAGAAGACACAGCACAATCAGCTGTGCTATTCACATACTAACAGTAACGCTCTGCAGTCTGAGCTCTGCAGAGCAATGTAAAAAAGCGGAATATGGTCAAGTCAAAACTCAAGTTAAAAAGGTACAAAATGCAAAACAAGATTTGAATCAAAAAGATACCAGATGTCAAAGATAACAAATTCTCTACTAGGACTGAAGAGTCATTTTAACGGACACATAAGAAAACGCTCCATTTACTCATTTAGCCACAGTCCCTGGGTACAGCTATTTTGCTGTTCTTTCAATCATTGGAGAAAAATGTACATAAGATATTACAGTCAAACCAGCCACCTTCATCAGGTCTACACTGCGCCACAGAGCTCTCTGAGCCACACACTGCATTTGGTATGGGGTTCCCAGACACATTAGCATCCACTTCTTCCTTCTTCCTGCACAGCTGAGACTCCTGCAATGCCTTGGGACTTCCTGGTAAACGGCACCCATTATACTGTTCACACCCTGGTGTAGGATCAATATGGGATGCTGGGCAAACAGACCTGAAACAAAACCTGCCATGTGTCTTGGGAAGGAGAAATGGAAAATAAAATGATATGCAGCAAATGGTTTGAGACAGAAAAGTTGTTTATTTGCCACAACTACTACATCCAAATCCTGTCAAGGCGAGCGTTAGGAGAGATATTCACTCTCCTGATTCACCAAATCAGAAAGGAGACAGGAGGGAAAAAATTAAAACAACATCGACTAACAAAACCATTCTGTTATTTTAAAGCTAGAAGGCCATTTCCATTTGCAAAACAAAGCCATTCTTGTGCTATATCACTTGGAAAACAGCGGATGGAAGGGAGGAAGGAGACACACAGAAAACTTTCATACTCATCTTCTGCAAAGGCTTCTCCTCACAATCATGAGAAATACCTTTGCTGCACTTAAAAACACATGACTTTCAGAAGCTCCTAATACTCAAGAAACTGGTTCTGTTCCGTGATATTTTCTTTCAAACAGCTGCTGAATTTACTATTCCTAATTTATCCACCAGCTGTGGCAGTGCCCTGCTCTCAGCTCCCTGACCGTAGGAGTTCACCCCATGTGATGTACCCAAAGACTGACCTAGTGGGGGAAAGGAGGGAACAAGAAGTGGTGCCTTAATCAGAGGCCCTGCTAAAGTAGTTTCTGTAGAAGCTGTATGTGAGGCTGCCTCTTAGTTAATGCCTCTAGAAAGAAATGAGGCAAGGACACGCTGTGTTTCAAATTCCTTCAGTAATCAAGACAAGGACACAAATTTAGCCCAAGCATCCTCCTTGCCAAAATAACTGAAACAGGGGGAAAAAAAATCCAACAAGGCACTTAATACTCTGACATGGAAATAAGCATCATCCTGGGAAAGCAGCTAGTACACAAACGGCCTTTACTGGGAATTTCATCTCTTTTTTCATTACTGTTATCAGAGGGATACAACAACTGTAATTGCGAAGGGGCTGCTACTACATTGTTTTAGCTTTTTTGGAAGCCTTCTGACATTTTCTTCCTGCACACTTCCATTGCTGTTGTGCTGAATTGCTAATACTGCACCAGTGTGCCTGTACGAGACCAGACCACCATCCATAAGAGCACAACGGGAAAACAAATGTGCCGCTCAGGCAGCAGTGCTGCTCTGTACTCCTGGTATTTGGTCGGTTGGTTTCACTGGGTTGTTTGTGTTTGGTTAGTGGCTGGGGTTTTTTTCAAAATTATAGTAAATGCTATGCTCCACAGGATTTCTTAATGGATACGTCACTGGGTTCATTTCCCTTCTTTACAGGAGAAGGGCCTCCCTCTGAACTGCTTCTAAGTCACTTTTCATTATGAGTCAGGATGACAGGGACTTCGAGGTATATAAGCAAGGAGTACTGAACATAAAAGCAGGCTTCAAATGAAGTGAAACATCAAATATGAAGAACATATACACCATAACATCAATGAGAACCAACTATAAAACCAACATTGCTTCTGCCGTGTTAATTCATAGGTTTAGTTAAAACAAAAACATGCTTAAATAAATATTCTAGTAAAATCCATCTCTGCACACAAAATTAATCCTCTGACAGTGAATTTCAGAAATAACATGTTAAGCTTTATGTGGTGCCTATTCTTTCCAGAAATGTAGAACTATAATGAGTCTCTCAAGGCTCAAAGCCAGGGTAGGCAATTTCTGTTAAATAGCCTGCAATATTTAGAAGGCTTGAAAGCTCCATACTCTTGTTTTATATGGTTTATGCTGCATTTAACTAGACTTAGTCATTTTACAGCTCAAGAGGAAATCCCACAGTTGCTTAATGGAATGAGAGGTGTAAACTAGTCTGATTCACACAGGGAACCCAGAGGTTTCCTCGTAGTCACACTACTTTATTAATACCATCCAGATGCCCCAGACAGAACTTAAGGCACCACTGTGGTATGTACTGTCCAGCAGCAGTCATGAAATTTAATAATAATCTCCAGCAGACAAGACAGGAAAAGGACAGTGGAGAAAGCAACACACACCAACAGAGTGACTCACCTAGAGTCATGCAGCACCTCAGTAGCACAGAAGAAATTTACTTCTGAGCCCTAAAGCCCCAACCACTGACTAGACAATGTCTCGAACAAATTCTTAAAGGTCTTTGCCATACTAGTACTTCTGGTCTTTTTTGGTTAAGACTTGGCCTCCATACCATCTGACAGTGAATTTCATGAACTAGACCTACCTTGCACAAACAGGTGCCATTTTAACAGTTTCAAAACTTTTTATCTCCAGACTGTCATCTCATTTGTCTTCCTCACTATTAAAAATAGGTCTATCCCAATGCCACCTGTATCTGCAGTATCATTAACGGGACAGGAAAAGCAGGAGAGGAAAGAGAAATGAGCTTCTCTTTGAGATATTTTACACTTCACCTCTCCTTCACAGAACAATTAAACAATCATATATTCTGGAGGGAGTCCTGCAACCTTTATCTCTACAACAGCATTAGACTCCTGCAACAAGTGTACACTGACCCATAATGAGAAACACTGCCCCAGAAGTTTTGTGGTCTTCAACAGTGAAGACTACAAGCAACAAGGCTGACTATAGGAGGAATGGTAGGACCAAAAATCTGAATTAAAAGATAGCCAAAGAGCAGCTTGAAAGAAGCTGCCTGGGCCTGCTTAGCAAGCATTTAGGCAGCCCAGAAGTCTCTGCAATTAACAAGTTTCCCAAAACGTGTTTAAAAAGAGCAACATTTAAGTAATGTTCCACTTTCCCATACTGCCAGTAAGGCTAATAACGAAACATGCTTTCTGTCACTCTTTGGTAGCCTGGGTATTTTCCAGATCACTTTTTTCACTTGTTTCATAACAATACAGAAGCATAAATCTGCCCCTCAGTACGATTATAGTGCTGCAGAGAGCATCGCCCAGAAGAACCATATCCAAAAGCAGGGTAATTTTATTAATTTCTTACTGAAGTCACTTAGCCATCCTCAAAACACCTCCCCACCTAAGCCCTCCCCTAATTTCGGTCACAAGGCGCTGTGCTGGCACAGGGTGCCGCAGTGCTGCGGCGGAGGGCACACCGCGCCCCCGAAACGCGGCCGGCCCCTCGGGAGGCCGGAGCTGCCCACGGGCTCACCTGCAGCACCGAAACACAAAAGCGCCGGCGCGGGGCTGCCTGTGTGTGACACTGTTTTTTTTCCCGTGGAACAGCAGTTCGCGGTCCCACCGCAGCCGGGCCAGCCGGGGGCATTGCGGGGCGGAGCGGGAGGAGCGGCCGGGCCCGCCCCCGCCTGTCCCCGGGCTGACCCGCCCGCGCGGTGACGTCAGGCGCGGCATTCCTATTCCTGAGCGGCCCCACGGGTGGGAGGGAAGGAGCTCACTCACCGAGCCCTCAGCTGTGGCGAGGCAGGCGCGGACTTGGCCGGGAGCCACGCTCCTGAGCTCAGCATTTTGCAATGCACTTCCTTTTTACTCCTCGGCTTTGCAGAGCGCCACGGCCCCGCCGCCTTTAACCCCTGCGGCACCGCGGGCACACCGCGACACGGACCGGGGTTACCATCCCTTCGCCCAGCACCGCGGGCTGCGGAGCGAGGAGCCGGCCCCGGCACCGCGAGGAACCAGCCCCGGCACCGCCGGCTGCAGAGCGAGGAACCACCCCGGCACAGCGCAGCAGATGCAGGAACACTCACAGCCCTGATTTCCTCACAGGTTCTACCCAAGTCCGCAGGCAGACAGCCAGGCACGAGACTGTATTTACAGCAGCTCTGATTTTAAACACATTTTCATCTATGGCACTTATACATGAAGCCTGAAGGCGCCACCGGTCGCAGAGGTTGATCCGCACGAGCAGAGCACAGGCAGCCCCACTGGCTCTGCACCGGGCTGGGCACAGCGCGAACGGGGAGGATGCGCTGGTCACGCCCTGAGAGGGGACTCGGAATAAGCGCGTCTAAAACCAGAGGTGGAGAGTAGGCTAAGAATAGCTGTGGTTAAATCCTGCTACATCTGCTATACAAATGTTTTCCAATAACCTCTACAAATCTGAAGAAAATGAAGGAAGCTTTCTGAAGCTCCCAACACTTTAGTTTCCACATTGCATTCACATAGCCCTGCTACTTTTGAGAAGGTTCAAATCCCAGAGCTGTGCAGACAGTGCAGTAAAGTAAATTCCTTCCCACCACTACATCCATGATGTTTTGTGACAACCCATTTTTAGACTTCTGCTCCCAGACTGCAGCTCCATTACAGTCATGGAACTGTTGCTACTCAAACTCTCCCCTTCCAAACACACACCAGTTGTTTTGTAAGTAAAACCAAGAATACAAGCATCACAGAAAGTTTCACTATCCCTGAACCTATTTTTCAAAAAAGGTTTTTAAGAATGAAGTTAAAACACAAGGGCTCTGTAACACTGACAGGCACAAGTGACACCAACCACGTGCATTCCCAGATAGAGAAGTCACAGTCTTCCCACTCTCTTGTGTTCTCTCATCACAGATCCCTGTGCTATATGAATCCAGTTAATGTCTGGTTTTCAGAGTGCATGCCATGCAAAAATTCTTTATTCTAGAACACAGTGAGGTTTTGCCCATTTAGGTGAACATTTATTCAGTAAACACTGCCTTACCCAGCAAGGGGCACTCATTTGAAAGCAGCAGTCACCCTAAGAAATACTGCGTAAAATTCCTTTCTCTGACTGTCAGCATCACCTCAGCACCACAGCATTACATACACTGCAAAGCTGAATCAAGTAATCTGACAGTAAAACTAGAGATAATTTTTAATTCAGCTAGCAAGTAGACTGCTCACAATGTACAACTGTCACTGAAAGTTGTTTACAAAAAAACAGGAAAGCTTTTTACAGACATTTAGTTTTGATCAGCTGTTTCCAGCTCCCCACTAGCATTTAGAATGTAAATAATCATATTCCTGTAACCATGTCAGATAACCCAAGTTTGAAGGGAAAAAACAACCAAAGCAACAAACAAAAAATCTTCGTACTTCCTGAAGAGGGGCAAGTACAGCATTTGCAAGGACTCCTAAGTTTGCAGTTAATTTTTTTTTAAATTACAAACTAGATTTCCTAAAACAGATGTTTGTGTTCTTAATTGGAAAAACAAGTTCTGATTTTTAAAGTTCCCCACTTAAAGAAAACAGAACAGGAAGGCAGCCATCCCATCTCGTGTTCCTTAGAACAGGACTCTGATCAGGGACAGTTTAAAGCAAAACAAAAAAGCTTTGACTTCCATACCACAATACTGTCATTCTGCATTTTAATTTGAAAGACAGATCATAGTATCAACCTGTGCTCCTAAAGTGAATGAGCACGTAGGATGGGTGAAACAAAAGGATGTCTCTTCCCTCACACTTCTCCATGCAGTCTAAAGCATGGTTTCAAAGAGTGACCCTTATCCAGTGTTCTGTAACCACCACTGTTAGGAAGTGGAGAACCTCCCAGTCATCAATGTAGAGCATAAACTTTACAATGTTGTTAGACTGTAACACGTGGCATGCACAGTTTTAATGGATAGCATGAAAACTTCAAATACTAACAAACACCTAACATTTGTACACTGTTTTCATGTTAAGTTTTATAAATCTTGCCCAGATCACATGGTGTGGCAAGCTGGACAAACTGAGGAGTTAACCACAACAAGCAAAGTATTTGATCTGAATGCATAAATGACACCAGTATGGAATAAATCAGTTCAATGCCTTCAAAGCACCAGGGCATTTATTTGAATAAAACGTTCTCCACAGCTACAGGAACTGCCACAACACACATATTTTAAGGCAAGATTTTATCAGCATGTACAGGAACACCAAAAACTCAAGCGCACTATGGAATGACTGAACACTTGCTGTGGGGGCCATAACTTTTATTTTTCCTGATGGTTACAAATTTCGACTCTGCTCTAAACATATGATCTGTGTCCTTATTTTATATTTAATAATTGAGTTGGAAAGGATCTGTTGCTGTAGCTGATCTATTCTACCATTGCAAGATATGTCACAGGTAATCTTCCTGAAATCCTCCTAAATATGCCAGTTCCACAAACTGACAAATGTTCCACTGGGTAACTGACAGGAGAGTTAAAGGTATTTCAGTCACTGAGCTTCCACCTCCATAGTTTGAGGTTTTCATTTTGGTAATTGCATGAACACTTAAAAACCTGAACCCATGAGCCTCCTCCGTTTCTTCTCTTTCAGCAATGCTCCTGAATCATCTTTGTTGATAAAACACAAGCTCAGTAACAATTAGTATATCTGCTTTTACACACTATAGAGTGTTACAAAAGTGAAATAACAATTACTTTCAGATGTAGTGGTGCACAAACATTTTAAATTTAGGATTAAATTTTCACCATGTTTGTAACATTCATCATGGTGATTCCAGGTAATGCTGTCATAGACAATGATGTCCTTTGGATGGTTTTTACCATATCACCATTTCAGTTATCTCAATAGTCCTCAAAAAAGATCATCAGCAGAGAGGCCAACCACATCATGTGCTGTTTCTGGCTCCCCTCTGGAATTTGGAAGCAGGAAAATGACTGATCCTGGCAGTATTTAGTATCACGATGTTTTTGTTGCACTACTAGCTTGCCATTTGAAAAAAGCTGAACGTCTTGGTATTTAGAATGGGCAGGAACTGTTGTCTTCAAAAGCTCTCCTAGAATACTCACATGCCGAAATTTCTTACAGATTTCAACTTACCATTTGGGTTCTCTCACTCAAAATAGTAAAGTTTTATTTGTGTCTGTCTTTTACCCATTAGATTGCTTGTAAGCTTCTCTTTTCAGCTGCAAAGGACAGTTTGAAACTGCAGACCCCTAAAGCATTACAAGAAGCAAGTAACTATGGAACTTCAAAGTTCCCTTCTAAAGTTTTTTTAAAGCCTTTTGATTTCAGAAGATGGTCAATGATTTTTGAACACTTTAGTTGCCAATTACACCACACTGCAGTTATTTAATACTTGTTTAACCCCTGAAAGAAACCACGTCCACATCTTTCTCATTCACTCTTTCTCTTCCTTTTTTTTTTTTGTTTTTTGCTACACCTTTTTGCATCGTAATTTAAGAATAAACTTTTCATCAGACAGGTCTAACGTAACTTAAGAGCTGGCTTGGAGAAATAGGTAAGCCAGATGCGAAGCGGACTGCCCACTCTTGGTTAGACAAAGATTTAGCACAAGTACAGATTGGAAGAAATAAAGTAATAAAGTATTTCATTAGTGCTTTAGGATCAAGAAACCCATAGCACCTCAGGCTGACATTCCTGCAGGCATGACATCATCTGAGTTACTTTCAGCATTAAGGAAGTGGCAGAAGCTACATAAGACCCATCAGCCACTGACATTCATTTTTGCCTTCTCTGTCCTACCAAGTTTTACCAAACCCCTCTCTGTGGTCCTATTACCGAACTGATCAAGGAATAGACGCAGCTAGAAGGGGAAAAAAACCC
>JAOXXN010000364.1:18946597-18956651 GCA_026770055.1 Myrmophylax atrothorax | reverse complement strand
AAACCCCACTCAAACAAAAAAAAAGATAACCCCACCATCTTTCAATGCTTAAGTTCCCTGATCCACACCACCACACCAGGCCAAATACCGGAAAAATCTCCAACAAAACACTTTTGCTGGCACAAGTAAAGGAGCAGCACAAAGAAAGAAGAAAGCAGCGGAGAGTGACTCCAGCTTACACTGACAGTGCAAGAAACATATGTGAAACCATCACAAGCTTAAATCATACTTAAGAGCATGGTAAAATGTACTTGCAAACACTTAACATATCTTAGCCATTATTTTAAAAAAGTTTTTACTAGTTTAAAACGTAAATTTCGAAGTAAAACTAGATAAACCAATAATGCAACAGCTTCCCTGCAAAGACAGCAGGTAAACACACACTCCAGGTACCATTTGTTCCCTCCCTATCACGTTTTGAAATTGTAAAAAGTCCAGAACCTACATGCCAGTAAATCACTCACCTGACAAGAAAACATCTGTCTCTGAACACCTTCTATTCTCACCACCACCTTCAGCTAACACAACACCACAGCACACCATTCATAAAAGTTCTTCCACAAGCATTCTGAATACACAGAACTTTTCAAGTAAAAGACACCAAGTTCCAACCTTTGCATTTCATTATGACATGTTTCAGCACATATACTGCTAGTTACTCTCAGAACAGTTGTGCAAACCTCTCAAGAGGTTTAAACCTGTTTTCTTGAAATGTCGATTATCCACAAGAGACACAACCCCTATCTATGCAACACGCTGAAGTTTACTGTGGTATCATCCAGCCCTTACAAAGAGCTGCTCTAGTTCAAACTATAAATTTCCTTGTATTTTTTGCCTACAATTTGGAGTTCATGATAAAATGCAGTAACTCATAAAGAAGTAGCAGCAGCTAATCAGAATTGCAATTCTAGCAAGTAAAAGAGTATCACGATAGGGTTCAAATAAATGTAAAACATACAGTGGCAGTGTATTATGCTCCAGCAATAAAGTCCTAAAATTGTGTATCAAACAACAGAAATCAAAGGGATTTCAGACACTTAAACACAGCGCATAAGCTGTTAGACAATAATCTGTTTAAAACAGACTCTTCTGAGCAATCACCTCTTCTTGTTGACATTTTAATGCTTCAGAAAAAATTGGAAACATTCCCGCCTTGCACCAACATAGAAAAGCCAGTTTTTGAAACAATTGCATTGCTGAGACAAAACATAAAGTGAACAAACAGGACTGCCAAGTGCATAGAAACATTGAAGTGTAACTTCCATAGGGCAAAAGTAGAAGATATTAGTGATGCAAAGCCACCACAACAAATGCCAAAAATGTGGATAACAGCTACTATCCAATAAAAGCTACCTTTAAATTAAAAAAAAAGGGGGAGGGACACTAGTAAAATGTGAAACTTGCAGGATGTCATCACAGCAACACCACTACAACATAGAGCAGCAACATTCAGATAGTAACAACACCTCCAAGTTCTATTTGTACTTACAGAGTGCTGGGAGGGGAGAAAGGCAGAGGATGATTTGTATCCTAATGCATTAAATAATTTTGTCTTCAGGTTAAGGATAGGATGTAACACATTCTTGAAGGACCCTCTGAGCTAATGACAACAGTACTGAGGCCTCAGGGATCCAGACTGCCTTTGTAAAGGGGCAGTCTCCCTGGGAAGCTAAGGGTGAAGGTCAACATGGACCAGCAGCCACCCAACCTCAGTAGCCTCAGAACAGCCTCTGTTGGGAATCCTCCTGAAGCTTCAGAACATCAGAAACTGGGCTTGCAAAACTGAGAATGCGCCAACCAACCCAACCTTGTGTAAGTCATCTTCTCCACAGATCTCTGGGTAAAAAAAACAATCCCTAGGGAGCACCTGTCTCCTCAGAATGGCCAACTTTTTTGAAGAAAAGTCTTCTACATTTTCAGACAAAGAATTTATCAGCAACGAAATATGAACATTTACACAGAATTTCCTTCTTGTTCCTCCTAAATCACCGTATTTCTCAAGGACTAAGTCATGATCAAAATTCTCGACTTCAAATCCTCACTGCTGTTACTTCAGGGAATGTAACTTTTTAAAAAGGTGTATTTACTAAGAGCCTTTCAAATCTTATCATTAGGCAGTGGTGGTTACCTGAGATTATATCTGAAAACCTGTTATCATACTTAAGTCACTATGCAAGGACACATATTATAACATCTAAGCCAAAGCTATGCCAAAAGTCCTACTGTGAATCCATTTCATGTCTCATGTTCCAAGGCCTTTGATTGAAGGACAAGTTCAGTAATTACTGCAGAAGGCAAAGACATGGAATGGTTCACAGGTGAGACTAAAATATTTAACTAACTGATGTGACAGACCTGGTTGTGGTAACATCTACTTCTAAGTTGGAAAATACTTCTCTAAGCTGCATGATCTTCTCCCTCCAGGATGATGCTGGCTAGAACAAGAGTGTCACTTCTCTGTCAAATGAAATAGGCTGGGTAGAATTTACTAATGTCTACAAACATGTGTCTCCTGCTGCTTCACTGGCACTGCGCAGAATGAGAGAATTGAGAAGGCAATATTGCTTCGTCCCAGTTGCCTCATGAGACATGGTCTAAACTATGGACAAAGTAACACCTTCTTAACCTAAAGACACTGAAGTAAGGACAGGGTCTCTGCTTTGGCCAAATGGAAGTACATCTGCTCACCAAAGCCTGAACCTCACAGCGTTTTACACGGTATTCCAAATATTTTAGGAAAAAACAAGAGGTTAGCCCAACTTGCCTCTCAATTACAGAGAAACTGACCTGAAACACATACAGCCAGAGCCAACAGACTGATTCTCCTGCTTACACCTTCTGATGAGAACCCTTCTGTCACTGTTGTCTTGACAGAACAGATCAGAACACTCTGTGAAGTGCACAGAACTTTGAAAGAAGATCCAACCCCCCCCAATACAGTCTCAATTACACTGCCCTCTGGTCTGGAGACAATGACAGTACCCTGTAGAGGCAGAGGACTGCGACAGAAGGAGTCAAGTTGAATTGTATCAGTTGCCAATTTCCCTGTTAGAAGGAAAAAATAGAGAAAAAGAAAAAAAGGAAAATAAATCAAAAGAAAACCCACATACTTGCACTAGCAGCCCTGACAAACCAAGTTGCTTAGACCCAAATAACTTTGCATTTTGGACTGAAAATATCCATTTGCCTCATTTGGTTAGGTATTTAAATTCAAACCCCCATTAACATGCTCTTCAGTCCCTGAATTCCATCACTATTTCACTTCAGTGTGGACTTGTAGAACTTCAAACTCCCCCTAATTAAGTCTTACTTGAAAGAATCTAATTTACTCTAGCTGTCTTGCACTCTTGTACTCAGACAGGTATTTTCTTAACAATATTGATGACTGAATTGATATAATTTTAAGCAAGATGCAAGGCAAAATTTTTCTATCAGTGGGGTTGGTGAAATGAATACTTAGTTATCCACATTCATAGCATGAAGGTAACGTGAATCAACGAAGTTCACTTGCAACTAATGTAATAATTATGACTGCTCTGCTGTATTTGAGACACTTTTCTGTGTCTGGCATGGTATTAGACCTTTCACATTTTTACCTAGTCACACATCTTCAGTGATCCATTAGGAAGCACGTAAACCTACCTTTAAATACCATGAATTCTCTGTATTACATTCAAGGCCAACTGTGTCTATTTCATCCTCTTAAAGCAACAGTAAATTTTTGTAAAGTATTCTAAACAAAACACTTCGAGTCAGCCATATGATCTCTAGCATGACCTTTTCCTGCGTGTTTATGTCCACCTGCTCCAGATGTCGTCAGGAATATGCAGAAAGGCTTTACAGAGTCCAAGTCAGTTCAGGTCCACCTAAATGAATACATTCAATAAGTAGTGAGTATTTGACAATTAGGTTGTGGCTATGACTTCATCCTTACACACGCAGAGGTGAAGGCGTAACGTGCTTGAGGCTTTCCACTAAATGTTCAAAGACATAAGTAGATCTTCATTGTTGGGGCAGGAAGTAGGAAATTAGGCCTAAATTCCCCAAAAGAAAGACCATTTTAGACTGTGAGAATTTGCATATATTAGAATTTTGAGACACGGTCAACCACATAAACTGGAATTAAACGTCAAACACTCATTGCTTACTTGTTTCCAGAACATGGTTCTTACTTCCTTCTTTTTGTTTCATTTAGGAGCAATTACCTGCAAGCATCTACGATGCTGTATCATCACTGCACTTCAAATTTTCTTCTCAGAGTATGGGCTAAAACTTTGGCTGCAAGGTGGTATCTGTATCCACATCTATTTTATCACCTACTTTCCAGACTTCCAACCATACAACAGCCTTCTAAAACAAGCTTCTAAAATAGCCTTCTAGTACAATCTACCTGTACTTCTCAAGTGCAACCAAAAAAACAAAGATAAAAAAGCTGTTTATCATAGTGACAATAGAGACAATAGCACACATTATACTTCAGCTTTAGGAAATAAAGCTGCTTTAATTTTCTAAATCCCTCCTACAGTATTTATCTTCGGCAAACACAAGTGACTCTTCAAACAGCATGGGATAGAGAACGGGGGGAGCACAGAATGGCTGTCTACCACTTTGAAAGCCAGCTCCTGACTTCAGCTGCAAACAGAAAACCCAGCTTATTTTTAGGAAAAGGAAAAAAGTCATCAGGAGGCACTTGCTATTTAGTTACCCCTTCACCTGCATGAAAATGCTTATTCTGCAAGTCTTACTGTACATGGAAAAGTCAGACTGTGGAAACTCAGACCAATTTCAAGAAAAGATTTGCTATCAAAAAACCCCTCTAAATAATTCCATTTCTCAAATATAATCTTGCAGCTATTTTCCTTGTCACTTTCTCTAACTGTGATAAACTGCATCTGTAAAAATACAATTCTTATTAAGGACAAGTAATCATTGACTTGAAAACTACGTCACTTACACAGCATTCTCTGTTCTACATTAAAAAGTTTTTCACCATTTGGCCAGAAAGTAGCCACTTGCATGTATTTTGCAGCTATAATTTTTGGTTTTAAGTAACATCTAGTTGTAGGAAATTAATCTTAACATTTATTTACATTCTGGAATAGTCAGAACTATCTTGACATTTGCTGGTGAACAGGAGAGGACAGGAAAGAAAGGGCATGGAACAGATCCTAAGAGATAGCTGTCTTCACCTACACCAGTTTCCATTTCAGTGATGGCTAGTAATGAAGCCAGAAGGTTACATCACTACAGAGCTTGCTTTCTTCTAATAAAAGTACTTATCAGAAACTGCAAGTCTGATGGGTTTTTATTGCATGCAGAAAAGAAAATATAATAAGCAAAATTTCTCCAAGAGGGATCCTTCATCCCTCTTTACCCATGCTTTGCTCTGTTGAAAAATTTGAAGGAATCAGAAAAATGGTGAAAAGAGCCTATCCAGATAAACCTTGGAGTACCCTCAGGACACGAGTACCCTCAGGCCTCAGGAGTCTTGTCGATGAGAACCAAAGTAACCAAGTTCTATTAAGCAGAAATTCAAGAAAAATCACAGAAACAGCTACAACAAACTAGTGGTTAACAAACAAAGCACTAACAGAGAATAATGAATTCATTAATTAATTCTGTAGCTCCTCACAAATAAAAGCAGCACCAACTCCAATATTGATCCCTACGAGCTTGCATTTATTGTCCTGTATCATTTTCATAAGCATGACAGTCAACATTCCTCAGTCTTGACTGACAGGTTAAAATCCCAGAAACAGAAATAGTTTTATCCCTGGATTAACCTGCCAAAAATCCCGGACTACAGAGTTTCAATTCTCAGCTAATCACTTTTTTGGGGGGAAAAAAACAAACAACAAAATAAAAACAAACCCAACACCAACCAACAACCCCCCCAAACAGCAAAAGACCCCCACCAAAAAAACCCACCCAACCTCAAAACAAACAAAAAACCCCAAACACACACAAAAACCCAAACAAAACCAACAAACCAAACACCACCATCACAAAAAACACCACACCACCACCACACAACTTATTGATAATCAATATTGATATTAATCTATACTGATAACTGCCCAAAAATTCTAAAGCTTAAATTCATTTGCCAACAAACAATCAAAAGTGGTTAATGACTGCTGAAAGATTTGAAAAGCTCAAAAGGGGCAGTGTTATTTTTGTTTAAGAATATCATTCTTCATGGAGCAGTAATTCCTCAAAACAAACCAGCGAGGACCTGTTTTGGCTGTGTTTTTAAGATGACGTTTTAGTGCCAACAAACACACACATGCTCAACCTGATTAGCTGTGTAACTGCTGCTGTGCCGTACACTTGTGCACAGACTTGCGTATAAATACAAATCTGACTTCAATCATTTCTGGGTTTGGTGAAAATTAGATTTAAGTTCTGCAATCGCTTAATCAGCTTTCAGTATGCTCTACATTAGTAGTATATGCCTTACAGCACACGCAGTTCTTGTAAACTTAATTTAAGGCCCACCAGCACTGCAAGACTTTGTGTTCTTCAACTGCAGATACAGCCAAAGCTACGTCAGCAGCAGGAACGTCCAATGACATCCTGTACAGACAGTTTTTGTTCAACAAAGCCCCATCTTCCCATAGGGACAATCAAACTGCAGAGGAAAAGTAAATGAAAACTTTTAAGAAGCTTTATTGCATACAGCTCTTTACAGGATGAGCCATATTTCAAGAACAGCAGATGCCCCCTTCAAAAACGTTTAAGGTCTTGTATATGAACTTTCAAAAACAATCCACAGCAAACACAGAAAAAGAACTGATCTAAGTATCAAACTAAAGAAGAACTCTGTGATGCTTTCAAATTACATGAGATAAGAAAAACCATAGCAATGAGGGTCATGGACAAGAAACTTCATCCCACTATTCATTTGCAACAGATGAATAACACAGTACAAACCAAGAATTTGAAAAGGGGGCTAAACGAGCAGGAAAGGGAACATAATGATATTAATATCTAGACAAAGGGAACCCAAAGTGATTTCTGGAGCTCTGGGAATGCTGCTCTGCATAATGCAAAAGTTGCCACAAATAGCTGACAGTGTTTGCCACAAACGAAATTTTAAAAAAGGAAATGAAAGAATGTTGTCAACAATAGAAGAAAGTCACTTTGGGTTGCTGGGGTGAACAGTAATGGCCATCTATCATCTTTCCAAGTCAAGAATCGGCCCAACTTTCTCACTAATACAGAAGAACATTTTGAATACTACAAATCTCTGGAGCATTTAGTGTTGAGCATGCTGTGCTTTGATAAGCCTGCACACGTCAGTGAACTGTTATAAGCAGTTTTCAAAAATATATTGTTATGCTCTTTAGGAATCCTTAATTCTGATAATCTTCTGCTCTTTGTAGACAGTACAGTTGAATAATTGCAAATCAGAATGATTTAAAAACAAGTGTAAGAAGCTTAGGAAAAAAGAGGCTGTAACCAATTCTAAATTGTTTTCTATTGTTCAGTGAACACACTGCATCCTGTCCTCTGCAAAAGCAGCCTAAACACTCCAGTCTGCTCTAACTAAGCTCAATGCCTTCTATATGCAAGACATAGGACTCAGAACCTCGGCATTTTTAAGGCTTTATGACTGGCACAAAACTGAACTAGAAAAAAAGTACCCCAAGTAATACAGAATAACAAATCAGTCTAATTATTGAATTTGAGTAGTTCCAGTTTTAATATTCAGTATCAGCTGTTTTGGTTGAGATCAGATAACTGAGCTAGGTTTAAACCTCTTTTCTTGAGGAAGCTCACAGAGCCTTCAATGCTACATATTTTAGAAGTGGCAGTGTGTCATATTGGAAATGTTTTTCAAATTAAAAAATAAAGTAGTTTCTGCTATTGTTTTAGCCTGGTAGGTTCATAACGGGTTATAGTCCAAAGGACAAAAATATCTGTTTCCCAATCACGAAGGTGGTGATAAAAGCTCTTTTGTTTCGCTCTTCAAGAATTTTTGAAGGCTGTGATAAAAACTTTGTTTTGCTCTCCAAGAACTTTTGAAGGGTGTGAGAAAACTTCTTGTTTTGCTTTTCAAGGCAAAGCAATTCACTCGCAGCAAACAAACCATGTTGCACAATTCAGCTTTCCTCCAGTTGTGGAAGATACTACTTTCTACATGTAATTTATCCCGGACACTGCAGCTGGGCTGCGTTCCTGTTACGCTGTTGCACTCAAGTTCTTCTTTGTGCAGGACTTGGTTTCTGCCAGCACAGCCCTTCCCCAGCCCAGTCACACATCAGTAGCACCCACCCCTCCAAGCAGAATGCACGTTTCTCCTGAAAAAAAGTTTCTCCAAGTTAGAGGGTTAAATGTCAGAATAAATGAAACACTAGAACTAAAGTAGTCTCAGAGCTAAATCAAAACATTGTGGTAATGGTTTAGGCACAAAGAAAAATTAAGGAGGAGATGAGAAGCATTCCTTTAAGGTTATCTAAGTAATAACCCATATGCAAAATAAGCAGTATTGTGGCTATGGAAGGAGCATTACAAAAACAAGCACATCAGATACCAGGTTACAAATATCAGGGGTTGCTTATTTTGAATGATTATTTCCGTAATACTCCCACATAATGCTGAGTTCAGGAAAACCCAAAAGCTGCAGGACCTACAGGGTTTGTTTATTTATTTAATCTAGTTTAACCCCAGCAACTCCCTCATTCCTCACCACAAGACAAATCACACCATTTGTGCAAGGACCTCCATTCCTCTGTTGTAACAGAATTATTCTCTGTGCATCATTGCACTTTTACACAATTCAAAAAGCACAAAAGCACAGTTTCACTTGCTAAATATAAACATCCTTTAAGACAATAAGACAAAAACAAATCCTTGCACTTCAGTAACACCACAGCTGGGGGAATTAAGTTTCCAGATATGTTTCTGGTTTGCACTCATGCTGCCAGCTGCCTTTACATTTGTGTTACATAAGGGGAAAAAGAGTCTTTCCTACCCTACTAAAGGTCTTTGTTCTATCCAGGGGCCAGCTCACCTTATCCCTGAAAGCCTGAGCTTTTGTCACCTGTTCATACAATAAACAGCCCTAGATGTGCGGAAAACCTATTACCATTGGCAAAGAACAAAAGTTGGCAAGTAATTTCTGTGTTTGAAATGGGCAGAAGTCTCCAAAACATATAAGCATTTAGATATATTCTGGCCAATTTCCACACACACACCTATTTTTATAAGCCTTAAGAATTAAGGCTGAGTAAACGGCACGATAAATGTAATTAACTTCAGAATGACAAAACCAGGCAATCTCCCTGCTAACTGCTAATTATAAAATCAGAGAAGAAGCCAAGTCATCAGCAGCACATAGGGTTAATGAGGGTTTTCTTAGAGGTCTTGTTCCAGCTTTGAGTGGGCAGGCTGATATAGATCTAACATGGTAGATGTTTATCACCTCTGAATGCCATCACCAGAAGAAAAAGTTATTCTACCTTTCAGGCATGGTCAGGAACTTAACAACTTTCAGTGAACTTGTTAGACTCAGATTCCTTTCACCTGCTATGTTTTTCCCGTCTAAAATAACCTGTTGGCTACGGCACAGTTCCCAGTTCGATAGATCATTTCGGGTATTAACTTCAAATGATGACCAAATACAGCACACATACTTTATCCACTCTTCTGAGGAAATACATATACCTGCTAAGTGACCAGGTGGAGTGAAGCTACTCCAGCATTCAGCAGAGGTTTGTCCTTTGTGTTCAGTTCACTCTGTATGTATCAAATTAAAGCAGGCTTAATGAAGATAAACCAAATTGTATTCAGAATAACCAGAATGCAGAAAGACAAAAAAGCTCGCAGTCATCATGAATCCATTTCAAGTTTTTGGTAATTAATAACTGAAGGATTTCAAAAGGTTCACAACCCTTGCATCTGTGGAGGTCAATGTCACATTCTGTGTTATAGGGTTACCCAAGTGAGCCTAAATTTAGGCTTCAAATCTAGGGGTAGGCCTGGAGCTGTCAGCTGGCTTGAGCTGGGCTGAGCTAACAGCTGACAGTTTCTAGCCAATAATATTGTATTC
>JAOXXN010000364.1:18859166-18887553 GCA_026770055.1 Myrmophylax atrothorax | reverse complement strand
CGCAGTGTGCCGGGGCCGGTGCTCCGGCATTCCTGGGGAATGACTGGGATGGGATGGGATGGGATAGGGGCTGGCATTTTATTTTTCATTTGTGCAGTCTGTGACATGAAAATTTCATTTTGACCCTCAGGTTCTCGTATAGTACAAAACACTAAAATGACATGGAGGCTTGGCTTGACTGGGGTCTACAGGATGCAGCCAGTGTTCAAAGTTGGCCTTCCATCTTTGCTGTGGTCTCTAGGTATCAAAACATCTGCAAGCAGCTTCAAGATAATCATCCTTATGCAATGAAAGAATCTTCGTTCTCAATTTGGTTAGAGGTCTTTAGAAACAAACAAACAAACAAAAAACCAAACAAAACCAGAAAAAAATTTAATTATATGTAATATAAAATTAGTGCTGTAGAGAAGTGTTTCCTTAGTAGTTAAAAATAACAAAAAGATATAATCCCAGAATTAAATTCTTCCCAATTTCAGGACTCCCTGCTTTGCCTGCATTGTAGGTACTGATACTACTTAGCAACAGCACTTACTCAGGATCAGATATGCTTGTATACATGTTGCAAGCACCATTTCCTAATAACAAATCCAAATTAATTAGGAAAACTGATATATTCTCTTTTAAGAGGAGAAGAAATTGTTTGCTTATCTCTTCATCACTGACATATGAGACCCAGCCTAAATACTCCTTTAATAAATACACTATTTAAATATATGTGTTCTAATCTGATCATATTGATATAGAGATTCATTTTTATTGCATCATCTTACCAACATTTCAGCAGCAAGTTCTGGCCTAAATCACCAAATAATTCTATTTGTGAACCATCAACTCATTTCATGATGCTTAATGTACAGAAAAGCTTCTTAAAGCTCTTTGACTTTTTTCCTTAACACAAAAAAATTCTTAACTTGGGATGGATCATGGGAAGTTCTGAGAAAAGATCCAGAGGACAATAAATAGACTAGTTCTACTAAGTTTTGGCTTTTGTTTTTTCCTTTTCCTCCTGAAAAGAGCAAAGAAGGGGGATCCGAATTAATTCCTCTCCCCTGGATTTTTTTTTCCCTGCACAACACCAGATTTTTTGGTAAGGAATTTTATAAATAAAATAAGGTAAAATAAAAGAATAAGATCCACAAGTAGATTGTGCATAAACCTAGTTTTGAACTAATGTATAAATTAGTGTTGGAATAACTTTCAGCATCCTTCCAACCATCAATTGTCATTAAAAAGGCTCCCTATTTAATAAACAGGTGGTGGCTGTTTTGTACTGGAATCCAAGCCCACTTTACCTTTGGATATTGAAGCAGTATGGACATCAAGCCCTGTAGACTGCTCCATATCTTACAGTGGTAGAGTGCCTTAGTGTCTTTTGTCTTTCTTGACTAGATATATACATTTAAGAAACATTTATTTGCTCCTTCTTTCAAGTCTGAAGATCACTGACATCCACTGGCATGTGCAGTCACTAAATTAACAAGTAAGATCAATCTGTTTGGTGTATATAAGACAAAAGTACATACTCTATTGCCACCAAAAGAAGTATTTTTGGTCATGGACTTCTCCTAAAGACCAAGTACACAGGCAGTTTATTCTGGAGAAGCAGAAAGCACCTGTCTGACCGTGGGACAGAGCTCACCTGCTCAGCTGGTCTGCCATGGCATGGAGAGCATCAGGCTGCATTTCAGTGCACACTGTAATCAGTAGGGGACAGCAAGACTGGGTAAACCTTCTGTATTTTGCAGGGAACTCAAATTCTATTGTTGCACTTTTCAGGCTCTTGCAATATGCATAACATGTACCTAGAATATGCAGTTATATTTTTTCTTAGAGACATTTTTTGAATAAATAAAAATATCATGCATCATACATGTTGCATCACTGATTTATATATGTATGGTAATTGCCTAAGCCAATTACAGCACATGAGTAAGCAGAAGGGGATTGGAATTGAGGAGCTGAAGTTTTATTTTTAAGGATTAAAGTTTTCTATTAATCTGCTAAGACATGTTTATCCTGTGTTTGCCTTAGAATGGATCTTGCTGACCCAGAAGCATGACACTAAATTATTTGGTGCAATGATTTTGCTAACGTCCCCCCCTTACAGTGGGAGCACTGAAAGTCAAGAAGTAGCTGACTGCCTCCATGACTAGAAGCACCAGCTCTCTCTGTTTTCATCTGCATTCATCTCAATTCACAGCTTTCACCTTCCTGCATTTTATAAGTAGTAGAACAGAGGTAAAGAAACCACTGTGATTGCTAATTTTTTAAGTGGAGTTGCAAAGATGTCCTACATAACAATTAGATGGTTTTCAAATCACCTCTGTTGTTAGGCAAAGAACAGAAGAGCTGGGAAGAGAGATTAGAGCTGGGCTGAATTCTTCAATTCTTCCACTACCACTTGGCCATTGCTGAATTTTGTAGAGGTAACAAGAGTTTTGGGGCTACAGCTGAAGGAGGGTAAAACTCCCAGAGAAAAACTGCAGTCAGTGTGGTATCTTTAAAAAGATATCCCGCTAAATTTAAACCCAAAGTTTATGCCACTCTAAACCATGTTGGCTAATCCTAAATTAGTGCCACCAATAATGGCAACAATGTTCATATCACAAAAAGAGGCCTTAAATGGTGATCCAATATTTCCACTTACAATGTTTTCAACATTATTTTCAGCAGCATTTTAACCATTTGAGTGCAGTGCTTTACTTCTCATTAGAGCTGCATCAATGAAGACCTAAGGCTCTATCTCTCCAAATGCCTCTCAAATATTAAAACAAGCACATCACAAATAGTGAACTTCTAATGTTCTCACTTGTCCGTGGTTCACTCTCATTTCAGCCAACATTAATCTCTGTTACTCTTGACTGTTCTGTTAGAAGGCTTAAAGTATGCCTGCTACTAAACTATGCAAGGATAGATAAAAAAGAAGTCTAAGCGTAGGAATAATAGCTGTTTACTGAAAATAAACCCAGTCTTTGACGCAGAGTCAGGATTAGCAGATTCACACACTCACAGTCACGCTGCAGGAGGCAGCTAATGCAGTTGGGCTCACACTGAGACTTTTTGCACAATCAGCATCAAAGCATTCCCAACTCTGGCTCAAGTTTTGCATGTTAGTTCATTTCTCAGTTCTCACCTTTTTTTGTTAGATTCAGCAGTGAAACCTAAAGGTGGGAATGGAGGGGCCCACAGGAGCTGTGAGGTTGTCACAGGGACTGGAAAGTGACTAGAGCAGTTATGCAGATGAGGAAGAGCTATGGGAGCTGGTGGAGCATTTGGGGAAAGAGCAATGAGAAAAACATTATCAGGGAAACAATAGCCTCATGGGTGAAGGGTGGGGAGCAGTGAAATCAAAAAAGAGAGGTGACATCAAGAAGGTAGATGTAGAAACCATTTCTCACTTTAAATGTGCCCTGACACCCTTGCTAAGATATGCAGAATGGTTCAGGTGCCTGACAAATGCTTAGGAACACTCAAGGTATTCTCACCATAAGGTACATGAATCCTAATGAAAGCTTAGGGCAGTTTGTCATTAGCTTGCTTGTGCAAAATATACAAGATGCACAACAGCAAATTAATATTGCATTCTGAATTTTTAGAGTTTTCTGAATTTTCATATATAGCCTCTCGATACCAACATGTACAACATGTACTACTTCATGTACTACATATTCAAACACGTCTAAGAAAAATCAAGCAAAACCACTACAACTTAGATATGGTATTTCTCTCATAAAGGACAAAGCTCAGATTGATGCAGTCACATGAATATGCAAAAGGTAATCTCTTTTTAATTGTTTTTTTATTCATATCCTCTTAAATTTGTTTCTTTTATCTTTTATCTTTTCAATTGGCATAGTTAGTACTCATTGATAGGCAGTGTGCTCTGCTTAGCTAATTTTTCTTCAGGAAAAACAAAAGCATCAGGGACACCCATGTCTAGCAGCATGTTTTACAAAATCAGTTTTAAGGAGTGAGGCTCCTGTCCCGTTCTGTGCTCTCCCACACTCCCTCTGCTTTCCCTGCTGGGAATGTTCTTCCAAGCAACTAGTCTTGCTCTGCCCAGTGTGTCATTTGTTATCCCACATCTCTCCATGAATAATGGGCAACAGAATGTAATGTGCATAGGTGGCAAAGTGACTCCTCTTCCCAGAAACCCAAACCATTCCATATTAAAGCCTATTCCTTCAGCAGAATTGTTCCCATAAAACCTTCTCTGAGCCTCAGACAAGAAGGTCCTGCTGTGGACCAGAAAATACCAAAGCAAAATCCCCACATGAAATAAATTACATTTCCAAACCCAGCCAGCTCTGCACAACTGTCTTTGGGAGGAGGTATATCCACAAGCTCATACCACCTTCCTTACAAATCCTGAGAAGATCTCATTCTTGGAATCCACCTTTTTCCCAAGGTAAGAGGAAAAATGTACTCCTCCTCTTGAGTTTGGTAGAAAAAGTCTCTGATTAGCTAAAACAAGACCACGTGGCCAGGAACAGTCTATTTTCTTCTGTACCTGGCTAGTTACAGATAGAACTCCGTGTGCAGAGTGAATACCTCATGCATGGTGATAACAAGACTTCTACCCAGCCACCATCCTGCTGGAGCCCTCTAGTCCCTTCATCATGCAAGCCCAAAGTTATAGTTACCAGCAACAACCAAGCAGGGGAAAAATAGTATTGGGCAGTTCATTAAATCTGTGGTGAAAAAGGCATAGGATTTTACATGCAAATAAACTTTAATCAAATGTATAATTGCATCTGATAACTAAACTATATCTCCTAAAATCTTAATCTATGAAGGTTATGAAACCAGAACGAAAATCCACAAAACTTGTACTGGCTTACCTTTGGAACCATCTGGTAACTTAAGCTACAGTCTCTTACCCACAAGAACTCTTGTTATAGTCCCAGTTGAGTTCCTCTCTGTGAGTAGTCAAAGGACTGATGTATTGGATCTGCCTTTTGGATCTTATTTTCTTTCAAGCAAGGTTGGCTGGAGTTGCACCAACAGCGTGTCTAAGCCTTCATTGCCTCATGGACCTTACTCAGACACAGGTGCTCTCTCTGGGGATTATGCAGTCAATAACACAGCTGTTCCAGTTCCCAGTTTAACCATCTGGGAATTATATGATGGGTAGAACATTTATGGCCTTCACAAAAAAACACTTTACCATGCAGTCAGCATGGGACAAAAAGCAACAAGAGAGATGAGAACTTGGAAAAAAAAAAAGAATTAGGGTTTTTGTCCAGAATCCTCAGTACCTCTAGGCAGTAGAACTCTTTCTGCTTCCCCTGTATCTGAACTCACTATTCCAGCCTGGATGTGGTGGAGAACTTCTTTCCCTTTACTGGGTGCTACCGTTCTCCTTCCTCTTTTAAACTTGCTCACCAATACTTGTTAGTAGTTTTCAGCTGTCATTACCCAGGCAAGACATCTTTATTAGTTATTACTCTCAAAGCGGTACCTCATTTTCTCAACCTCCCTTTGCTGACACAAAGTGGACAATTCAGGATGTGCTGAAAGTGATGGGGAGTTCTGTGAATGCACTCTGCAGGGTTCCGTGGCTCACGACGCCCTGGCTCCCTTTGCAGCCTGGGTTAGAGCCATGTGTGTTGCCTTGCCCAATAAACAATGAAGAAAAACTGCTTAGAGAACCATCATCTGGTGGCCACATACAACATTCTTTGTATCATGTTTGAGGAACGTGAAGCTGTGTCCACATAATTAAGGAAACCATGGCACATTCAGTTTTGTTTTGGCCCTAAATCTCATGTTTGCCTATTTTATCTTTTAGAAAAAAATTATGATGACACATTCTATTCACTCACATATTTGTTTTGTTTTATCAAACCTGTTTTTCTTGTTACAATAGAATGTGATACATCAACAATTTTAAACAATTAAGAAAAAAACTGTAACGCTGCAAGTAAGCCTGTGCACATTTTCCAGGGCTGTGATAATATCGTAAGAGCTTTGCTTTTTTGAGAGTACCATTTTGCCAGAATGACTGTGTATGGGTGCCTTTGGGTTAACAGCTAGTTCTGTAGGGTTTTTTGGGCACAGCTTTTGGCTCCCTTGACTGTGTTGTTAAGATAGGAAGGAAGCCTCCTAGTAGTAAATGCTGCTTCTAAACATGTGGCTAATTACACTAGAGATAAGTAGTTCTGGTGTTGATAGGAAGAACAAATTATGAGAACTAACATTTCCAGAATCACCCCAGCATTCACATTTTGACAGTCTAACGTTGTTTAAAATGCTTATTCTGGAAACTTTCTTCCTAAAGTTTCTCATTAGGTGACTTAAAGTGACTGTGTTTCATTTGGTTAAAGATCCCTTGTTTGCTTTCCAGTGCAACTTGGAGCCAGGAAATTTGACCCACTTGTGCTGACCTCCAAGGTGCAATTCTGACTTGCAGTACTGATGGATTTCCAAAGTAACTGTATGTTTCATCTCATTCTAAAGTCTCTTGAATATCAGACAGATCGAGAGATACGTTTCAGTGGTTTTACCTCTGCTGAATGCATTCAGGATAGTTTGTGCATAATAGTTGCAAGGTCTAGCACTTTTGGTTAAATAGATGAGGCCTTATTTCAAGCATATCTACACTCCAGTGTTTTTGTCTCCTTTTCTTTTTGGCTTTTGCATGCCAGCTATTTTTGTCTTTTCCTACTGGTTAATGCATGCCACCTAACTTATTGCTATGGCACAGAATATACCTCATCTGTCACAGGCATTTTTCAAGAGTCTAAGCTGAATGTTGAATGAAGTCCTGCCTTATGTAGAGGACTTTTAATTATTCTTCAGTCTGAGGAAGTGGGAAGTAAGGCCAGGATGACGAGGACTGGGTTGTCAGGAAGATAGCTGGAGGGAATCAGAATATATCATTACCTAAGGGAGTGGTATCCTCAGTCTTCATCTACTTTAATTCTCTCACCAGACACATCAAATGACAGTGCTGTAGGGCTTAAAAAAATTGGAGCAAAGCTGGGGCAGCGGATGGCTGATAATGACAGCCTGTCTAAATGTCTGAGTGGCAGACAAGTGGAGAGAAAGAAATTTGCAGTATGGGCTAGCAAACATGGATAATGTATTTGGATTTTATCTGCTTTCTTTCTCAAGTAAGGTTTGGCAGCTGGTTAAGCTGGCTAGCTCTACATGAGCTTCACAATGTTGTTTATTAAATTATTTGCTCAGAAAATTGAAATTTGTCAATCATCTCAGTAGTCCACAACTGGTTGCTACTTCATTGAGCACAAGAATTAAGGACTCAAATGACACTTGCTTAATTGGCAGAAGTGAGAGAGTGAGAATCACAGCCTGATTTTTTTTCCACATCTCCTAAAAGGGACCAAAGTTAGGAGTTTGCTGCAGATGAAATTATTCATTGTAAAGACGGAGCTCTCCAGGAAGGAATGGAGCTGCAGTTCTGCCTGTCTCTCTTTCCCATGAAAAAAACATCTCTATTCCATTGCTGGGTCACTATTTACATGCAAAAATCTATTTTCCACTCATTAGGCAAATCTGGCATGTGTTCCTCTGGCTAATTCAGCTCTTGTGGCACATGCATATGTACTTGGCATAATAGTCACAAGTAACCTGTGAAACCCATGCTGATTGCCCCACGAGCTCTGTGAGGTAGATGCTGCTTCACCCAGCACAGTTAGAAGCCACTGATTTTCATGGGAGATGAGGTGTCTCACTGGCCCAGGACTTCGCCTCCCTAACCAGACCTGACAATTACACTGAGCTGGCAAGTGAGAGAGAGTATAGTGCTACCCCATCCCTGTAGCACAGAAGACAATTCCTTAACTAATAAGCCTTTCCATTTCCTGTGAAAGAGAAAAGATGGAAAGATGGTGCATGCCCACATGGAAGAGTGGGGTTGCTCTTACTTGGCTGTGTGTGTTTAAAAGTTACGCTTTAAGCTGAGTTAGTGACAAGCCTCCACCTATAGACAAAGGAGAGAAACAGGCACTCCAGAGGCACATTCATGCCATCTTAGACAGATGGCTAAAGAGAGTATCCCTGGCAAGTGATTCATCTCATCTAGAACTTTCTCCATAGACTAATGAGCGAGTCTAGAAAACTGGGTGTCTAACCTTCAGGTAGCAAAAATGAAGTGACATGAGCTGAATAGAATATAGATAAAAGTAAACATGGTGATACCATCCTCCAGGAGTTTTTCTAGTGTTATTGATTTTTTTCTTTTTTTAATGTTAGCCGTTATCTGAAGCCAAATATTATGTAGTGGTGAAACAGGTCAAACCAGCTATTGTAGATCTGTCTCCTGATTAGCAGCAGTTTTTGTTTTCACATAAGACAATTAATGCACCATTCCTACCCTGTGCCAAGGCAGCCTTTTAATCAAAGCCTGCTCCAGACATCATATGTCCCATAACATCCCAGGGGAAGACACTCAAAGATTTCTCAGGTGATTTCAGGTAATACTGCATCTATTTCCTGAACGGACACAAAAATATATGCAGAATAAGAGCCTTTTTTCTTTCCAGGTCTAGGACCACAATGAGTTTGTGTCATGCAAAGAGGAAAAAGAAAAACGAAGAGCAAAATGACATATCCTTCCCTAAATTACTTACCGCCCTACTATTTAAAAAAAGAGACAGTAAGAGACAATAAGAGGGAATACAGGAATAATGTCAGTAACAGACAACTGATCAAGAGGTACATGTTGCACTTCTGCATCCTGGCTTATTCAGGCCCCTGCAAACGTCATGGAAGAAAAGAACTTGGTGGAGACAAGTTGGCATTCTATAGAGGGTTGCAGAGCACCAGGGCAATATGGCAATTTCTCAACCCCAAACATGAGGTTCTCTGCTCTTTCAGAGAAAGGAGAAGGTTCAGTAGAGTGATTCAAAGATGACAACTTTTGTCCAGAGTAAGAGTAAGAGTGTCAGTTCTTAGCAAAGGTTGCAATTTAAAACATATCCTTCTCCCCGCGGCAGCATCATTGTCCAGGTTTGGCAGCTCCCCACTCAGCTGCTTTCTACAAATCCCATTCCAAGATGCCAAATTTCCAGCATACCCATGGATCAGATTTGGGTGTTGGAAATACCACCGGATGTCTACAACTCAGGAACTATGACCTACAGCATTATAATGTCCAAGTCTCTATGGCTACAGACCAAAGACACTGAAGGGCCCCACAGAAAGAGAAAGAGAGGGGCTGTTCACATACAATTTACCCAGCAATAAGACATCTCTTTTGAGGCTGTCAGTTTACAATCTGAAGTGAACTAGTCGCTCAGTCCAGTCCTTTCTAAAGAAACAAACAAGACACCAGTTTTACAACAATATCCATAGGGCAATATCCATAGTGCTACCTTAAGATTAAGGGCCCAAGGCAAACAGAATTAAAACAAGCCAAACTGCTGAGTGCAATGGACCCTGGAGGGCACTGGTACAGGAGATCATTCCTAAACAGGGCAGCTAGCTTTGTAGAGGAAAGGCACAAGGACTACCCTGGCTGCTTTCTATTGCTCCGTACTTGCAGGGTAGGAAGACACTAGCTCATTACCCTTCCTAATTAGGCCCACTTGCTCACCTCCTGTCCTTCATGGCCCCTTCCGTGATGGCTCAGACTGGAGGAGGGGGAGCAAGGTGTTGCTGGATCATAAAGGGCTCATTTGCTTTTTTACAGACTAGTGCAAGGGTTTATTTGCCTGACATATTGCTTAATAGTAAACCTTTGCAGGAATCAGAGAGCATGGGAATATTTGTTAGAAGCAAACAAAAAAGCTATAAACATTTATTTCACATTTAAACAAATATCTGGGTATGACCTCACTCCATTTATCCTGTCTTTAGCTGCATATTTCTCAGGAGTAACATCTATCTATGCTGGATTTATTTACTTATTTACATGCTTGGATTTATATCTCACAGGGGTCCATATTGCTCAACTCAAGGCAAAAGCCAGGAAAACATGAGGTTGCACTTAAAATACAACCTGTAAGTCACTCAAAGAGTTTCATATTGAGTCCTTGGTGTCCTGTGAAGAGCTGCTGGCACTGACTGTGTCTGATGGGAGTTTTATCCTTCTGTTCCAATTTACCACCCTGTAAAGATGATGCTTGAGCAGCCACTGCCTTTGTGACAGTGTGACTCAGGGCCACGGTTCAAAAGCAGAATATGATGCATTGTATCTTAACCTCCATCTCTGCAGGACATGTACATTTCTATTCCCTTTTGCCTTTTTGTCTTTGCATATTCCAGTAATTAAAAAATACATTCTTAAAGCATTCACATTTTTCACTCCACATTGCAGTGCCAAAACGTGCAGAGCCAGACCTATCTGCTAAAAAGAGCTGTTGAAGACTTGGAAAAGCATATAATTATCTGAAGCCACGGAGCCATTGGACCAAAGTCTACAAGGTGAAAACCTCATCAGGGCACATGTACTAACTTACTGAGGAAAGAGCAAACTCTACTCTATTCAGTTGTTCTTTGGTTAGCACAGAATAAACCTTCCAGACTAATACACATCATACTCAAAGGCCCATTTCTGGCTTAGAGAACTAAGGACTGAATTGCCTTTTGTTTGGTCCTAGACCTGAGAACAAAAGATTTCAATTAGGGATATTACTCATTTTCTGAGCAGTAGCAAAAACAATCTACACTCTAAAAATACACTTCTACAGGAGTGTAACTACTCAGTCTTGAACTGAATGTACTCCCTCCTCATTTGTGCTGCACTGGAGTTTGCTGGGCTGCACTGTCAGCCATGAGGATTGATGTGGCTTAAATCCCTCTTGCTCCCATTTCTGTCAGAGCATACAGATTTAAGGATGAGCCTCTTCACTTTCTGTAGGGCTTCAATGAAAGGACAATTCATTCACTGTCTGCTGGCCTTCAGCCTTGGATTTGGTCTTCTATTTGGGCCAAATTGTTCCTTTAGGCATGGTCTCTAACTTGATTGCACGATGCTTTCAGTGGTGATCCTGCCCACTGAGCTGAGAGCACAATTTAGCTGTTAAAGAGGACAAAAATCCTGATGCAAAGTCTTTCCTTTGTTCTTTGTTATCTCAGAAAGAATTTCAGTCTCCCTTGCAGCTGTTATTTTATACAGCAAAACCAACAGTTTTGTCATCTTTACAAAAAAATTAATATCTTTCAAAAGCCTCTGCTTAAAATAGCACTGTAGAGAATTTAAAGCATCTTTTCTCTTGCATTACTATTTGTAGGCATCATGCTCAGTTCCACAGGATGCCTTTTTATGTGTTGACTTAGGTAGTTGCACTTTTTGTTGCAACGAAAATAACACATACATTTTCAAAAAAGTACTCTCCAACTTCTAGTGGACAAAACTATTCCTGTAGAATCAGTGAAACTATCTGTGGAATGAGGCGCCATTTGGGAACAGCAAATATGTTTAACCCTTCTGTAACTGCAGCCATGTACCAAACCCAATACATTGCCTAGGACAGTGACAACAGAGAACCCAAACAAAATAGCAAACAAACAATAAACACTCCCTCAAGGTTACCTGCATGCTCTTACATTTAAATGGGCAACAAACTATATATGTATTCTTGGATTTTCCAGATACAATAGATAATGTCTTTCATGTCTCTGTTCTCTACAAAAATTTAATTAAATATTTAATTAAAAATATTATGCAGAAAACAAAAGTCTGTTTTTATGCTCTGTTTTTCCAAGATGCTTAAAACAATGCTAAGTTTTGGGGAAAATGGGTCAAGAAGTCAGGGAAATGTGAAGATTAAACTGAGGTATTATCAATTTCTGAAGATTGCACACTCACACACACACATACATTTATTCTCACGGCAACGTAGAATACCTTCTTCTAGGGCATCACCAAGGTTCTGATTTATTATTTCAATGAAATAATCCTGCTGATGAAGATCTGTGCTGTCAAGAGAGGGGGCTGGAATCTTGTGTAGCTAGTAGAAGCTCTGCACAGGCTGCACAGGGTTCTGAACTCCTCGCTGCTCACCCCTTGAGGGCCTGCACAGGAACCCATAGTGTGGGCCAGGTCAGTTAAGCAACAAGAGCAGAGGGAGACAAGTTGTACAGATAGAAAGGAAGGCAAATGGACATTTTCACTGTTTGTATATCTGCAACCAGAGTGGAAAAAACCAGCTCAGCCATTGAATTTGATAAGGCATGTCCCATGACTTTTTTTCATTTATAGGATATGCCTCAGATTTTGAAGGAGTAGAGATTTTATATTCCACTAAACTTTTGCTGCATGTAAAGTAATTCTGAAGAAACGATCAGTTCTTAAACCCCAAAAGGGCTTTGGGACTATTACAAAGCTCTACTTCAAGTGCAAGTCAGGTTCCTTGTCCATCTCATTGAAGGGAGCAGAACTGCTTATTACATCCTATACTTCATCCAATGGGCTTTTTGTTAAGATGAGCATGATGTACAATGGGAATCATGGGAGTCTTTTGCTATAGTAGCCAACCATTTGTCCTGTCCTGAAGGTGTACTTCTCATTCAAGGATGTTTCAGGGAATGGAGGTTTCATGGTCAGGATGACTACTTGGGGTTTTTTTCTGTCTGAAAAATAAAATTAAAAAAAAAACCTTGGAACTAGATTAAGCTCCTTGTACGTAAGTGGAGAACATGACATTTTCCACTCCAAAATTACAGACAAAACAAGATACATTTTTGCAAAAACACTTCACAGACATCATAGAAATACAAAGCTGTAATTGTCACAGGGAGTGGAAAGAGAGTGAATAAATATCTTAACATTTTAAGAAAGAGCACTTTATGTGTGCTTTTTGCTTTCTAGACTTTTAACTCTGCCCTGACTCTTCTTTTTGTCACCTGGACTATAGCCTATTCAAGACAAGAAAAATATGTATTTTGACTCAGGATGGACTCTATTCATGGTAGTTAACAATGAAATTGAAAGGTACCACTGAAGAGAGACAGTTCCTTAGTAGGATGTGTCTTTAGTAGGAACTGCATATTTCTTTTCAGGAGAACCACTGTACAGAGAAAGATAAGACTTGAGAGCAAGCTTGGTATCTGGCTCTGATTCTTCAGTTCAGAAGACAGGGAGATGTGCTGCACAAAGCTCCATGGCATGCAGGCTGGCAAAGTATCTACTATGCAGATCAGGAAAATATGGTAACAGTGAAGACTGTATACTGATAATCCAGGCAGAAGAGATCGATGCCTGCCCCTCTGCTTCCACATATGAGGAAGTTGTAACTGCAATGAGGTTTCCTCTCAATCTTCTCTTCTCCAAACTGAACAGACCAAGTGACCCCAACTGCTCTGTGTAAAGTTTCTAGGCCCTTCACAACCTCCATGGCCCTCCTTTGGATGCTCTCTAACAGGTTTATATCCTTATTATATTGTGATGTCCAAAACTGCACACAATATTCAAGGTGAGGCTGCCCCAGTGCAGAGTAGAGCGGGGAAATCCCCTCCTTTGACCAGCTAGTGATGCTGTGCCTGATGTCCCCCAGGACTTGGTTGCCCCTTCTGGCTGCTGCCTCATGACAGTGAAAATGCCAGTGGTTTCCAGAGACCAATCTATACCCACATTCGCTCTGTGACTAGCAAAAAGGGAGCAGTGGTGATAGTAGGAACAGCAAACCTTTTCTGCCACACAGTATGAAAGGGAGGGATGACACCTCTCCATCTTGTCCCACCTAGTTCCAGAAATTAACATTCTCCATTAGGGGAGGGGATGGTAATAGACCAGTAAATTTGGCAAAGAACCCATTATAGTGGATTACTATGGTGTAGGTTGCACTGCTATGTAATGATCTATTTGTTAGGTGAAAGCTGCACATCTCTACATGAGAGGTTTTATCAAATGTTCCAATGTTTTAAATTTTTGTCTAAAAATGAGATTGCATTACAGATGTAAATATTGCCTTCTGTTTCCAAAAAGCTTCTAACTCTAAACAGAGGGGGCATTTTGCCTTCTCTGATATCAGCACGTAGAAGTTGCACTGCAAGGGAATGAGGTTCTTTTTGCATACACCATCCATATTTTCTTCTTAGATGTGTCTATTAACCTGGTTTTGCTCCACTGAAGTCAGTGAAATAATTCCAGCTTTTCACTGATGCAGAGAAGACCAGCATCTGCTGTCTGTGACATTAGCCTTCAGATTGCCTGTTCAAGCAAGCCCCACATCATTAAGAAGGGAGTTTTTTGTACAGAACAGAGTACACTACAGAGAGGGTGGAGGTGGCTTTGCAGTTAAAACTCCAGCACTGGTTTGAGGCCTCTTTGCACTACTGTTTAAAACAGCTATACTAAGCTTGCAACTCTGGATAACTTTGATTGGGAGACTCAGGGGCCCAAGGGTTGGTTTTATTGTCTCTATTTTTACAGAGTGTGTGGGCAAGGAGGGAGAAGTTCCCTGGCAGAACAGAGATCCCTCCACAATGTAACCATTCACAAAACTCAGAGCTGCCCTGAATGAAGAGCACAGTTAGTGTCTGGACTACAAAATCCTCACCAGAGAATGTAAATCTGTTCTGCTGTGTAACCTAAACCTTCAATAAAAATGCAAAGCTGTAGTTTAGTGCAATTGTGTCTTTACTTAAGTATATATCTGCATATGGTTGAGTTTTAATATACCATTGATACAATCAACAATAAGAAACAAAGACTGGCATCTGGTGACCCCATAATTTCACAGATGCTATAATCAGAACAGGAGAGGTTATTTGGAGAGCTTCAAAGAATCTTTTCATTTCAGAATCAGACCTCTTGCTGATATCTTAGGTCCTCCATTGAACCATAATGCTGATGCTTTATTAGTTAATCAATAAGACAATACAGGGTATGGTTACCATAAGACAATTATACCCTGGAGCATTTTGAGGCATGAGCCTTATGCCTCTAACCAGATTAGGGTGAGATTCTCTTGATGACCAGACCCTTGGGGACAGGCTCATTTCTATGATGAGAAAGTTTTCTGGTTGAGGACTATGTGCATTCCTGCTGCAGAAGAATGAAAATGGTAGTTTAGAATTAGCAGGCATTTCTCCCAAGCTAAAACTCCTCACTCCAGATATCCTTTTGGAATGCTCCAGGGGAATTCTTCCCTATCCATGCTATTTCAAGGCAAAAGTAATTTTGAAACAGGTGATATGTTTCATAATCAGCTTTAATCTACCGTGTGAGTGTGTGTGTGTGTGTGTGTGTGTGTGTGTGAATGTATGTATATATAAAAAACCTGAAGAAGAAAACCGGAAAAAAAATCCTGTGATAAGTTTGCTGTAGAGCTGCAAAACAAAGAAAGGTATTGCCTTGTTGTCCATAACAACAACAACAAACCAACCCCAAACCCAACCAAACAAAAACAAGCAACCTGGCTGATTAGGTATTGTTTTTGTTGTCATATATGCTACACATCCAGTTGCTGTTTACATACACTAGAAGGCTATTCACAGTTAGTTTTTGTCTACTATTTCCTAACAAAAGATTGCAATGTTGATAAATGTTTCATTTAAAGGAAAGAAATGAGCACATTGCACTGAAGCAAAAAAATAACCCTTTTAAAATACAATTATAAGAAGTAACAATTACATTTGAGTGTGTACATTGCAGATGCACTGATACACCCTCTTTCTATAAACAAATTCACTGTAGACACTTTGAGATACTTTGGAAGTGCTTTCTCTGAGTGTTTGTAAGAAACATTAATGAATAGAAGTCTCAAATTTGCATTAAATGTGATTGCAAAGTGTACTTTTTTAGACGTCTATGAACACATGGCTATATGAAATAAAAAAATTTCAGGGCTTCAGACTTAACCTAGTATTTTTTTATCATTGGAGTGCTGGCACATCTGTGTTCCACCCCACCCTGCTCCAACACAGTGGGAAAGGAAAGCATAAAGAGATGAAATGTCTAGTCTTAGCTTATCCAAGACTCCAGTGACAAAGGCAGAATCATAATCTAAATACAGAGTAAATTTCTACACTGTAAGTCACTAAGTGACTGAGAGGGCCCAGTCACTAAACTGAGCCCATATCAGGGTTCTTGTTTATGCTTACTCAGGTGAAAAACTTTTCATTGGTGAGAATACACAAATGGTCTTTCTGGGGAACCACTGAATATGAGCCTTACTGCAGCAAGCAGATAGCACAGGAGGCAGGCTGTGACCTTTCAAAGAAGATCCAGCTGACAAGAAGCCTTCAAATCAAACAGAAAGGGTGTCAAAGCAATACTTGTGCCACAGTACGTATTCCTACTGCCACCATGGCCTTCTGTGCTTACATCCATCCTCCCTGATTGTTATGATTTTTCTAAACTTTGTATTTTGTAGGTGTGTGTGACCCTACTTGAGTAAAATGAAGGAAGATACTCTTAGATGGGCACGCCTCTTGCCATTCCCTTCAGCACACACATCTTTTCCATCTCTATTGATGCCACTATTCTGAGCCATAACTATCCTTACAGCCCAACAGCATGAGACTTTGTGATCACTTTGAAATCAGAACAACTAAAACCATTGCAACTAACTCAGGATCTTTTGCCAATCTACCAGGACAACTTTGATAACACATGTTTCAAGGTGCAGCTATTTCAATTACTCTGGTATTATACTCTGGTATTTGTGAACAGAGAACTCATGGAAAAAGCGAGGGTAGCAGGCTGTCCTAGCCACAGCAGTCATGAAATGGTTGAATTTAAAATTTTCAGAGTAATGAGAAAAATGACAGCATAGTTGCCACCCTGGAGTTCAGGAGAGCACACTTTAAGCTACTCAGGGAGCTATTGGGAGGAGTACCCTAGGAATCTGCTCTTGAGCTTAGGAGTTTGTGAGTGCTGCTGTCTTTAAGAACCACCTTTCAGGCACAAGAGCAGGCAATTCACAGTGTGATAAGTCAGGCAAGTGTGGTAGAAGACCAGCTTGGTTGAATCAGGGAACTCCTCTTGGGGCTCAAGAGGGAAAGAAAACTACATGACCTCTGGAAGGAATGCCAGGCTTCACAGGAAGGTTACAGAGCTGTGCTTTGTACACACAGGCAGAAGACATAAAAGGGCAAAGCTTGGCTAGAGTTGAAACTGGCTATTGTTGTGTCAGGCAACAAAAAGACTGCTTTTCAGTATGTTAATAGCAAAAGGAGGTCTAAACAGAACACTGGAGTTAGACTTGAAGTCAGTAATTTGACTAATACGGGTGAGAAAATAGCAGATACATTCAATACATTTCTTGCCTTGGTCCTTAATACTGATATACCTTGGGCTAACTGGTGCCCTGAGTTAGAATGTGGGGACAGTGATTCTCTGTATGTGGGCACTGATGCAGAAGGGAAGCAGCTGGATCAGCTGCATGTTCACAAGTCAATGGAACCTGAGTCACTTCACCCACAGAATTGAAGGAGATAGAGGATGTTAGGGCAGAACATCTCTCAATTGTCTACCAAAGGTCTTGGGAGTCTTTGGAGAACCCACTAACTGAAAGCTAGCCAATTATTCCATTTCATAAGAAAGGTGTGAGGGAAGACCCACGAAACTACCAACCTGTTGGTCTAAAAGCTCAGTACCTGGAAAAATTATGGAGAAATGTTGAAATGCACCTAAAGAATAATGCAATCACCAGACAGAGTCAACACACGTTCACAAAAAGAAGTCTTGTTTAACTAATTTGATATCCTTCTGTAACAAGGTCACCCACCGAGTGGATGAAGGGAAAGCGGTGGATGTAGCTTTGATTCTGAGCTTCCTTACTGCATCTTTAGTAATGTAATTCTAGTGAAATAGTTGGAATGTGTGGAACGCCACAAATACAACATGAACAGGATTCAACTCCAAAGAAGTATAAGCAACAGGATCAGGCCTAATACTTAAATGCTTAAAAAACCCCCAACCCTCAGACTTAATGAAAGAAACTCACAGGATACAACTGCATAAAAGATTCTTTTTTTTTGATCCCCCCTGCCTTATAGCAGTCAATTTTGAACCTGTATGTGATTTCTGTCCCAGTTTATGGTTAGTCACAATCACACCAGTAAAAGAAACTATGCAGCAGAATTTTGATAGCTCAGATTGTTCTGTTCCATTGCCTTGAACCTACTAACAAGTACAGCAAAGACCAAAAGTTGTCATGGTCTTAACATTTGAACAATGAGGCAGTGTGTGCATGTGGCTGGAGCATGTGTTAACAGCGTAAATGTGTCTAGTCTTATATGGAGCCCTTAAGGGTCCAAACTACGCAGGCTTTAGTCATGCAGTTGAGTCTTGCAGCTGTAATTTCTGAAACATCTTTCAGGGCCAATTCTCAAAAGTAATCACTAAAGCAAGTGTCCTTTTGCTCTTCCTTACAGGCGTATGACTGCAACAGTGTGTAGTGGAGGAGTTTGCATCTGAAGCACATCAGATAGCACATCACAAGACAGCATTCCTTCTGTTCCAAATTCCCAATGACTTTGATGAAGTTTGGTGTGCGTTAAGGGTTCTAAGAACTTCTATTTATATGGTGATAAAAAACCCCTCCTTGATAGTTTGTGTCCACTGCTGTTATTGTATTAAGAAATGTTCTGGTTTGTTTTTTTTTTTTAGTTGATAACTCTTTGCAATTGCAGTACAGCTGGAAGAACACAGTTTAGAAGTAGAAAATTAGATACATATACACATGGTAATCTTTTAAGATGATTATCAATTAATCATAAACTGTCCCAAAGCCCAAAAAGTCAGTGACACTCTTTCCCTTGCACCTGAGGAGAGAGCTGTAATACTTGACAAATTAGGAGTTGCTCTGAGGAGGTACAACAGAAGTTCATCTCATCCTGACGAAAGGCCAATATGCGCATTGTTACACCATGTGAGTTGTGACAGGCATATGGATGACCCTGACAGGATTCTTCCCACAGCTTGTAACTTACACAAGGGACCGAGCAGGGATCACCTTGCACAGCTGCCCACAGACTGCTCATGGGCCCAGCTCCTGAGACTGCTCTGACTTCCACACTTCTACTAGTACTTCCTGAAGTGGAAAATGTTTAAGACTTAGCCTACAGTCAATATTTCAGAATTGCTGTTATGCTGGGTGGTGGTGTTGTAAATGGACAAGGCTGCAATGGAGCCAAAATCTGGGCTATATATTGTCCAATTAGTTAAATAAACTTGAATTTTAAAAAGCAAAAATGGCAAAGGTGTCTCTGACAAGAATGTTAAAGTTGCACTGGGTATTCGTTAGTTCTATTATTCTTTTTATTATTCTTTCAGTGCAAATCTTATTATTATTTCTTTTTAATTCCTTGATGACTCCAATACCAGAAAAATTGAAATTAACTTATATTTGTTTTTCACAATGACTATTCAGATGTGGGATTCTTTTATTGAAATAATACACTGGAATGTCCCCAAAAATAATTTTGGTATGTTAGATGACACATGAAGTAAATGCCAACATGAGTCTCAAAGGCTAGCATTCCTATCTAGCCTATGTATATCTAAACCCACTAGGGATATGGAAAAAATTAAGGAAAACATCCAAGTTTAAGGAGTGAAACTATAATTTTGTCCTTAAGTGTCTCTCTGAATTACATGGTGTCAGCTTGTACTGAATGTTTCATACTTCTTACATGAAAGCTTCAGTATTGTGAACCTGTCCTTCTTAGTAATTTTCTTCTCTAACAGCCATTTGCAATGTGAAAGCAGATCCCTCTATCCTGCTGCTCTCTGGATAAACATTGAACAGTCATGTTACTTGCCTTGATGGAATAAGAGTGTAGCTTTTTCAACTGTATGTCATTTCCCCCTTCAAGTAAGAATATTCCTTCATTTTTTTCTGGATGAGGTTCTCTTCTAGAAAGTTGTTCCTTGTCTTAAACATTTTTTTAGAAGCACTGTTTGGTTGCATCCTAATGGTCATTCCTCCAACTTAAAGGATAAAAAGTAATGTGTTTTTCTAGTTTTGTTAACATAAAAAATAATTTAAAATCTCACTTACTAAAATCCAACCAAACAAAAAATTCCTCCAGCTGTGTTACCATGAATCTAAAGTAACATTGGTAGCAAGGTATAGAATTCACAAAAACATGGAACTCAATTATGGACAAAGAAAAGATCCTCAATTTTATGGCATCCAGTATCTGTCAGTGCTGCAAAATTGAATGTATTCTGATATGTCTTTCGTATCTTTTTAAATTATACACTTGAAAAAAGTCTGCTCTGAGTCTCTTCCACTTCTGGAAACATTAAAGACAGGAAGGGACCACCTGAAATAACAAATCCCTGTCCCCTGCTCAGCCAGAGTCAGCTGCAGCAGGTTGCCCAGGACCATGCCCTGTTGGGTTTTCAGTATATCCACAGACGGAAACTCCACACATTTTCTGGGAAACCAGTTTCAGTGTTTGATAGTAAAAAGTGGGGTTTGTGTGTTCAGATTGATTTTCATGTGTTTCAATCTGTGCCAACTGACTCTTCTGCTGTCACTGGGCACCACGGACAAGAGTCCTTCTCTCTCTTCATTCCCTCCCATCAGGTGTTTAGGCACATTATTAAGATGCTCCCTGATCCCCTCTGTTCAGCGACAGAGGGAGCTATGAAAAACATCAAGGATACACCCCTGTACCAAAGTACTGCAGGATCTCTAACTGCTGCCTGCAAAACTATTTGATCAGCAAAGTGAATTTAGCTCTAGCAACTCACTGAAATTAAAGGAATACTGCTTTCTTCGGAGTCGCACTGTTCTACCAGCAATTTCCCAGAATCTTTTTGATAGAGGGGAAAGACTTAACAATTTAGACTCTGTAGCTTTTAGAATGCACTTTTCCCTCAATTTTAGAAGAATTTTCAGAGCACAAGGGTCTACCACGAACTATATGTAAAGATGAGAAGATTGGCCTGTCTCAAATCCAGCATTCTCATTCTCAGCAGCCATTCTGTATAGCTGGTCAACAAGTGACAGCGGCTTCTGATACAGAAACACAAGTGTATTAGGTACACAAGCATTCTTTCATTTCCAAGGGCAATGGCTGTTATGTAAAGGAGAAAATTTGTCAGCTCCTGATGTAGATATTTTTTTCTATTGACAGAGAAAAGTGGTATTAAAAAGAAAATTATGGCCCAAATGGATGTAAATGCACAAAGGCATTTAAAATATAAAAAAATACAAAATATTAAAATACAAAAATATAAAATGACTAAGGCTGAAATGAGAACAGAGAATAATTGTGAAAGCTAAAAACTAAGGAAGTCACAGCCAAATAGTCATTGTGCTGCTTGGCATGTGTGTCTCCTGCACTGCACAACATCCTGGTTGGTTGGACACATCTGGCTGGCTACTGAAAACACAAAGTATCTCAGAAACTGCCTGTTGAAGGGGTGTTTTTGTGGGGTTGCTTTGTTCCTTTGTTTGTGTGGTTGTTTTGCTTTGTTTTGAATTTTTTATTAGATACCTTCCATCCGGGGGGGAAAGTCAGAGGAGTTAGATTCTCCAAAACAAGTAACTGGACTGGAATGCAGGGTGGTGGCCAGTCTTGTCCCCCAGAGAGGAGATAATGAGCCACAATCTTTCCTCATGTTCCTACATTTTTAACGAAGACTTTTCATTAAATTTAAATGCCCCACTTTTCCAGTGTTCACAAGATTTGTAAACAAGATTTTATCACGAAGTCACTACTAAGTTGCCTGTTAGGCATTATCTTGAATGAGAGAAAAACAGGTTGATAATAATTGATTTTGCCCAAAATTCTTTCCATTAGCCCTTCCCAACGCACAAACCCCCAACCTGCTGCAGTAAGTGGCAAAGTTGCACTGACTTTATTTGGCAGGGGTTTGTTCAGCCACTCTTAAACACTTCATGGCAGACATCCAATATCTAACTGTAAACTCTACAAGCACACAATTTGCAACTTGTTAACAACTTAACGTTTATGGTCTCAGAGGAGCTTATCACATGTTAATCATTGCCCCAAGACCAGTAAAATCACGTATTATAATCAGTAATTTTGAACCTATAAAATAAAGAATGTATTTGTCCCAGTGAAACGGGGACACAGCTAGAAACCCAAGAAATACAAGGGAAAGAACATGTGATGGCTCTCCTTTCTCAGCATTCCCTTGTAGTTTTGATGTTTGCCATTATCAGAACTGGTGTAATTACTTAGGAATCCAGAAAGAGCATTGCTTGCTCTCCATTACAGTGTACTGTGCATTTTCCACGAATGTAGAAATAAAAAAAAAAGCCAACACAAAAACACAGTAAAAAAGTAGGAGGGTACTACAACACTTAGAATAAACACAGACTTCCAGTTCAGCCATGATCAGCAAAGCTGATTTCATCTCCATTTCCAGCTGCTTCTGCAGGTTTAGGTCAGGCACTTTCATGGAAAGGAACTACTTGTTTGGTGGGATAAGTGAAGGCTCTTCAGAGCTCTGAATACACTGGCTGTGGCACACAAAACTGTGAAAAGAATGAAACCTCTTGTCACTTATGATTGACAGAAAGGATCTGAATTCCCTGGCTTCAGCTACAGAAGATAGAAGAGCACCAAATTTGACTTCACTTCAAAAAACGGTTGTCCTACAAAGTGTAATTTAAGCAAATATGTACCTACTTTGAAGCCACATTTAAAACCCAATCCTTATCCCCAAAGCTAGTTTTAGATCCACTAACAAAAGCTTCTTAGCATATTAGTAGAAGTATGGCATTCCAGTATGTGAAATTTCAAAAAACTTTTCACCTGAGGCTGGTTATTCAAATACTCCAGTTGACAATGAATCAGTCATTTTTAAAGAAATTATATGATCTCATACTTTATAACCAAAAATTTGCAGAAAAGGCAAAGATTTCCTTGTAAAAATTTCTTTAATCTCCTCTTTGAAGTGCTAAAGGTTGAAATGCTAGGAATAAAATGTGTCCCATTTCAGTGGCATGCAGAGTTTTCCCTCATTGGATCAGCTCAGTGTACAGACTGGATCTGCTGATGTTTTCATTCTTCCTTAATGTCCTTGGGAAACAAAATTAGAAACAGTAAACGTCTTAGAAGAAAGATTCTAATTTGAGACTAATATAAGGCAGCAAAGCCCCATATCAGCCAAACCAGCTGTTGAAGTAACTGAGAGAACTTAAGCACTGAGACCTACATACACAAGACTTGTTCAAGCAGGGTTTTGAGCAGAAGAATTTAGCCCACAGAACACTCTAGATTCTGCTCTCATCTCCTCTGCCTGCTATTTCTTGCAGCGTTAGTTAAGTGCATTTGAGCAATCAGAATCAGATTTAGGCATGCTTGAGATTTAAGTCCCTATCTAAGCTGCCACCCTCCATGCACACTCTGTCCATGTGCTACAAATTGATCTCACAGCCTGTGGGCTGTAGAGTCCCGTAACACTACCTGGTTTGTGACTGCTTCCATCAGATCAGGCAAGCACTGCACAGTCCCCATGAGACCTAGACACTTGGAGAGTGACATGCTCAGTGAATGTTCTCCAAGAACACCCAGCTGAAGCTGACAGAATGAGATCCTTCACAAAATGGAACTGCATGTGTTATCCTTTTCACTCTGTTCCCGGTGGCGCAAGTAACTTATGTGTCCAACCTCAGGCCTAGAGCACTTATGAACAGAGAAATCAAAGTTCAGATCCTTCTTTGGCCACAGTGAGTTCAAGTCCACAAATCTCCCCTCACAGAAGACAATACAAATGCCCATGACACAGGCTATGAAGAAAACAAGCAAATTTTACTACACACCAGAATCGCAAGCGAAGGGCATGATTCTGCAGTGCTTTGTGGCTCCCAGGCCTTCTCCTGGAAAAAAAATTGGAACTGACCTCAAGATCTCTAACTATAAAATCCAAACACATTTGTAGAGGGAGTGAAAGAAGCATACATACCATGTTAATTTTAAGGCCCTCAGTACTGACAATATTTTCACTATGCAGGCATGATTCTTTGTAAATATGCCTTTGTCATCAAAGCATCCTAAATGGCTACTTTGTCAGAGAAATTTCTGTCTGGCTATCTGGTCAGCTTACTTAGGTCTTTTTCAGTTTCTGAGATATTCATGTCACATCCACAAACACAGCTCTGCCTAATTTCATGCCAGAAGATACACAAAACCCATAGAGGGAGTTGATTGTGTTGTAAAAGGGAGTAAGAGTTAAAGGCGAGCCATGGCAGTAATAACATTAATATTAATGAGTGCTGCAGGTGCCTTTGTTCTTCTGGGAAAGGACACAGAAAATGTGCCAACTCTAAAGCTCTGACTTAGCAGCACAGAACGGAAATTAAGAAAACTGTTATGCAACTTTGCTAAGGAGCACAAGAGGAGACCTTCATGGAAGGATGAAATTTTACATTTGGATTTAATGGTGATAAAGAAGAATACACTAGATAACACTAAGTAGGAACCAGAAGTAAGAAAGATGAAAGTTACACCCCTCCCTACAAGTTGTATCTGCTGCTGAACAGAGCCAAGGGCAAAATGTCATGGAAGACTACAGGTAGTTGGGAATATGCAAAAGGTAAAAGCTTGGAGATTTACAATAAGAAAATTTTTGTAATTTAATCAAACTCTTCTGAATTCTTAACCATTCAATTGTCACATTGCAATGGTGACATTCTTAACCATTATGCTGTTAATAAACCACCAGGTGAAAATAATTTTAGGGGAGGAATGAGTCACAAAGTGTGTGCAAGATGGTAGGGTCTGGGAGGAGCATTACTGCGCAGGGAATGTGGCTGAGAGGCAGGAGGCAGCAGATCTATTTCAGACTGTGCCACTGGCTTGATTCTGAGTGAATCACAAAGATTCAAATATTCAAAAGAAGCTTCTAATTCCAGATGCTTTGTTTTAGACACTGAGACTCTTTTCAAAAGTGCTGGACACCTGCAGCTCTCTCTGCAATCAGATGGGATATTCTCTGGATGAAGTCAGGAATATCTGAAGCCAAGTTCTGAATAACTGAGAATGAGGTTTCATTTCATGGCAAAAGTGATTGGCCAACAAACTGCTGGTATAAGAGCTTCCCTGCTCCCACCTTACTCTCCCATGAGCTGTTTTTGCTTTTCTTGGGATAGGTCTGACCTCACAGAGCCAGGGGCTAAACTGGCAGAAGGACTCACTTGTGGGGGTTTACATACCTTAGGATTAGTTGCTTGAGTCATCCTCCTCTGCAGCCTCACAAGCACCAGAGGGGTGCAGGGAATCAGGGAGGAAGTAAGGAGGAGTAAGGATTCCATCTGAGGCAGTGACATTTCAAGACTAATTTGAACCTATATGTTTTAACCTCAACAATCATTTGTTTCAGTAGCACCATTTGTAAAATGGAGATGGATACAGACTACACTAATGGGAATAAGAATGAGGAAGTACAAAGATTAAGAGCAACTCCATATAAATACAAATCTTAAGTAGAATGTTCTTATTCTCATGTTTCTTCACAACTCTATTTGCTGCATTCCTTTCTCATCTCTTCAAGATCATCACTTCCCTCCTTGCTAAAGCTGTTGAACACGTTATTTGTTTCAAATCAAATTTAATTGAAATATGCCCAATGTATAGTACCTTTAATGTTGAAAGTGGTCCTACCTCTTATAGTTTCACTTTAGCTATGCTGCTCTTTCCTGTACCCTGACACAACACTCCTCAATCACTGCCTCTTATCAGAGCCTGACAGGAGGTGCTGCTTCCAATTCATCAGCTGGAAGGAAAACATTTGCTGTAGGATAGCACTGCTCTGCCAATGCCTCTAGAAGTCAGCCTTTGAGAGGAATTACTGCTTCAAGTACTCAATTAGTGAAATCTTGGCTCTGCTGAAGAAGGCAGTGGGATCTTTGCCACTTGAGTGTAGTGAAGCCAAGATTTCATCCACTCTCCATATGCAGGTGCAGTACACTGAGGCTCTGGATTTTCAAGCTCACCCATAAAAGGTTATTCTCTGCTTCTGATTTAGCTCAGGAGTTTTTACAGTTATAGACCACCCATTATTTCACCACAACAGCTCTCAGAGAGGCAGCATGGCTAAGACAAAAAGAGAGCAGATACTGAACATGAAATCACATTTAGAGCTAACAGGTGCTGGAAGGTACAGTGAGGGGGGGGTTTCCATACATTTCAGACCGAAAGAGTACCTGGAGAAGAGCATAAGAAGCCCCAACCCACATTTGTCAGTAACTAATCATAAAAAAAATCCACAGGAGCTTAGCTTTTACCTCCACATGAGCAGGCAGTCTCATTATGCAGCTTAGTGATAACAGCAATAACAGCAACCAATTTAGTCATATGAATTCTTCTTCCAAATACAACTATTTTGTAACCTGATTTGTTGACTGAAAGATGACGTTTCAACAGTAGTTGAAAGCCAGTGGTATGTGGTTATAATGCCATAACCTTCCTATAACCTTGTATTATGGACAAAATAAGGTCTCTACTCCAAGTGGTCCCTACTGCAAAACATATACCATTATCCACAAATTTATAACTGATGATACCTGGCTACTATTAAAGATTAATATGTAAATATTACTTGAAACTTGATATTGTGATGTACAATCACATTAGGGCTTCATTAGGACTATCTAGGTTAAATCACAGAAGTTATTAATATACAGAATACAATGCATTCAGTAAGATTGACCTTCTTCACCTGAAAGTGGCCTGCATCAGTCAAACACCTCTAGAATTATGCCTCATCCCAGAAAGAAACGTTGAAAAATCAAACTGATAAAGTAGTATGACTGCGGGCATAGAAGAATGAGTTTTCTATAGATGAGGTGACCTGCATAGAAACAGGCCAGCTTGTGCTGTTAAACATTACCCTATAAATAGAAGTGCAGTATGTTATGAAATAAACATGGAGAAAAAAAGAAAAAAACATAACAGGTTGTTTTCTTTGTGTGCTCATTGCTGGATCCACAATTATATTTTTTGCAAAGAAAATACTGTATAAACAATCTCTGCAAGGCATTTTTTTAGTTCTTCCTGCCAATATGAATTAAAAAAAAACCTATAGAAAAAAGGTATAATACAATACTTCCTTTAAAAACTGGAACAAAACCTTGCAACACTTCTGTATGCAACTCATTTGTTACACATCAGGAATGAAATAAAAACTAGTTACTACCTGGAATATACACACACTCTGTGAAAACTGTCATCATCCCTTTGGCTAAATTGTGAACAACAAATTTTATAATTCCTTAGTCATTTACTCAATGCTTGGAAATGCCATTCTGTGGATTAAGTAGACTACGCTCCATGTTAGCTGCACTAAGTAAACAGCCATTCAAAGCAAATATTAAAAGAACTTCATTTAACGTGAGAGAGGATGTCCATTTGCATTGCTTTATTTTCTTTAAAATGCTGAAATATTACTCTTCCATTAATATATGCAACCTTACACTAGACTAGGTCCAAAAAATGGAGGTCCATAGTGCCAATTCACCCAGCAGCCACAGAAATTAATACAAGTCCCTCCACTGACTTCTGATACACTGAATCATACAGTTAGTCACCATTGTGTGAATTTAAAACTACCTATAGATGACAGGTTTCTTCTTATAAATATATATGCTCATATTTTAATTACCAGAGTAGTTTTACAAATCTCTGATCATGCTCAACAGAAAACAGGGATTCAGTTTTTAAAAGTAAACATTTTGCATGTCCCAAATGAGCTAAATTAGGAAAGTTTCTGCATTCATAAAGAATGAGACTAGTTTTGACTTATTTCTTAACTTGCTACTTCCACATTAGGCAAGAGGACTGCAATCAAGTTTAAAGGCTGCACTGAAAAGCTAATTTAATTCTGGTATAGAACAAAAGAAAAAAGTTTCTTTTTCATTTTCTTATGAGTAGCCAAATACACATGACAACAGAATTAAAATTTATCACAGTTTACTAACAAAGGTGAGAGCTATCCCATGGAATCCAAGGGTATCCATCCCCAGGGGATATCCACAGCATTTTATATATCTATCCATGCAAGTACCAAACCAAGTGAAAAAGAAAACAGTTCTTTCTAAAACCTAAAGAGAATATGAGTTTTGGTTACATAAGCATTATATACACCAGGAACAGGAATTACTTATAGCAATATTTCCCTGGGCTGCCTCAAGGATATTCTGAGGCAAGCTGCTGACTTTTGAAAAGAAGACAATTTAAGCACCTGCAAAAATCATCATCACGCCTAGGCTTCGGGAACGATGATTTGGGAAGGGCACTACCCACGCTTGCTGCCAGCGTGCTGGTGGCTAAAAAGGCTGATACGGGATAGGCAAGTCCGGTTGCAAAAGGCACAGTAGAAAGGCGATATTGGCGAGGAATGGTTCTTTCTGTGTTGTCTTTTCTCCTCGAGACTGACTCTGCGTGTGTTCTCAAAGGAAGCAGCAGCGCCGTGAATGGTGTGTCTCCATCCATCCTGATTGGAGGCCAGAGTGGACCACTGATGGCAGTCAATATGGCTGAACTG
>JAOXXN010000364.1:18841453-18853717 GCA_026770055.1 Myrmophylax atrothorax | reverse complement strand
AGAACCTACAGCCCCCGGTATTCCCAGAAGGTCTCCCATCCAAGTACTAACCGGGGCTGACCCTGCTCAGCTTCCGAGATCTGACGGGATCGGGTGTCAGGGGGGCTGTCTTGGTTATGGGCATCTGTTTTAATTTATTCGCTTCCTGAGACACAGGCATTACGTAAAGCACTAGCCCAACATACAAGTTCAGCAATCATCTCTAAGCAGTTAACACAGGCCTCTCCTCTGCCTTCAACTTTTTCTTCTGCAGATTCTCCAGTGGTGTAAAATGAAGCAGCAGCTTCCAAAAATGCCAAACCATTAAATGCCTTCCTCATCTACAATGATGTAAGCAATAATTTCATGAGTATAAAATTTGCACTGTGCTCCTCAATGTCATTTTTGTGAGTTTGACTCTTCTTCCAATCAAGTCAATTCAATGCCAGCATGAGCAAGGCAGAACTGGAGTCATGAATACCCTTCATCTGACCAAAGAGTCTGAAGGCTGTTCTCACCCTGCTGGAGCAGCCAGTGCACTTATTGGGGCAGTTTGTGGGAACCACCAGAACTCACATGTCTTTCTGTTCTCTGTTCCAAAATGAAGAGAGCACAATTCCCCATGGAAATATTCGAGGAATTAAATAAACACAACAAGCTTGGAGCAGTTAAACTTCAGGGCCAAGTATAAACATACTTGATTGGTTCAAAATGTTTTAAGAATGAAAACCAGGGGCCCCACCTCTCCCTGCCTTGCAAAGGACTGTGACTAATGTGAAAAACGCTTTTCAATCAGAGCAGGAAAAAGTGTGCCCTCTGTTTTAAGGAATGTTTCCCTGATACTTTTGATGAAGTGAAAGTTCTCCTTGGAGAAAACACATTGCCTCCTGTAATGTATGCCTGATGTAAGCAGGGAGGAAAAGGCTTCCCTTTCAGAAGCAAAAAAGCATAAAATTCAAGACAGAAATGAAGCAAAACATTGAGTGGAAAAATAGTAATAGTCATGCAGGTGTTTCTTTGTTAATCACAGTTTACTGGCAAGCCTCAGAATCAAGAACATTGTGTCATATGAGGCTGAAACAATCTTGAAATGTGAGAGCAGGTAATTCAGTATCCAATGATATAAAAGGTTAAGCTGAATCATAGTCTTCAACCACATTATGAAACACTTCAATTTGAAAAGGATATCACAGACATCGGACTTCTCCAGAAAACATTATATAATGTGTAAAATAAGAGACAAAAAACTTGGGGAGGTGTGACAGAGCACATGAACATCTAAACATCATCTGAGCTAGATGAAAGATAGTATTGTTGGGAAACAAAATGAAACAGACTCTTAAAAAAATACTGCACTTTAATTTGGAGGATCATTACACAATGTAATATACTATTGACTAAGACTGTTTCAAGAGCAACAGAGATAAAATTGTATTTTCAAATTGGAAATAAAAACTATGTATGGGAGGCAAAAATTTTCATTATGTGCCACCATCACACTGGCATCATTGTCACTAGAATCACCGATTTCAATTCAATAGAATATTTCCTAAATATGTAAACTAAGAAATCCCCTGTTATCACCTACTCTACATGCTGTTTGGTTCTGGCTATGAGACTTCTTTGAACCAGCTTCTTTACAGAATCATTCTTGCCCTGTAAAAGGGTCATTTTGAGATATGCAAACCTGTCCTATCCTTTTATAAGAAAGTGCACACACATATTAGGCCATAAACAAGATTATCCACCAGATGTAGATCATAAATGTTTATTAAACATTTTAACTCTTCCTGTACCAATCCTTTCAGTAGAAGAAAACATAATCAAAACTTCTAGTTATCCTTAACTCTTCTAGTAGCTATAAGCTTGTTCTCTTCCTTCTATTACCATCCTTCTGCTCTAGAATAAGGATTAATGTTTAGTTTTCCCTTTCTTGGTATCTATTATTTCTGAAATAGCAGCTTTAATTTTCTTTCTAAATGTTTTTTTTTTAGACTGTGTTATCTAATTTTTGATTCTGGGACATCTAATAAAAGCTGCTTTAAAAGTTTCTAAAAAACTCGTACTTCTTCTGTTCCTTTTAATATGTTATTCAACTTTTAATTATTTACAGTATTTTTTAATGAAAGAGGAAGACATGAAATGCAAATCTAGGAAAGATACATATTACCCCACACAAGTTTTTTAAGTAAAAAAATACTGTAAGCAAATGAAATTGTTTAAAAGTAGGGTTCACTGCAGGTATAGAAATGATAGATTTGAACATTTATTGTAGAAAAATTAAGTTAAAACTTTCCTAGCAGTCTGGGTTTTTTAAAATTCTTTATTAATAAGCCTGGCATAAAAAGTAAAGTCTTGATGACAAAGTCGGATGTGTGGAGTGTTGTGTTCAGTTATACACTTCCCTGTACAAGAGAGACAAGGAGACCAAAGCAAGTCCATCAGACATATTCAAAGGGCTTGGAGCATCTGTCATGTGAAGAAAGGGTGCATGAGCCAGCACTGCTCAGCCTGGAGAAGAGAAGGCTTGAAGGGCCTGTACAAACCTGTACAAACACCTGAGTAGGGAAGAAGTGAGGGGGCACAAAGAATATGTGGCCAGACTCTTCCCATTGACTTCCAAAGAAAAGACCAGAAGCAATAAGCATGAATCAGGAAATTCCATTTCAACATAAGAAAATACTTTCTTACTGGGAGGGTAACCAAACACTGGAACAGATTATCCAGTGAGGCTGTGGAGTCTCCACCCTTGGAGATACTCAAACTGTACTGGATATGGTCTTGAGCATCTTGCTTTAGGTCATCCTTGCTCAAGCTGGACTAAATGGTCTTGAGGTCCCTTACAACCTCAACCATTTTGTGCTGCTATGAACCTGGAGGATGATGCTGGCATCACAAAAACAAACAAACAAAAAAAGCTTCTAAATTAGCAATAAACACAATAGATCAGAAATCTAAATGTTAAAAACCTTCAAAATAAAGAAATTCTGCACAAACCCTCCAAGAGGAAAAATTACTTTATAAGTTGAATTTGATGAGTTTATGAAAGTATCAGATGAAAGTTTCCCACAGTAGCTTGTAATAAGGCTAATCCACTCAGAAGACAACTTACAGTGCTAATTTTCAAAACTAGGGGTTTTTAGAGCATGAAGTATGTAGACATTTCAGACATCCTGATCTAGCCAGTCAGTTTGAATTAAGTGGTTGCTTCCCCTAAAGGCCTACTAGCACTAGTGCATATGTAATTGCTTCCTAATCCAGTTCTATTAAATGATGCACCTAATCTTAAAAACACCTTAAACACAGGTTAGCTCAAGCACATTTTTAACCAGGTAATTTCAAGAAAACTGCTAGAGAGTAATTACAAATGTCCAGATGGATGGTGGTCCCTCACTTAAAAGCTTTGGCCAGTATCACTGGGGACCAGCTTACTAATTTGTATCAGCTATGGGCAGAACAACCTACCTTACCATGGCCATAATTACAGGTGTAGATCTTAATTTTTTTCTAGACATCAGAGGAGGGCAACTCAGACTAAATGGAGATGCAGCTCGCATATTGTCCCAGTTCAGCAAGCTGGGACCAGTTTATCACTGTGTAGGTGTGACCAAAGCTGTGTATTCTAAACCCTCTGTGTCATTTCTCATGAACTGTTAACAATAGACCATTTGCAGCAGCTGCCCAGGGCATACCCGACCCCTTAGGATGTAAGCTGAGTGTTAAAGAAGCCTGTGAGATAAGAACTGTGATAACTCCCCTCAAGCAAGTCGTTGGCACCTTCACACCCAGCCTGAGGGGTTGTGTCTGCTAATGGGCCATCAATGATTCCAAAAATACCCCATGACTCACAGAGTCAGATCAGCCATTGTGGAAGTCCCCACCCTGGGGGAGGGACTGGGCATTCCCTTCTGAACCAGAGGGGATATAATCCTGGGTTTTGGGACTTCTGAGACCACTTGGCGGATCCAGAGGAGGACCAGAACCTCAACAGGAGGAGACCACCACTCTTAACCAGACTGCGACCATTACCTGCACCAACAGGTTTTCCACCTTGTTTTACTTTGGACTCAGGGGAACCAGGTGGATCTCAGCATAGGGGCTAACAAAACCCTTTGTGTTTGTGCCCCAGGGTGCTGGGTTATACTTCTGAGGTTTGTGGGTTAAAACCAATTTCTCTGTGTGCCATTGCACTTATTGTAATATTTTTATTAAATTGTAACTCTGATTTATAATCTTTTTATGCTGAGTTTGTTTTTCCTGTTGGTTTACCTTTAAACCAGCACACATGTCAAGCTTTGTTAGGGCCCCAAGTGCACCTCTTTTCCAGGGGCTGTGGCCTCACCTCAAGTACTGTGTGAAGTTTTATGCTCCTCAATATTCAAAGGACATAAAACCATTAGAGTACGTCCAGAGGAAAGAAACCAAGATGGTGAAAGATCTTGAGGGTGTCTTAGGAAGAGTAGCTAAGCTTACTTGGTTTATTCAGCTGGCAGAAGACAAGGGCAAGGAGTGAACTCGTGGCAGTCCTATAACTTCCATGTGCCTACAAGAAGAGCAGTAGGGAGCTGATGGTAATCCTGATCTCATCTCTCTGGTACTCAGCAACAGGACACAGGAAACGGCATCAACCTGCATCAAGGGTAAGCTCAGACTGGACGTTAGGAAAACATTCCTCTCTGAGAGGGTGGCTGGCCACTGGAACACACTCCCCAGGAAAGTGATCATGGCATCGAGCCTCCCAGAGTTCAAGGAGCATGTGGATAACACTTTTAGTCATAGTTTAGTTTCAGGCAGTCCTGTGAGAACAGGCAGTTGGGCTCAATGATCATTGTGGGTTCCTTCCAGCTGAAGATATTCTATGTTTCTGTAATTCTGTTTTAGCTGCCTATGACTCAAGCTCAGCACTGGCTTCATACAGCTCTGTCACCTTGAGTCAGAGGTCTGCATAGAAAAAGTGGTTTGAGAAAAAGCTGTAGGAAGTGGGATCCTTTCCACTTTTCCTCTGGGGCTGCTTTTTAGCTCAGGCTTTTGCTCTCAGTGTCTGCCTGAATTTTGTTGCAGGAATGCCTGTGCTTGATCTTCCACCTTCCTGGCTCTTGACTCTGATTCTGACCTGCTCACTTGACATTGTGGCTTCATCTTGGACCTATCTCATCACTACAGGCTTGGCAGGTTGTCTGGACCATTGGGTGAACCTTGTTGCCATCACCAGACCTGCTCTGCTCTTTGTGCTCCAGTACTGTGAGACTGTGCCCTTGTCAGTGAGGTCACCATCCTGCCTGCCTTCACCCCTGCCTCACCTTCCTGTACAGAGTGGCTGCCCTTGCTGCTTCCTGCTAGATATGGCCATGAGCCTTTGGAGGGTACAGAATAAATTCCCATGCTAATCCTGCGAGGAGGGCTCTTAAAAAGCATGCAATAGAGCAAGGAATAGTTCTACCTTTAAAGACATACCTGATCTCTTCCACAGACTTTCTGCTACCCAGAGAAAGTCAGATGTGCATTTGAACCTACTGTTCCTGTATTCCTCAGAATGGAGAAACAATTAAGGAAAAAGCATGGGACTTTATTGCAGGGGTGAAACACGATGATGGTACTTTCAGTTGTCTGAGCATTGCAAGCTATGCTACTGAGCTGCTTCTAAACAACTTAAGAGCTATACTGCTGTATTCAGTGACAACCAAGTTACACAAATTTATTCAGCTGGTTTTTTTAGTGATGCCTGCTCTAAATGTACACTCCATATGTCTGGAACTTGGGGGTGGACCTGGCATCAGCAAGGATAAGCAAGCTGACATTCACCCAGACTGCTAAGCATGTCATGAACAATGCAATTTCAAGAACACACATTTATGTATTTTGCAAAACTGACCCCTGCTGCTACGATAAAGGTAAACTTACGGCACTCGGATTTCTCAGCTGTGAAGGCATTTCTAAAAACACTATTTCCCATAATTTGAGGAAGAAAGAAGTAAGTCCCAATTCCATAAAGGTGAATTACTTCTCTTTTCTGGTTGCCTTTTGAGCATTCAGTACCATTTAAATCCATGATCCTGAGGCTGAGGTGCTGCAGACCACAAAAATCAGCATCAAGGCTGGTTGATGTTTTGATATTCTAATCTTGGCAATGTTTCTTTATGTTTGATCATTCTTCCTTGCTAAGAACAAACTCTAAAGCTTTTAGTTTTAGCTGTTTTAACTCTAGCGTGAATACTAGGTAAGGGAACATATTAGAATTTTCTTTGTTTTGGTAAAGACTCCTTTGTAGCCTAGCAGAAGGCAGGAGGGAAGGATACAAAATGCTGCAGACTGCTATAGCATTCCATTCTGTAGGACTAAGAATTCAAATAAGGTCCAGACTCCCACTTCCACTGACAACAGTTTCTTTCCATGTAAGACAGAGCAGGAAGCAGCCCCCAGTGCTGGCTCTTTCACATCTCAGTGACTCATGTATATACTACTCTCATAAGTTAATACTGAAATGAGCAATCATTGTCAGTACTGGTGATTTATACAGTGTCTTTCAGCAGCAGAGAACTCACAATACTTTGCAGAGTATAAACTTTATAAACACACATAAGCAAAAAAAGATACTGCCATGTTCAGATGAAAAATGACAGCTGGGCAACACACAGGAAAAACGTGCCATAGCATAAGGGTCTAATTGCCCAAAAAGGAATAAGGAATTAGAGTCCTTTTGCTCCAACAGCAGTCCTGACTCATAAAAGTATATCCTATCGTGAGAGTCTCAAAATTCACTTTTACCCTGAATTAGCTGGTGCCCTGGAAAAAGAGGAAATCAAAATCACCAGAAGTGTGAAAGGAAATTTTGTTCAGGAAAATGTATTATCCGAAGCTGAATTTGGGAAGGGCACTAGAACAGCTGTGAAGGACATGCCCTGTCTATGTAATGAACATTTCAGAGCATTGAACCATTTTATATATATATATATTATTATATAAAATTACTGCAAGTATCAGTACCTCATTCCTACAGAATATGCAGATCACAATGACTCAAGTAAAGACATTCTTGCAGACGCTACCCTGGGATATTTTTTTCAACTTCAATTAGAAACAATGTGAACTGGTGAAAAAGCTGTGGCACTTAGTAAAGCAGTATTATTACTTCCTACTGCTCTTGGAAAGAAACTAGGAAAACAGTAACTATGCCCAGCTCCTCTGTGAAAAGTGATGGGTTGCAGAGAAGTATGGTACTCCTTTTCTACTTCTCAGAACATACACAGGACATAGCAAGTAGGCTAAGTTTCTTTAAAGTGTACATCAGTTAAGCTCAAATAGGATGTAAGTTAAGACTTAGATGTCAATCAGTCTCCTCAATTTTGTCTTATCTGTTGAAGAAGCCACAAAAACTTACTTGTACGTGGTTTTGGGGAGATGTCTAGCTGTACACTAAAAATACCAAATACCAACTTCTAGCAAGTTTTTCTAACAGAAAATAGGGTAAGATGATAAATACAAGTATTAGAATGGCAACCCTACTCCCGGAATTTGAAAAGGTTGATTTTATATCTAATACTTGCATATGGCTTTATAACAGGCATAAATTGCCTGTTAAATTCAAGCTTCTACAAAATCAAGGAAAATGTGAATCCTAAAGTTCAACTAATAGTCATGCTGACACTGCTTTCTTATTCAGGAACCTCAAAATATTTGGAGAAGGTGGAAATATTAGCACCTACATTTACATAAAGACATGGAGTTGATGCACTGAAAGATAACACTGTTTGCTTTCTGTACATTGGCCTTCAATTTGGCTTTTAACTGAAGTGTTTAAGTTGGGAACACTATCCTCAATCCTTACTGTGCCATCCATGGTCTAAACAGGTAGTTTCAGAGCATGATTAGCATTATGGTGGGTCTGAATCACTGTTCCAAAATCTTTATCCAGTGCCTTTCAACATTGTTCCATGGGGATCAGATTTCTATGGAGATGGCCGAAATTTCATGATTCGGCCTAGGCTTAATGTCACAGCTGGTATATTGTCCTGTGATTCTTGTTTCTCACCTGAACTGCTACACTAAGAAACCTCTGGGAAAAGCACTTTTAAGAATCCTGGAAGTCAGTTAATACCTGCATCAGTCATGACCATATCAGAATGCAGTAATGATCCAGGAGATGACAACGCCTCTATTATGTGAATAGCTTCCTTTTCTTGTTCTGATAATTCTTTTCTCTTTTTAAACTGTAATAAGACCTAAAATAGGAACAAATGAAGGCTTGAATAAAGCCTGACACACTTTAGTTCTTCAATTATACCATTCATTGTATGAGTAGTGAAAACAATGTCATTATATAAATGAGTCCATCTAGAGCACAGAAGCATTTGATCATTCTTTAACCAAATATTAGAGAAATGCACTTCTATGTTCAATCACTTTCTTGAGATACAGAAGCATGTGCCATGTTAGTCAGTCTATGGGTCATGCACTGGCCCAACACATGCTCTGTCCTTGAAAATAGATAGGAGCAGAACAATTTGTAAGGATGATTTGAAGTGAATTAAGTACAGCAGCAATATTAATCATGACTTTGACTACTTTTTCCTTGGATACTCAGACCAAGTTGTGGTGAATGGTAGCCAAACTACAAATAATTGGGGTTCATCATGCAATTTATGGAATAAACATATCCATTTCAACATGAAACATCAATGTTCTTAAACAAAAATTTGTAGCAGAAAAAGAATCTTTAATTCCCAGTGCTGCAAAGGAGTTTTGCTGGCTCAAATACAACTGTAAAAAGCAGAATGTTATTGGCTGGCACATACTATGAATATATCATATGTGGTCAAAAAATGGCCAATAAAGCTTTCACAGCTTAGATATTTAACCGGCTGGAGAAAAAAGAAATGGTCTTTTTACTTTTCAAACCTCTTAAAAATACCACTGTGCAATGGCAAAGAATTCCACCTAGCTCCTCAAGAAGCAGAGAAACACAGCAAGTTGAGTACAACATGCCCAGGACACTAATAAGTAGACATAAAGATTACTGGAGAATTCAAGCTGCAATGTAGAAAAAAAATGAACTTCAAGGAATTAGTATATCCTCAGAAATTACAAATGATAAAAGGGTAGTTGGAGATCACACTGAGTGAAATATTTAGCAGCTTCCTAATACAGAATGGTTCTGGACTACTGATACATGTCAATACATCAGAGTCCAATTAATACATTTTCTCAAAGCTTGTCTTCGCCACACACCATCAAACACTCACAGACCCTTCAGTCTCTGCTGGCATGAGAAAGGCTTTGTTTTCATGCAACTCTTCTGCTTACCAAGACTGTATTACATTCTCAGCAGATTTCTCTGCATCGAATCTTTACTATTGCTTGATTTTTGGAGTGCTGTTTCCATTTCTCTGTCCACTCCCTCTTTGTGATCTTTCATAAGTGGATCCTTCCCTGACACATACAAAATTAATGACTCTTAAAATACACACAGGCACACACATAGCTATAACTAACAGAACAAGGTCATTTAAAGGAATTCTAGATGGAATGTAAAAGAAAGTGCAGATTTGCAATGTGGCAGTTCAGTGACAAAACTATAGTTAACATAAATAGATGGTTGATGTGGTCTTTTAAAGTACTCTGATGGTACGCTAAGGGTTGTGCTGCTTTGTGCGAGCTGTAGTGAAATCTGGAATTTCTGTTCTCTCTTTGAGTACTCGAAGTACAACACTTGAGTAACTCAGAAAACCAAAACAAGTATCCTCATCCTCCCATGGCCTCATAGTTGACTCATTCTGAATTTGGTAGAGTGAAAGCCATAAATGAAGCCTTCCCATCAGGTAGTATTCCCAGAACATCTCTTCATTCCTAATAAAGATGCATTGCAGCTTTCAGTCAAGGTGGTAGCCTGGACCTGTCTTGTCTACCTAGCAGCCAGTTTTCATAAAGGATAATAATTGTTATCTGTGAGACTTCTACTACTTTGCCAGTATAACCAGTCAAGAGCTGTACAACGTAATTATTTAAGACCCGTTTTCTAGAAAAAGCAAATTAAAAATCCCTACCTTTTATTTTTTCCCTGCCCCAATGAATCAGGCACTTCTCTCTTTAAATCAATAAGGCAGAGAAGACATTGAAAGGCAGACAAGACAATTAGTGTTATGTGAAAGACTGGAACTGAAAATTAATTTTGTAGCAGACCTAAAGGCAGTAATATTAAACAGCTTATATACAGCTGTTGCCTAAGTCAGTGCTTATTTTGGAATAGGTATCTGAATTTGACATTCAAGCATCAGAAATGTAACTGTGTCCCCTCTAGCCCAATATATAATTTCACCAGAAATAGGATATACTTACATAATAGCACACCTACTTCTAACTTGGCTACATAGCATGCAAAAACTTCTTGCAATGATACCATTAAATACAACACCTCAGAACTAATATCTGACGTCCAATAAATTGGGATTGTTCCATTTTGCTAAGATTTACAAACTACAGACCAAATACGGACCCATCGTTTCTCTGTGAGTTTTAATGCTCACCTAAATGGCTAAAGTAACACAGACACAGAGATATATGTACAGGTATCTGCCAAAGGGCTTGGAGTCTTTGGAGGCCCCTGTTGACTGGACGCCAGACAACATTATTCCTATTAAAAAAAAGGGCATGAGGGAAGACCCAGGAAGACCTTTTAGTCTAAAGCCAGTACCCGGAAAAATTATGAAGAAGATCACACCGGGGGCTGCTGAAAGGCACTTAAAGAATAATGCAATCATCAGGCACAGTCCACACAGGTTCACAAAGAGAAAGCCCTGTTTAACAGATTCGATATCCCTTTACGACCTAGTCACCTACCTAGTGGATGAAGGGAAGGAAGTGGATGTAGTTTTCCTGGATTTTAGGAAGGATTAAGTATTCTTAACGGATTAAGCCTGGATTAAGCCTACTGATACTGTTCCTCAGACATCCTTCTGAACATGCTCTCCAGTTGTGAGATGAGCAGGTTCATGATGTGTTGGGTGAAGAAGTGACTGAAGGGCAGAGCTCAGAGGGGTGCAGTGACTGGCCAGCCACCAGCACTGCTCCCCAGGGTGCAGTTCTTAAGAACAGGTTGTAGCTTTTGTTCAGCCCTAAAGCAGTCAGGCAGTTAGATGAGAGGATTCATGGCACGTGCATTGGAATGGAGGGATCCTGTCCTGTCCTGTCCTGTCCTATCCTATCATCAAAAGATATTCCAAGAGCCTGAACAAAAGACAGATTTTGAATAAGAATGCAGAAAGAACATAATTTTGCACATAGCACAAAATTGCACTCAACATACTGAAACTAAGGCAATTTAGGTGAAATCTTTTGTTATGGTGGTGCATCTCTCTTGTAACACTTGTTAATTACTCATTCAGAAAATATATTTTTATTTATCTGTTTGCTGTCCTTTAAATAATACAGATACTCATTTAAAGAAAACATTTGCAAAACCAGAATGCCCCAGTGGCATTTGTTGGTATGTTACAGAGAAAGGAACTCCTGAGTTGATCAAGACAATTTGAGTGATTGCAAGATCCTCTCACGTACTAAGCAAATACCCTAATCTGTGCTTTCCCTTGCTTCAGAAACATAACTGAGTTTTATTCACGTCAGTGTGCGTGTGCAGATGTGTGTAGAAAGGGAGAAGACTTGGTGCAACACACAAAGGCAAATACGAAACTTGAATTTGACTGAATTTTCAGTAGGGGCAAATCAAATATTCCGCAATCAGTCGAGTTGCCTTCTCTGGGGTCACGTGGGCGGGGGGCGGCGCAGCAGCCACAGCATCCCCGGCACGGCTGGTACCCTCGGGGTGCAGCCACAGCATCCCCCGCACGGCTGGTACTCTCGGGGTGGGTGCAGCAGCCACAGCATCCCCCGCACGGCTGGTACCCTCGGGGTGGGTGCAGCAGCCACAGCATCCCCGGCACGGCTGGTACCCTCGGGGTGCAGCCGCAGCATCCCCCGCACGGCTGGTACCCTCGGGGTGCAGCAGCCACAGCATCCCCGGTATGGCTGGTACCCTCGAGGTGCAGCCACAGCATCCCCCGCACGGCTGGTACCCTCGGGGGGACCCCGTGGGGCGGTTCAGGCTCCCGAAAGAAGCACGGCACACAAGGGGTGTCTTGCCGAGGCACCGGCAGAAGTTTCCTGCGGTCTGGTCCCGATCGCGCCACGCTCCCGAGTGGCACCGCAGAGGGCGCGGGCGGCACTGCAGCCTCCACGGGTTATCCCTCTCCGTGAGCCACCCATCCGGGTACCTCGGGAACGCCTCCTTCCCGG
>JAOXXN010000364.1:18814174-18827599 GCA_026770055.1 Myrmophylax atrothorax | reverse complement strand
AGTAACTACCCTTTATCTTATCTCCTACAAAAACTTGGCTTGGAGTCTTTTTTACAGACTTTTAAGGCAACACTTGTGACTTTTTAATATTATTTCCAAGAAGTGTAAATCGCATTGTGCAGTTTTTTGTGGCTTCAGAAGTAAAATACTCATGTGGTAAGCCCTATTCTTTATGTAAGAATGTACAATCTCATTTTAAAACTGAAGCATCTGAAAGCAGACAGAGCCAAAACTCTAACATGCAATCTCAAAAACGCCAAAGCATTCTCCTTAAAGGAATGTGAAGCCTGTGTAAACTAATTTCCATGACTTAACCTAGTTTTGAACACACCATCTCTTCAATAAGTAATACCTGTGATCAAACAAATGGGAAAAGTATGTGTGCACTGTGGGAACCAAACAGAATTTAATTTCAATGTAATTATTCAACGGGGTCAGAGGAAGAAACAATCACTGAAACTTTATGCTTATCACAACTCACTGAAGTATGTTTTTTCCTCCCTTGACATGGGGCTTGTCAAAACAGATAATTATGGAAATGTTAGAAATAGTTTGAAAGAAGACAGGCATGGTCACAAAAAGTTTCTTTTTTTAACATTTCACCTTCCATCCAACTGCAATTCAGAAGCCACTGAGTTTTATTACTGCATAACAAGCACATAATGCATGAGAAAAGCAGTCACCTTCTGTGGTTCTTCTATGTCAAACTATTTTCACAATCTTGACACTAATTAAAGGAACAAGCAATTCTGCTTTACTTCCCACTAAATATTAACATAACATACACATGCATACAAAGCAACAGAGAGGTTTCAACTCAAAGTGAGAAGATTCGTGGCTGTGCACCCCTGTGTTCACACCTACCGCTTGCAGCATACCACACTGTTGGGTTCAGAGATAAATTGTATTTCTCTCCATACCAGTTTCTCTTGGCACTGCCATAATTGCAAGTCTCCTCACTAGTTTTATGGCACCACAAGACAGTCTATAGCTTTATTTCTATTTCCATTCTACAGACAAGACTTTAAAAAATGCCAAGTTACTCAGACACTCTTGAACCTCAGGACATTATCAAACAAGGTCTGTTACAGGAAAAAACAAGGGTTAAATTTCTAAATACAGTCAGGCACCTTGTGTTACAGACAGTAGGATTCTTTAAAAGCTGCTACAAATTTGATGCCCTCTGAAAAACAGGAAAATACGAAATCAAACAGAAGTTAAGCAGATAAAGCCTTTAAAAGCTCACTATGTGCCTGATATTTTTAAGGTTTGCTACTTCCTTAAAAATATGTCTCCTAATTCCTACTAGGTTTAGAAGCTGAAGACTCAAAAGTTTTAGATACAAGATACTTAAACCAAGTTTGTCATGACTCCTACTATCTGTGTGGGGAAAACCTAGCTGTGAGAGACAGAGAGGTAGGTACCCTATTGAAACTGGTACCATAACCAAAGCTTGCAAGTATCTTATGTATCCAGCCACTACCTCAATTAGGAGCTGCATCAACAGAAAATAAGAATTTGTTTCATTACTAATATTAATATATTTACATAATGCTCTTTCAAATTTTAAATAATTTTTTTAAGGGAGCATAACCCAGAATGAAAACAGGAGATAGAGAACCAGCAAAGCTTGTGAATGCCTTGCAAAGTTGCCTATCAACAACGTGCTGAGAGGTTCTCATCAGTAGGACTTCACTTGAAATTCACGAAGGTGCATAAGAAGTGTGAGGCATAGCGACAGTGCTCCAGTAGGTATTAATTACACTGTTCAACATGTTTTAAATTTGAGGAGTTTCACGTTGGTAATGTAATAGCAACATAAACCCAAAAAAGAAGCCCTGAAGAGAAAAGGGTTTCCCCCCTGTCTTCCACAAGCAAGTTGTCTCTCCCTCCAACTGAGATGTGAAAAATCCGAAAGATGAAGATGCCATGTTTTAAGTTAATAGGGAAATCTGTAGCCAGAAGGACAACTGTACGAAGGAGCATATGTCAGACAGCACGTTTATCTTATAAACCTTTTGATGAGCCACGCTGAAGGCAGATTATGGCCTGAAGAATGGAAGAGAAAAGCCTCTTAAAGAAATAATATGCATGGATAGAACATCACTTCCTATAAAACAACTGCAATATCTCAAGATGACTTTTGATAATAAATTCTGACAACACTAATACTTAGCAGGTGAACTAATATGCATGTAACTGCTCACACAAAATAGTATTTGGTTAAAATTATTTTAATATTACTAGCCTTTAAAATGTTTTCATTAATTTGGAACTGCAAGGTCCCTAGACAATGACATATTTCTTAAAAAAAAACTTGCTACATACATCTAGTTTCCTATATACATAATAAAGAAATATATTAGTCTACTTAATTATTCATCCTTTATTAAACTAGTTAAAATATAATTTACAGCTGCACAGGAATAAAGGAGCAGCAAATGTTCCTCAGCCAATCATGTAAGACTATACACAACATATATATATATATATATATATAAAAATATATATAAAGGGATTGATGATAGAGTGCTACAGTAATGCAAAACCATACATATTCAAGCCCAGATTCTCCCCTGTTATAAGACACTACATGCATGTGTATACATACACACATGCTTGCACTACATGCAGGCATGATCCAAAATTCTGTATCAATGCGGATTCCCTGATTACCATAGGAACAGAATATGTTTAAGCAGAAAATAAGGAACAACTTGAAATCCATTAATTTGCAAAGTTATCACTCTTAAAACTGAGTTGAGACTTGGCATATTTCAAGCTGTAACAAAATCAAAAGGCAAGCAACTGTTGACCAGTATTGCAGAAGCTGGCTTTAAAGCCCAAAGCTTCCAGCACCAACATGCCGTGATGTAACTGATAAGGTTAGAAATAACCAAGGTGATGAGCAGCATTCGTGGGTTATGTCTAGCCAGGCACAGAAGTCTAAGTGACTTCCTCCAAAAATCGGGGAAAAAGGATGGGGGCACAAAGAGGAAAGAAACCATTAGGTATGTGGTACAATTAACACTGAACAAGTTGACTTGTGAAGTCAGTGGAGTATTCTTCCATTTAAAAAAAAAATAATAGAGGAACTAAAGAGAGAGATGTAAAGCAATTTCTTCTGATAGAAAATGAAAGCTTTCTGAGGGAAACAAACATACAAAAAAGATGAGTTAGGTGTTCATGGAAGAAACAATGACCTGAACACAAAACATGATCAAGTTACAAGAATGCCATCAACAGACTTAGCAGGTGTCATGACCCAACTACCCTGACCACTGGTAAAGAAGGACAACTCACATTCATGCTCATTTAAATGACTGACATGTCCTGATGATTATGAATGACATTTTGTTAGCCTACAATATTTACCAGATCATTAGTTCCCAAAATATGGTCATCAGTGTGATCAGTAACATTAGCAACATCCAGCTGATTTGTGAAGCCCTGTCTCTCAATATTTTCAATTAAAAATTGACAAAGAGCTCATCATGAGACACCTGATAGCCTGAGCAGTTTGGCAACCTCTATCATCAATTGCTGAGAGCTGAATAGAAGACAAGTTTGACAAATATAAAAATCAAATGTAAGATACAAAAGAAGGATGGCAGGCCAAGAGAAGCGGAACAGAAATCTTAATAAAGAAGGGCAGAAGACAGGGGGAAAAAAAACATCCAAAAAAGTGGTATTACAGACTGCAAAGGTAGAAACACAGGCACAGCCTCAGGAACTTTAATCATGTTTTGTAGTGTTAGAATATGACGTTGACAGCAAAATGCCATTAAAACAAAAATGCAAAAATTGTGGGATTTACATCCTTTTTCAGAAATAGTTTAGTCTTATGAGAAATATATGAAAGAATAAGAAGATTTGTTATGTAGGGTTTCAACATGAAATGTAGCCATGAATATTCCCTTGTTCCACAGCTGTCAAGCAGCAGTTTACTGTATCATCTTTACAGTCAAAAAGAGTATGTAATACAGAACAGCAGCCAGTAAAGTTTATGTGGCGAAAACACTAAAGCAAATCATTATTAAAAAATTGGGATCAAGTAACATTCTACATGCATTTCACTACTTAATTATATTTTTAATGATATTGTGGTGTAAGGGTTTGTGGTATAGCAGTCTCAAATTAGGAGAAAAGCAGATCATACATATCACCCTACACTAATACAGAGAAAAAAATTACGCTGCACTATCATATATTTATATTTAAAATATGACTACAGTATTATTTTCAAAGTATTAGCAAGAATTTTTAACATACCTATATTTGAACTATTTTTTCTTATACAGGAAAAAAACATTCTATAGATTATTTAAAAAGATAATTTCTAAATTCCTAGTATATCTCTTTTGCTATGATAAGGTCAATGTGCAGCCCTGCAGGTAAATTACCTAGCTGCTAAATTATTTTTCAGATCTATTATCTCATGAAAGTATAAGCAGTCCTGTAACTCTGAATGCACCATTAGTGCCAGTAATCTTTCACTCTCCATAAATTGCTTCTTCTGCAAAGTAAAATATTTAGAACACTATTGTTCCACAGTTCTCTCACCTGTGGAGACTCCTTGCTCTCTATTTCAAAAATGAACCAACATCTCTAGCACTGAGAGGAGCTTTAGTGCACCAATTCCAGACCCAAGGCTGCCCTCCTTGGAGCAGGTTTATCTCAGCACAACTATCACAACAGTCTGCTCACAGAAACAATAGAACAACAGACACACAACACCTCTCATCTTCAATTATCACACTAAGTGGTAATTTCAAGAATAAAAGTTGTATGAATACAGTCAATATGAGCCAGAGCTCAGGAGGTCAGTCTAAACCAAGGTAGAACAACTGTTGTGGTACCAGTTCTATGATTCAGCAGAAGTAACTAGGATGAGGAGGGAAGGGAAGAAAATTTAAAAAAAATCCCCAAACCCACACCTAATACTTCCCCAGATAGGTTTAAGGATAAATTTAACTTAAAATTCTTTCTTTCATGGTGTATTATAGGCCTTACTGTCTGTACAGTCTCAGTGGTAAGCATGAAACAGGCAGAGATATAGCTGACAACCTGTATGTTGTGTGGGAGCTTGTTTCAATGAGTTCTATCTTGTAAACAGCAGCTAACAAGCTCCCCTCCCAGGTATCTCAAGATATCTCAGTTCTACCCCAACAGTGACAAATCACAGCACTGAAGAGTTCACTATAAATTAATTATTGCAGTTTGATTGCAACAATGGAAAATTGAAATATATTTCATCTCACCTCAATGGTGGGTGGATCCTTTCTTTTTTTTCTTATCCATGCTGAAAAAAAAAATCAGATGGATTATTTCAAAGACCATGGAGTATTAAAATTCAAAATTATTACGAATTTTTAACAGAAAGCAAACATTTCTGAAAAAATTGTGATAGAACTTGACACAACCTGGCAAACTGTGTCAATACTCTCAGTCTTCAGAGACGGAGGGCATGGGGGATGGTGTCACCTCTGGGGATAGCTTGGACACAGTTTACGTATCGACTTGGCTGCCAAAACAGGGCTTAAAAAGCAGGGCTTAGGCACAGGCCTACTGTTGAATTTGCTATACACGAGAAGATGACCAGTGGATTGATGAAAAGTATGAACAGCCTTAAATCACTCCTGTGTATGCATCTGGCATTCTTAAACCTTTTTAAGTTAGTGCCAACTAGAATTCCTTTACAGGTGTGAAAGGTACAGACCCAAACCCAACAGGGGCTGCAGAGCCTGGACTGCAGTTATGTCCTGGCGCTCTGTGGGATTGCCCACTGCACAGAGGGAAGGATCGCTCCATGTCAGTCAGTTAATGCTGGAAAGGACAGCAGAGGAATGAAAGCAGTGGCAGTGACAACTTCCTGTGGCTCAAGTTTTCTCAATCAGAATCCGTAGGTATTTGCCCACTCCCATCGCTACCACTGATGTCAGCTGGGACTGATGGGAGGCAGCAACCCAAAGAGACTCCCCTGCAGACCCCATCAAGTCTTGCTTCTTTCAGTCTGTAAGAAATAGCTCCAACTATTACAGGCATTATTTTGAGAAATTACCTGACTTGAAAAAGGTAATATTCATCACTGTTTAGAAGTATTACTGTAGCATTTTTTCATGCCTTTTCAATAATCCACACAGTTGATAGGTTCTGGGTTGGATATTTCGAAGACATTTGCTTCTTCTGGTCATATTTTTCAAACTAAGTAATAGCAGAATACAAGTGGCCAGTAATGAACAGAATGACAAACATAAGGAAAGCCAGTTCCAAGCGCTGAGATGCGGCAAAATGTTATTTCATATATTTGTTTGGATAGTTAAGATTTTTGTTACTGTGCTTGAAAATCAGAGCAAAAATGACATTTTGTTATCACCCAATCAAATTCCTGGCCTCACCTTTAGCCATCTACAAAGTTTCAGAAATGCTTTAAGCAGGACCTATTCCAAATGCCATATTTTGAGGGAAACCAGGGAATGAGTCAGACAACAAGTCCAAAACACAAAATCCTGCACAGAATGATAACATCACCTCACTACTGAAAATGCAGTTACATAGAAGGTGAAACACTAACACCACTCTGCTTCTCAGCAGCAGTATGAAACTGGGTTTAGGAGGAATAACTTCAATTAACATGAGAACAAATTAAGGGAGATAAACATAACATAACACAACATAGCTTGGAACTCAGCCACAAAGGCAAGGCCAACAGCCTTGGTTAATGGTAAAATACCTGCAATGATAAGAAGCAAGGTATTATTTTTGGTTCTTGTCTATCAGTTGACACTTCCTGAAAGTGTATACTTTTACATAATATACTTATACTACTTTCCTTAAAAGTAGTCTCTGTCAGCTCTTCTCACAGGTCCTAACAAAGAAGAGACACAAATTTGCCTTTATGGAGAAGTGACTGAGCTCTGAACACTCTACATCACTCTTTCTGTAAAAAATTTATGTTAATGGAAAGAAAAATAGCCCATTAGGGTAATCTAAAATACAACTAAGTAACTTTCTATTAAATCTGTAGAACTAGATAATATTTTGCATATACCTGTAGCATGTTCAAACATTTAAATTTTACAAGGATTTCAAAATGAAAATCCAGCAAGATCAGAAACTAAACTGAGACTGCCTCTTCTCAGCAGAAACTCTTGCAGGCACTTTTTACAAGAACCTGCAATGCTATTGGAGAAAATCCTATCACATAAGCCTTTCCTCCTGATAGAAGTTAACTTTGTCCATACTTAGCAACAGTTCCAACATCATCCAAAATAGCAAGACAGCTGTAGAGATTTCAAGTATAGTGAAGTATGTATACTAGACATTAATCAATAAAAGATAGAGATGGGGAAACATGGAAAAATTGTGGTTTGAAATGTTTAATTAAAAATTAAGTTTTACACCATCAAAATTTAACACATTACTTTCACCAACATATCATCTTCTACCTTGCCATGCCTTGCTTCTGACCTATGGAAGGACAGTACCACTGTTTTAAATCCCACTGCCCTCAGCACCTAAAAATTGATTCCTTTTTTTGAAATTGCCAGTATTTTCTTAAAGCATCAGCTGCATTTTAACTTCAGTTGATTATAATTACTGATCATTAAAGAAAAAACTTCAAATCCTACAAAAATTAAGCCGCAGGTAGAAACTACTGCTGAAATATAACCATTACAATAGATTTTCTTTCAATAGCAGCAGTGACTTTTAACAATTACTTGATTAATGATTTTCAGATGAATGGAATCCTTCTAGTAAAAGATTTTATCATTTAATTATCTACCTCAGTTCAACAAGCCGCAAACAGAACAGTGAAGGGCAACACAATGACACATGTCCTGTGAACAGAAGCTGTAAAGGAGCATTACACAACACACATTCATTCATTAACAGATCTCAATTAGTACCAACACTCAAAAGGAACAAAACAGAACTTAATTTAGGAAGATTTCTTGTTTCAAACATTCCATAATCAGACTGTATCTATATAAATACATAAATAATGCACACATTTTAACACTGTGCTGTTTTTCTTTCCATTTATAGCAAACACTTGAGTGCATAGTTTCATAGGAGCTATCACTGTTCCTTTTTTCTAATAAATGTCAGGAGTACAAATCTTTTTCAGACTAACTGTAAATGGAACTTGCTGGCACAAACATTGATACAATTTCCCAAATTACTACGGGTAAATTAATTTTAACATCTCTAATGAACAGCATTAGAAAACCATTATTTAACGAAAGATTTCTTCACTGCCACATAGCTGAGGAAGAAACACAGTAAGATTTACTAAAATCTTTTCATGTCCGTAAGATGAAGTTAGTTAGCTTTTAATACATCACAGTCCTCTGTGCAGATCCATTATTCAAATATTCTACATAAAGCACAGCTCAAGACACATTGCAAGATAAATGCAATGAAAACAACATTTGAATTCAGTGTATCTTAACATACTGCACTTCAGCATCTAATAGTTCTATCAGTCTTTCAAAAGCAGTACATTTTACTAATAATTCACCTAACCATTCCTTGATCTTTGGGGGAGAAGAATGGGTGGAGTCTAAAATATCCAATCTCCACCAGTTTTTACGTGGTTCTCTTTCAGACAAAAACATTTAACAAGTCTTTCAAATTTTTAAGTTATCAATAAAATTTTGAGCAGCCAACACATGGTTCAAAAAAGCACCAACACCCCATAACTCAGGCATAAAAGAAATTCACAGTAACAAAGGAAGCATGAACACATATGAAAACATAACCACTCATTTACTACTGAAGTAGCACTAGCTTTAACAGAATCCAAGTAAATGACACTTTGAAATTAAGACATTTTGCACTCTCTTTGGAAAACATAGTCAGTGTATACACTTGAGTAAAGAAAAAGCTCTCACACCTTTCTTTACAATCTCCATTACACTTTCGGTCTATGCAGACTTAACTTACTGAACAGATTTACACCACAGTCAAATATTTGTTGGTGCAAACAAGGCCGGTAGGTGCTTTACTATGAATTATTTGAACAAAATACACACACATGCACATACTTCATTGGAAAGTATCCGCTGAGAATTAGAGCTGGAAAAAACTTCCACACAAACACTTCTGTTCCCCAAGCTAACACAAGATGCCTTCACCATTGTCAGCAAAGGTGTATTAGACCTGGTACAGAAGACAAAATGTATGTACTGAGTGCAACCAAAACCTAATTCCCTGACCCCCAGAACTTTGGTAAAATAAATCACTGCCTCCATTCAAAACTGTTGCCTCTGATTTTATCTGGATGGCATTTTCTGCATTTAATGCTACCTTTGTTAAAAAGGAATTTTGCAAGATAGCTGGACCTTTCCTACCTTGAGACCTTAGCATTCTTTCATCAGCACTCATTTGCATGCTTATTAGTATGCATGAGATTTCCATTGAACTTTAAGACTCCTACTGGCAGATAACACACTGTAATGACTGTAAAAGTGAGCATGCAAATTAAGACTCCCATTAATCACTGAGTGTTACCAGGAAACAAAAAAAAAAAGAAAAAAAGAGGGGCTAGGAGTAGATGGCAGTAAAAACGCTGCATGAAGCAAGCAATCTCATGAATCTCATGTGGTATGTAAAATTACCCATCTCTTCTCAGGAGGACTCTTGACATGTACCGAGGAGGTAAATTACAGATTCTACAACAGGTGAACATTCAGAACTAGCACACAGAAAGGTTATCTGTTGTGTGCATCCCTGCTGCCTAGGGGAAAATAGCCACTCCCAGCTTGTAGTAAAATACAAGAGGCTTTGCAAAAACTGGCAATATTTGTATTATGCATATGGATTGTATTCTAAATGCAAAACTATTGTACAAAAGGAAATAATACACTTTTAGATTTTTAAAATTAAAATTAACTGAATTTTATGTGTAGAAAGAGCTAACACTAAGGATAGCCCAAGGTGTTCTGGTTCAGTTTTATGAAAGCCTTACTGGACATCTCAAAACTTTTGTAAAATTCACAAGTCTGAGAGTGCACGAAATTTAATCCTGCAGAGTAAGCACTTAAAACTTACACCTTCAGGAGAAAAATTCTAGACAAGTTCTTCAGGAGTAAACCCTCATCCCTGTATTCAGTAAGCTCCTGTCCTAGTTAGAGCAGCCAGGACCAGCTATTATCGTGTGGGTGTAACCAAAACTGTGTATTCAACATTTTCTACATCATTTCTGACAAACTGTTAATAACGGAGCATTTGTAGCAGCTGCCCAGGGCACAACTGACCCCTCAGCTGGTGTTAGAGAATCCTGTGAGACAGGGTCTTCACATCAATGACTCAGGTGTGATAATTCCCCTCTGGGGAGTCATTAGCACCTCCACATCCAGCCTGAGGGGCCATGTCTGCTAATGGGCCCATCAAGGATTCCAAAAATATCCCATTGTGGAACTCCCCGCCCTGGGGGAGGTACTGGGCATTCCCACCTGGACCTGAGGGTATATAATCTTGGGGTTTGGGGACTTCTGGGACCACTCACTGGACCCGGAAGAGGACCAGAAACTCGACAGAACTGCAACCACCACTCTTGACCAGACTGACCATCATCCTCACCAACAGGTTTTCTCTTCCTTTTACTTTGAACTCAGAGGGACCATGTGGGCTCAGCACAGGGACTAACAAACACCATTGTTTGTCCCCCCAGGATGCTGGGTTGTATCTTTGGGTTTTGTGGGTTAAAACCAATTTTTCTCTGTATCATTACATTTATTGTAATATTTTTATTAAATTGGAACTCTGACTTATAATCTCTTTTTGAGCTGGGTTCATTTCTCCTGCCAGTTTACCTTTAAACCAGCACAGCTCCCAGGACTAATACACTAACACCCCCTCCAGTCCAAGAAAGAGCTTGCATAGACTGAGTCTGTAATCTGGATGATTGGTTTATCCACTTGCTTTATTGCTTTCTACTTGATCTCTCTTACCTTATTACAAGCTTTTAACTTGATAAACATGGCACCAAAATGAGTCCCTTAGCTTCCCAGATGTACAAGTAGAATGTCTTAGGTATACAACGAGATTTAACTCAGCCTCTCTTCAAATTTCACTACAGCCTGCTCCCACTCCTAACACAATCCCTTGCCCATGTTTTTGTGCAAGTTCTCCTCAGACAAGTCATGCCTGTCAGTATTTATTCATTTTGGTTACAAGAGGTTTCTTTTTCTAGTCACATGGTGTGATGTAGGGTAACAAGGAAAGGGAGAGGGAAAGGGCGCTGAGGAGACTGCTTTTAAATCAGATGGTCATTAAGAATTATCCACAAGTAAAAAAAAAAAAAAAAAAAAAAAAAAAGAGTCCGGGAAGAACGAAGACAACATAGGTAAAAGCAGAGCTCTGGAGATCCCAAGAAAAAGGAGAGGAGATAAGGCAACAGAAACTTCAACACAGTCCTTAAAGTGAAAAGCATGAGAAGGACAGGTAAGGAGACTGGTATTGCTGAGCCAGTCAAAACTGAAGTGGAAGGGCTGTGGATCTCAAAGTACATGTACAGGGTTTGGAGAGGGGGCCCCTGGAGATTTAAGTATGTGGCCAGCAGAGAGTGCAAGAGTAAAGAGAAAATGGAAGTAAGAAACAGTATATAACCTTCTAACTTTATATTAATCTTTTACTGTTCAGAGGAAATAGTTAGTATTTTACAACTCTTTCTGCAAAGTCTCAGGCTATTTGCTGGAAGGATCAGCATCCATGATGGCACAAATTATAAAGTGAACACCCACAGCAATAATGTACTGGGAAATTTTCAGGAGTCTTGACAGAAGACACAAAGTGAAAGTTCAGCACAGGTCCTATGGGCCTAAGAAACTTTCAGACCAGTTTTAAAGTAGGGGGTGAAAAAGGACTGAAATGTAATGAGCCTTTCAGCAAAGCATGTCTGAAAATCTTGAATTAAACTGTTCCCACTCAGATAAGTGGTTTCTATAGTATTATTTGAACTACTTACACTTCCCCCTCTTTCTCATTTCTAACTCATTGAGAATTTTTCTTTTTATACAAGGCAGAAAAGAAGTAGTGGTAAACTGAAACTGAGAGCATTCTACCTCCCTAACTCATACCCCAATAAATAGGAAAGGCATAATAGTTCTTTGAACAGCCTCTATACACACAGCAGAAGTACCAGTTTTGGTTTTTAAAACTATGTCCACAAAATTGTTCCCAATGTTTAAACTGGCATTGGACAAAAAAATATAGGTCAGCCCTTTTTCTAGAACTCCCATACTTTATCTGTCAGAAGCATGGACCACCCACTCATTCTGCTTAATGAATGCACAGGGGAAGAAACATTCTTTGTAGAGAAATTCAGTACTGTCGTGGTTTAGGAATGATACTCCCTAATTTACTTCTCTCACAGAGACTCCCAAAATCACATTGCTGCTTTCTCCCTCTCTCTTCTGCCCTCCCCCTCTCCATCTCAGGGTATCAGAGAGGAGAACTGGAGGGCTAAAAGTTACAGATCACACGTCAAGATAGCAATAATTTACTGGAAACAGAAATGAGATAAGAAAATGAACAGTAACAGCAAAAATATTAATAAGCGTACAAAATAGAGGGTGATTTACATTCAAAATGCTCCATGAACCCAAAAGACAGGATGTGGCAATTTTTTTCCCAACCAGAAGCTTCGCCCTTCTTCTCAGAAGCCAAAGAATCTCTTCCCCCCTGCCCTGGCAATGAGGTGAGGTGGTACAGAATAATACTAGGTCTGGCCTTGTCCCCTTAGCCACACCCCTTCCCTGCTACTGCAAAAAATTAACCCTGTCCTTGGCTGAAACCAGGACAAGTACTTAAGAGGAAGAGACTATTATCTGATCTGCGCAGTGCAAATTTTCATTTCCTTTGTGAATTCTTTCTATTTGATGACAAAATCAGAAAGAAAAAAACCCGCAGGTATAAAGATAAGGAAGTTAAGCATTAAGACTATAAATGCAGCTCATAAAAATGGGACTGGCCAGTTGATCTTTCCTTTTCTAAAAAAAATCTGAACCGGATGCCTTGATTTGAAAAGTACATTTCAAATCTGGCAGCTGCAGCTGTTTATGCAAATCCATATGCAGGGTACCTGACATTTGATCTCAAGGCCCCTGTCTTGCCACAAGCAACCTTCCAAAACGCTGCACCCTCCCAGGCACCACACTGTCAAATCACAAGGGTTTGTGCTAAGTTTCAGAAGAGAGACAGCACAGGCTTCTTTGTGCAACACAGATTACAGCAGTCCTAAGCAATGGATTCGTATAGCAAATTGGTTTATCCAGTCCCAGACCCTTTGTGACAGGATGACTAGCTGAGACAGCCTGACTGTCCATATTGTTTCCTATTAATTACAGCCAAGTGGAGACTGAATTACATTTTTTTACTTTAAAAAGGCATCAGCCTTTTAATGCCAAGGTCTTGGAT
>JAOXXN010000364.1:18799967-18814154 GCA_026770055.1 Myrmophylax atrothorax | reverse complement strand
ATAGTTAGTTGCAGCATAAACCTGGTTTTGGAAGTTTTTTTTTCCTCTCTCTTTCCTTTTCTCTGGGCTGGTTGGGGGGGGAGAGGAACACTTTTTCTCTGTTCTTGGGCAGTTGGCATTTTGCCAGCTCAATGCAAGACACCTATTCAAGCACCAGATGATTTAATAAGGACTAGCCTACCAGGTTGCTGCTCTCCTTCAAAGATGGCTGTCTTGGACTGACAAAGAACCAGGAGTAACTGGGCAGACTTGCCAGCCAACTGAAGGTATTGCAGAGTACTGAAACTGTCGATACTGTTGTTTCCCCACAGTCAGCAAATGCTGCTACTAGGGGTGAAACACACTTGAGAAGCTTTCAGATGCTAATACATGCCTCAGTTGATCACAACAGAAATCCTAGGAATTAGTGTAATGACAATGATAAAACTCAAGATAAGAATATTTTATATTTCTCTACTGACTCCATGAAGGGATATAATGGGACTGAAGTTTTCTCTTAGCTCAGTGACATCTTCCTCAGAGAAGAACATCAAGCACAAGAAGGAAAAAGAATGAGGTAAAGCAAACATATCGAGATATTTCCTGAAAATGTGTTGTAGACTCCATTCCTTTGCAGCTCACTGACAAATTCAACCACAGTAATGTCTGTGTAGCAGAAAAATTTTTCTTCCACACATACTTTTATTCAATTTTTGAACTCAAGCAAACTCACAGCAAGCAGAATATTCAATGACAAGGAACTCAACAGTTTAAAAACATACTGCTTAAAATTTGTTTGCTTTAAACCTACCAAATCCTGGGAGATGCCTAGGTAATTTTCTCCCCAAAAGGCATGTTCAGTGATGGGTAGCCTCTATGAATGATTTCAGGCATTCCTTGCTTATGCTTTAGAGTCCTGGATTTCAAGCCACATTTAACCCCACACTTGGCTCAAGCTCCTACCAACCTCAAACGCCAACATATACTCCCTCTCTCCTTTCCCTGTTTCTCAAAGGGCTGTGATCAGCTAATCCTAAGGAAATGCTCTAACTTGCCTGATTTTTTTAATATGTCCCAAATTTTCAGACAGGACTTTAATCAGTAGCAGTGGGATAAAATGGGTTAATAATAAATGGGTTCTCCAACTCCCTACTAGATTGTGCAAGGAAGAGTATTGGAAATGAAATATCACCATAAAAAAGCAAGGGCCATCACTCTGCCTCCAATAATTCAACTATTCTACAAATAAACACAGCAGTGAAGGCATAATACAGAAGTTTAACACATTTTGTGTCAGTTTTTCAATCAGATCCCATTCAGGCACAAATATCTTCACATTTAATAGGACTAAGTCATGACCATACAGGTTTTACTGTTATTAAGTACTGAGTTCCCAAACAAACTTTATGCTGCTTATAATAAAGAGTTTACTTCAAGAATTCCTAATTGTTATGCAGTTAAATAAAAGCCTGCATTACTAAAGAAGAAAGGTAACAATCAACCTATTCCCTTAGTCAGGTGTTTCATTAAAAACACAGAGTCTACATTCAATGCCAAAATTACCTTGAAATAAAACAAAAATTGTCAGGATTTACCTTCCCATTCTGTTGGAAAGTCACCCATTTGATACTGATATGCTTCACGATTTACTGCTTCTACAAATCTTCTTTCTGGTATGATCTGCCCTATAGCAGAATAAAGAAAGAAAAAGGCAGTTACATATTTCCATATAAATGCCCATATAAATTTATAATTGCTGATCATCTTACTGTTTTGAAAGAAATTTATTTATTCACAAGTCCAATGACATATACAGGATAAAAATGAAAGATTAAAATACTGAGAAAACTATTACCATCTAGATGTCAATATGAAATGTTTTATTTCAGTGACTTCAAGAAAAGCTCCCGTGTTCTACAGTTGACTTGGACTATTAATGACAAAAAAATAGCACTGAAAGTTCCCTGGTTAGCTTTGCAGAGCAGGCAGGCCCCGTTGTCTACAATCACTGCCTCCTTGTGCACGCAAACTTTTTCATCTATGCCTGAAACTAAGTATTTCCTCTGTTAAAACCCAAAAGCCATTGGGGAGGAATCTGATAAGTAACCCTGGGGAGCCAGTGTGGGGGATCAAAATCTACATCCCACATTCTGATTCTACTACTGCCAACAAAAAAGAATTAAAAAGTTCAAACTGTAAGGTAGTGCAGAGTAGAATGACTACCAAATATTAAGCTACTATATAGAGAAAGAGTATTTTAATTTGTTTTTTGAACGAGCGGGTCCTGGAAAGATCCCATCCCTTATAGGGAAAAACCTGACAATATTCCCCAGGCTTTTTCTACCAGCTTTTTTGCTTCCTGGGGGGCTGATATGGAGAAACTTATCACTTTGAGGAAACATAAAGTAATATTTGCATAAAACATTTTAGGGCATAATGAAGTGATTAACACAGTTCATTCCCTCAGTATGCTTTTAACAAGTACTTCAACTGAAGTTATTTTAAAACTGATTCACCCATCTCTGGTTAATAGCTAAACTCCATACTACTGTCCATTATTAAGTATTTAATGCAGTAAAATAAGAACTTGTATAGAAACTGCAATTCCTTTTCTAAGTGCCTTCTTTAGCTTTGTATTTTATTTTTAAGCAATGCAACATTTTTATTCTTTCAAGACATGCCATCAGGCAAAGAATATAGTGTAGCATGCCTTCATCTTCCCAGATTAGATATTTTTAATCAGTGTTGAAAGTTATATGATTGATACTTGTTCTATAAGTATACAATTCCTATATGCTGATGATACTTGCTTTAATATAACTTTTTTTCCAACAATATCATGAATAATTTCATTTCTTAAACTCTTTATCCACAAAGCAAAACAGAACTACAGAATTGTTTTCTTCCCATACAGAAGACTTCCAGAAAAGCTGAAGAGGTATCTAATTAAGTCCAATCCTATAAAAGTCTCAGGATTAACACTCTTTTCCATTGCTGGAAAGTCCTTGGATTTTACTGTTATAACAGTACCTTTTAAAAAACTGTCTATAATTTGAGTACTACACTGTCTGAATAAACTGACATAAGGAAAAGCAATGAAGTGTAGTTTTCTAACTGCTACCACAACTACTTCTCATTCTGCTGCAAGATTTCATGAAATGTGTAAAAATTCATTCTCCAGATCCCACAGTCTAATCACCCTGTAGAGACAAACTCAGAAATTATTTCCCAAAGATGTTATTTTGAGTAGTGCTGGTGGCTTTTAAGCCTCTCTGCATTTGTGATGCACACACAGCACTAATTAACTTCGACTGTCTGATTTGCCTTGTCCCCTAGGTTTTTTTTTGGCAGACCACCACTGACAAATAATTTACACAGACTTTTCCACTAAAGATCACACTGAGACCTCTTTAAATATAATTAAAACCTTTTACAGTTTAGGGAAGTGCTTTTTCATACTGAAGATTGACTTTATTGACTGTTTTGCTTCCTACTAATTCACTCCCATGTTTGCAAATAAATACTGAGATCTTTGCTACAGCAACACAAGCAACTTCACATGTATGAGCATAAATATGAAGCAATTACAAATAAGAACAGTTTAATTTTAAAATTAACCTCATTTTGTGACCACTGGATCTTAGAAACATTGAAGAACCATTAATACTTCAAGTTGTGATTATACATATAGCACAATACTAAGAAGCTGTTAGTCCAAAGACTAACAGACAATAACGCCTAAAACAAAATGATTACCTCAGAAAACATTTATCAGATGTACAGAATATTCACAGAGAATACTCAGATACAACACCATTTGCACAAAACACTGAAGTAGCCAAGACGTGCAGCTTTGCAGGAGTTACAAGCAGGCAAAATGGCCAAGAAGTCTTAACAGATCTTTCACCAAGTGACACAGTATGTGCATATGTTCAATTATACTTTCCTACTGCACATATTTTCTCTAAACCCTTCTTTCACAATCTATCTGAAAATCAATGTGTCATGAATGAGGTAAATTTGTACAAAAACCTGAAAAGAAAAGTGTTTAGCAGGAGTTACACAGCCTGCTGCCATGAGAAAGGGAGAGTCAAAGCCAGCATAGGAAATACTCAGTGAAATGTGAAGGGGCAGCAAATGACTTAATGAATTAGTTTACAGATTTCTGCAGCCTTATCTATGGACTAAGAAACCCAAAAACCCCATGGTTAACTGCAGATAAGTACAGACATTACAAAATTAGTATTTTCATTTTGCAGTCTTGTGAGGAAGAATCCCTCTTCTATGGACGAAGTGTCCTACTTATTCCCATTGCAGTCACTAGATCTGAAACATACATATTTACACTTAGAAAAAGCCACTGGAGACCCTTCCAGATGAAAATAAACAACGAATTCTAAAATTGTTTTGTTCTACAACCAAATTATTATTCTTCTGATATCAATTTCTTTAAAAAAAAAGTAAAATATATACCCACACTATTTTAAAGATCTCCAGGAGCCCTAGACTGATTTTCACTCCTTACAAAACTGTTACTTGAAAAAGGTTTCCTGTCAACTTTTAAACAAGTTTGTCTAACGTGTACAGCCAGAACAAACTATGGCACATACGATCACTGAAAGGAGAAATGGGACCATCAACAGGGAACTGGCTGTTTTTGGTACCTGAACTGAGCCCCCATGGCCTAGAAAATATCAGCATGTTTTTCAGTCAGCAGATGGAAATGGGATTTCCCTCTCACACACATGCATGCATGGACTACCTCAAATGTTGATGAGAACTCAAAACAGGACTCTTTTAGCTTGCTGATTTGCAATGTTTACATGGTAAGAGTCCATGGAAGAAACATTCCATTAATTAAGATTTTGTTTTAATTGAACAGACAGAACACACAGCCTTTGTGAATTTAAGACAAATGGCCTAAGTTCCAGTTGCACAGCACTGCTGTAAAATTTAAGATGAAACAAGCATTTTTAAAGCATGCCTATTTAGTGAAGTGCTACGTACTTTGAAGAGACTATATTGTACTTCACTTACTAAAAGCATGTCATTTCATTTTCAGCAACACGACATAATGTCACCTACTCAAAACAAGGGTTTTCTAAAATTTTTTTTCAGCAGCATCTTACAACACCCATGGAATAGATCCTCCATTTCTTTCCTGTTTGGGAACTACCAAACAAACTGTAGTTTTTGCTAAATGTAAAGTGGTACTTAAGTTAGCAAAACCACTGGGCCATGAGCAGTTCCTCATGCAGAGCTGAGAAGAACAACTTCTCCAGAGGTAACAAACATAGGTTACTTCTCTGTAGGCTGAAGGAGCAGCCCATCATCTTCAGAGCAAGATACGAAGCTCTCATCTCCATTGGAGGAGAACTGAAAAAGATTTGTTGTGAAAAAAGTGAAAAAACGACCCTTTTAAAGGTGAACATCAATTTGTGAAAGCTGATATTCTTCCTTTGCAGAGATCTTTAGCTGAGGGAGTCTGTTCACTGACAACTGTCTTCATGTTACCTCATGGTCAGAATTCTAGTGTTTCTGCAATAATTATTTTCACATTAGAAAAGAAGCAAATATTTTAAATAACTTATTTTCCACAAAAAGTTGTGAATATATTTGCTCCAAATTTAGATTTCTGCTAAGTTAATTGATTTTTACTGAGTGAGGCTGTGGCACTTCATGCAATTAAATAGTGTTTGCCCAAGATGCAATTTGCTTCAATGGACAGCCAAAATCCATCTGCTAAATGTTCATTGCCATTCAAGTCCCTGAGCTCACTTCATCTGGCACAGGAACGACCAGTTCCTGCTCCTTGATCACTGGAAAGCTTTATGCCTTCCACTTAATCTATGAAGCCCAACAGATACTATGTATATATAAGGAACCATTGTTTTGTAAATAATCTACAACAACCGTACTAGAATTATGCAACACTACATTCTTTTTGGAATGAAAGTGTAAATGACACTAGGACAAATGACAGTTCCTTGGAGAGCTGATGGATGCTCAGAGCTCTGGCATGCAGAAGCTTTCTCCCAACTGTTCTTTTGCTTTCTTTTGGTCTATCAGATTTAAGACACTGTTTTCTACCAATTACTGTCAAAATGTGAATAAATCCAAGAATGAAGTAATGAACAGTTTTTTAAAGAAAAACAGCTTAAAATGGGAACTTAGCATGCATTAGGGAATTTAGCAAGCAGATCGAAAGTGCACAGTAAGTTGTACTCTTATAAATAAAAACATAATGCAGGAAGATAAACAAAAAGGCAGTCATACAGAGAAGAGCAATCAGCAAATGGCAGCAAGGGTATGAATTGTAAATAAAATGAAAAGAAAGTCACAGCTGTGGAGAACATCCATTAAGCAATATGACCCAACACAGCAGTGCTACGGACTGGTTTGGATGATTAATTACATTTCAATTATAAATCATTTGCAAATGCTCATTGGCCATCTCCATGTTTTTCCAGAATAAAAGGAATTATTACAACAAGCAGCACATAACTCATTAAGCTACTATTGCTGTTTTGGGGGTTTAGGACATTTTAATGAATTTTACAAAAGGATTTCAAGTGTGAGATTTGCAAAGAAAATTCACTCTTATACAAGGTCTGAACACAATTATAGCTAACAATGTGCACAGCACTTGAAGGATTAAGGAATTCTGGAACTGCTGTTTTACTGTGTTTCCTTTCCATTGCAGAGGTTAGGGAAGAATGCTCATGTATTTCAACCACAGTCAACACAAGAGTGCAACTTCTGAAGAAAAGTTAACTGAAGTCCTTGAGACTTATTACCCATTTCATGTACATGCATATCCTACAGACATTTAAACAGCCTTAAAAATTATTCTTTATCCTAAACTTTACATGCCACTCATTTATTCTATAAATTACAAGATTAGTCTTTGAAGCTGCACTTACACTACAAGACGGTGCATTTTAAGAACATAAGAAAAGGGTGTGTGTGTGTGGGTGTGTGTGTGGGGGTGTATGTGTGTGTGGGGGTGTGTGTGTGGGTGTGTGTGGGTGTGTGTGGGTGTGTGTATGTAAACAACCCCACCAGTATTTTTCACTAACAGAAATCTCACAAACACAGACTGAGAGGAAAAACTGAGGTGTAGATACTTCAACAGAATACAACAAACAAAATCCTGCTGTAGTTAAGTTGTTTGTTCACATCTATAAAGCAATTACACAAAAACGCTTGCCAAGTTCTCATCTGAGCAAGATGTGAATGAACAGAGGTCCTAATATTTCACTTCTGGCAGGAAGGTGGAGGTGGTCCCCCTCTAAACCTGCCAACATGGCTCTGGAATTGATGGTGGTGTTGAAAATCAGAACAGAACAAGACTGAGCTCCTGATCCCCCTGCAAATGTCAGAGTCAACCAGGAGACATGCTGAATGCATGTGCTGTGTTCAAAAGAGCTCCTTGGGTCATCCAGCAGGGGAAATGCTACTCTTCGTGGGCTGAAATACGGCTTTAGTAAGAAAACAAGAAACACTCTTGTGATAGCTCAAGGAAAAAAGGTACTAATGGGGGCAGGGGGAGGTGTGTGTGCATGTGAGTATCAGAGAAGAGAGCCAAAACCTGATGCAGACTTCTCAGAACACCATCTGTGGGACCCTGCCAGTCCACCTGGCATTTCACTGACATTTTCAGCCGGGCTGATGACCACCAAAATGCCATTTTCAAAGGAAGGCTGATAAAATGGAACAGGTTAATGTGGATTCAGAGGGACAGACAGCTAGGCAAGATCAGGGAAATTTCAGAAAGAGCAAAAGCTCTCCCTTGAAAAAAAGAGGAAGCAATTTCAATAAGACAGTGTAAGTGACTACAGCATGACCATGAACAAGCAACTAATTTGAGGGGATGTTTGCAGCCTGCTACAGTAAAGAGACACATGAAAATAAAAAATCTAATAAACACTGAAATAAATGTACATAACAGTAGAGTCTGCCAGGATTGCCAAAAGGATTTTCCATTTCATCATAGAGCTGGGTCAAGCAGGAAGTTTTGTACTTTATAAATAACCTCATGGCAAAGCTAAGCCCTCTGAGATGAGGCAGACAGGGTCAACACAACCAGGGGAAATGGTAACAAGACACTCCTTTCCCTCAGACTGCAGAAAACAGCACCTTAAAGAGCCATGATAGCACAGAGCCCAACACAACAAATAATGCTACTCATCTGCTCTAGAGTGCTCTGCTGCCCAACTGAGCATGCAACCATAGGCCTACCTGGAAGCTGGAGAGCTGGACCTGGTAACCATCTTTTGCATCCAGATATTTCATTCATGTTTTTCACAAAACAATTCTGAAGTTTCTATTTGAACATACAGACTTTCTGATTCGATTGAGCTTTAACCAATCCTAAAGAATTAATCTGAGATGAAACAAAAATTGGTACTGAAGCAAAATGAACAACATGAACATCTCCTGGCTTGGGCAAGAATAATTATGTATTGAATTTAAACCTTAAAATGTTATCACAGAAAATTGCTGTGCTTCAAAATACCCATATTATGTAGCAGATATTTACTGCAGCAGTGAGTGTCATTTTTCCAACTTGAAAGTTGAATTTTTTACTCAGATAAACTAACTGAACTTGAATACCTTACCCAATAAGGAAACCATAAGTTACTTCCACTATGAGAAAGAAAAAGAAAATATTACCAAAGAGGGCTTAAAAACAACTCTGTATCTACAACATGATAGGCCTATACATCTTGAATTCAAAACTGTCATTTCATTTCTAAAAAACCAGAGGATACGCCCCATTATTATATAACAGCATTTCAACCTCAGAATCCTTAAGAAGCTGTTAGGTAGTTAACAGGCCAAAGAGAAAAATCTCCTCATGATTCCACTCTTTTTTCCTAATTTGTTTAAAGTCTATGAAGGCTCAAAGAGAGATACTTTAAATGAGATATCTCAAAAAGGGTGTTAACAAATTTAGAAACAGGTTTTTAAACATTTCTGATTCATTAGTTTGAACTTGACATATGACTACAGTAAGATTTTTCTATGTTTTCAGTCATTGTATTTTCCTTTAGTGTTTATACTTACAATAAATTTCTAGTGTACTTTTTCACATATCTTTATTATGCATTTATTATACATGTCATTTAACATTTACCATTTATTAAAAAGTCATTGAAGTAAAAAATAGAAAATACATTGCTAGCATAATGAGTAACATGATTTTTTTAAAAAAATTGGAATATTATACCAATGCTTATCAGAACTTAAGTTTCATTGTTGTTCAGGTTAGTATGCACTGACATTATGACATCTTTCATTATATAGAAATAAAAGTGTTTAGTTGGCTAGAGTTCTAAAATAAACAAGTATTTCAAAGGTACCTGGTACTTTTTTCTAAACAATATTAAATAACATGTACTAGTAAATACAAGAATTTAGTTGATTAGTATCAGCAACATGAAATCATTTACCACTCAACAACTGAATTTTTTTCCTGATTACCTTCTTGCTTTACATTTTTAGGTTACTTTCAAAACTCAGCTTCCAACGTTTGTTTCTTTAAGCTGGCCTGTTTATGCACCTATTAGTTAACGTCCTTTCCTGTAACACTGAATCTAGGGAAAAAACCCCCCACACTTCAGCTGATTTTGGTGAGCTCAGAGAGATGTAGGTGGTGAAGCAGCACAAAAACTTCACATAACCAAGGAATTGCAGCAATACATGATCTCCTTTCAAGGCTAATTTGAGCAGGAAAAGACTAAAGTGGAACAGCTGGGACCAAGGACTACCCATAAGTTAAAGCTTTTTACATCTGAGTCAACTTATTAATTTATTTTTTTACTCAACTTTCAGAGTTTCTGTGGTTACTTTTCAAGTTAGAAAGAAAAATGGATATGCAAAAAGCAACATGGAGTCCCCACTTAACAGTTTCACTGTTCTACTTTCAGAGTTCCAGCTTAACTAAGCAAATTTTAGACTAAACAGCAAATACTGAGGTCCGTGTGCTTTTACAGTATGTAACTAATCATCAAACACAGAATTGTACATTTATAAATAAATAAACCACTTAAATATTGAATTGTGTGTTTGTTGATATAAGAGTATTTTGCTGTCACTAGAACCCAAAGCACCAGAGCACCAAGTGTAACTATTGTAGCAAATAAATACATATAAAATTCCTATGTGAAAGCACTTATGCTGATGCCAGTGAAGGAAAAGAAGAAAGACTACATTTGGATGGGAGCTTTTAGAACTGTATAGCTTGTAGTAACCATAATGCACAGGTTTGATACGTTGAACACGAGTAGGTTCCTAAACCATATTTTAGTTTTTAGAAATAATCAGCAAGAGTCTTATACTTCAGTTTTCAGACACTTGATTCACACTTGCAGTTTATATACTGGACAGATGACTAACTGTATATTTAAATACCAAAACTCAGACACTTTTAGTTCAAATCAGTTAAACTGAAAAATCTTTCCCTTCTGGCTGCCTCTATTGCTCTTTAATCCTGGTCAGTATAGGACCCTATTACAAGTAATTTGTTACTATAAGGCTGAGAAAAAATGCTAGCCTCACAATTTTTGTCATTTTCTCTTGCTCTTCCCCTGCAGGCTGCTACTGTTGATGGCCTTTATGGAAATATAAATTTAATCAGCAGCTGCAAATTTCATGAGACGTCCATCTTCATGCTGAATTTCCGAGTGTCAAAACAATCTGTAGATTTCTCCCTGATGAAACACACTTTGAATTGTAAATTTCTGCAATTTTTACAAGTTAGAATTTGAGCTGCACTAAAATAGAGCCAGCCCAGATATGGTGCCTGCCATCTTGAGACAAGCAGTTTTCCTCTCATTATCTCATTCTACCATTGAAAGGGTTAAAAATAATCCATGAAAAAATTGTTTCTTTTTTATTTTACATTAAAAAATAGATACCATTTTCTGTTCTTTTTAGAAGAAATTAGAAAGGCCTTCAAAACATTCCAAATGTTCTCAAATCAGTAATTTCAACCCACTATTCATTTTACAGTAAGTTAGTTGCAATAGAACTTACAGAATTTCCTAGAGTGGCAAAATGGTTCACAGAGACAGTTTGTTTCTTCTAAATCTCAACTTACATTAAATGTTGATGAAAACAGAAAATAGATACATAAATTACCAAAATCAACACTTTAGTAGAGTTTTGAAAAGTTTGCTATTTTCTGAACACAGTAAAGCAATAAGTTTCTCATTCAATTACTTTCTTAACAGTAGCTTAGAAAGCACACACAGCCTATCAAGTATAGTACAGCAGCTCAAGTATTTTGCTTCAGAAGAACATGTTCCTCTCTTCTCTAGACACTGACATGAAATATGTAAAACAACACCACTCTTCCAATTTGCAAGCAAACTAAATAGTCTGTTTATTTATGGAAAGGAGGTAAGATGAATTCACAAAGAGAAATTCACTAATAAAGATGGTTTACCTGTTCATGTGGTCAAGAACTAACTGACTTTGTTTTGTTCTCTCCAGAGATAAATCTTGTGGTGGGGTGGGTAGCTTACTGACCTCCACTTTATTATCACTGAAAAGAATTATAATGTTTGGGATGTTTCAGTGCAAATAACACATTCCAAAACACAAGACTGTCTCTCAGTCTACAGAAAATTCAAAGGAGCTTTCAGTTAATTATCAGAATGAGGAAAGAAACCTCAAAGGGAGCTACAGAACAATTGCCTTGCAGACGAGTTTCAGTGTACTAAGGTTTTATCACTTTATATATCACTGCATTTTTTCTGTAGTTGCCCCCTGTTTGCCACCACCTCCCTCAGTTACCTGCCCGGCATTCTGGTTTATGGGAACTGGAATGACCTGAGAGTGGATCCTAATTCCAAACCCTCAGAACTGATCTACACAACTTCCCTGACTGGTTTCTTAAACTTAAGCATAATCTACTGATTTAAAAAACAATAAATATGTGGGAGCACCAGTCAATGTCAAAAATCAGGTTAGTCTCAAATAAAGGCCCAAGGAAAGAAGGCTGGCATGCAGCACTAGTTGGGTAAAATGTCATGCTCTGGCAAACAAGGAGTTCAGAGGGGCAAGTCACTCAGAGAAAAATTGCTTGGCTTCCTTTTAAACTATGCTTATTAAACTGACCCTTATAAACTTGCTATTATTAGACTGTTCCCTGTTCCATGACCAAAAAACCCCTTAACTTTGCTGAGAATGCTGTTTCAACAGAAGTCTGGTTTTGTTTCGAGTCACAGCATCCAGATAAAATAATCTCAAGATTTTATTTCACTTTCGCATGGGCATATATTTATTAGGTTTAACAGCAAAACAAAAACATACACCAATCTCTTCTCTAATACCAGTAATTCTATATAGTGAAGCAGATGTTCCATAACACACATGGTTTCCAAGCACAGCTTTTTATCTACAAATTCTGCTAGGGTAGATAGGAAGAATGGTAATTACTGAATGTATTATAATAGCTTTCATTATAACAGATTCTTGAACACTATTTGGTTATTTTTATCTGTGGACCCTACCAGAAAGGAAGGTAAGCATAACAAGACAATCCGGTTCTATTTCTCAAAACACCCACAGTACTACTGATAGAGCTTGCTGTAATACATGCAAAGTAGAGAAACTAAGAATCCATCCTAATTGTATTAATTAACAATTAATGGCCTTTTGTCCCCATTCAGTGTTAGGGTTTAACTTCGTTTTGCCTTATATCAAACCCTCACCACTGTTCCCCAGAAACAATTACTTCTGTTTTATCCATATCTTTCAAGTTCTAGGCCATGGTACTTTATTAATGTGCAGTGTTGAAGCACTTCCAAAGGGAGCGGATTAAATTCCCATCTAACACATTAAAGTGCAGAATTTTACAATTTATGTTTGGAGTCAGGCTTGCCAACTTCCAGGCATCCTACCAAAACAGAAACCACCAAAGTAATTCAAAACTTAGGAAAGAAAATGAAAATTGAAAGCAGTGTTAATAAGCAACACAGAGATGCACAAAAAAACCCTCACAGTAGTACAAACCCAACCAATGTGATCCTACAAATTCTAGTATGTGTTGTGTATTTCTCTAATGCCATCTTCTGCACCATAAAGCTACTAAAGAAGAGTGATTTCTTTTTTCCTTCCAAGGTAACCTTGAAAATAATTAGTATATCAATGACATATAAATGCTTAACAAGAACAGCACTCTAAGAGAGTCCTCATACTGAGCAAAACACTTCTAGGATTTTATGCTGTGTAAAAAATTGTATTAAGAGGGGAATTCAGTCATCCACTGATACTAAAAAAAATGCATCAAGCAATGATGTCACAAGTCAGATAAACCTAGGATGGCACTAAAGTTACATTTCAGCAAGGTGTCAGAAGTATTACAAATAAACGAAAATTGTAACTTGTATGGCATTAAGGTACACCACATGAAGATTGCATTACTCTCCTTCTACATGCCCCCAAGGTCATATATTTATCATCAAAATACTCAATGCCTGACTCAGAACTGAAGATATGTTTCTAAGCTCAAAAGTCAAGGTTTTTTCCTGCAAATGTATTCTGTTGTTTTATTAAAGAGGCTTCTCTCTACAAACCTTGTCTTGTACATCTCTCTTAACAATCACTCCTATATTTTCCTTGGCATTTCTATTCAACAGGTACTAATATTAAACAGCAGATTTAGCCTTGCTCTTAATTTATTAACAGCTCCTTTACACACATGCATTGAAGGTCATGAAGATTTCCTTTTTCTTGTCTTCTTCCTAATACAACTAGACAAGTTTGTAAATGGTAAGACTGCCTAGAAAGGCTGGGAGCACTACCACGTTGTGAAGCCGATTTTTAAAACACAGCATAATTATTGCTAATATCGGAAATACGCAAAAGCAAAGTGAATATTAATAAAGAAAAAGGGCTTGATTTTGCTCTCTGTTTTTGTAACTGTACATTACTTTCTCATCAAAGGTCTTTTGTAACAAGACAGTCACTATGTAAGGTAATCATTCCATTCAAGAACTCTAAAATTGACATGAAGTTTAACGAAGTCTTATAAAGCAAATAATAAGTAGTTTCCAAAACAGGAAAAAGGTTACAATATGCAGTGGTTAAAACTGTAGTATTTGCAGGAGTGTCAGTGTCATAGTTCAGCAGATGGGACCAGTTATCTCTGTGTATGGGTGATCAAAGCCATGTATTCTACCCCCTCTATTCATTCCT
>JAOXXN010000364.1:18786980-18799373 GCA_026770055.1 Myrmophylax atrothorax | reverse complement strand
TAAAATTGTAACTCTGACTCATAATCTCTTGTGTGGAGTTCCTTTCTCCTGCTGGTTTACCTCTAAACCAGCACAGTCAGTTAATTCACTATAAAATCCATGTCCCCTCTAACATGAACTTTCATACTTTCTACACATTCTCCAGAGCTCATGGCACTTTGATAAGAAAATATGGGTGAGATACACTGAGAACACTGCTAGAGTGGCCAGTTGTCCAGTGCCATAACCTTGTACCTAAATGTTCTCAGGAAAAGCCTGCAAAAAAGCACTTGGACACAAGCAAGAACAGAGAAAAGAAACATTACAGTTATTGCCATTGAGAAGGGGGAAACAGCATCAGCACTTCCATCAGCTGCTGGATCTCCAGAGAAAAATTGTCATATTAACCAACTAAAGTCCCAGGGAAATTAAAAAGTGAATGGAAATGCCAGTATATCCCTCAGGCAAAACCACAAACATTTCTAGAATTCTGTAAGCATTGCTTGGATAATGGCACCTACAGTAATACTGTATCAACCCCAATACACAGGTTTATCTTTTAAAGGAAATATGGTTAATATCCAGCCTCTAAAAAACTGTTCTCAGTATAATAGAAATTAGTGCACATTTCTAGATATGTTTTTTCCAGAACTGTTGCATTGTTTGCAAAACTATAATAATCAGGTTGCTCATTGATCTCTGGTGTCACTACTTATGATAGCCTTGAAAGCCTCATCTGCAGTGAGTCCATGCTAGTTAATGCATAATCAAGCACATATTATCATTTTTCTGTAATTCCACATATTAAGTTTAATTTTCAAGTATTTTCCATCAATGATGATCAACAAAAATATTTAGAGTCATTACAAAATCCTAAATAGGCTGGGTGCACAACCTGAGTTTTCCACAGCTTTGATGTAAAAGTCAGTCACTAAACATCTTTTAAGTATCTGCCATCAAATCCTAGCATTCTGTGCTCATTAATATTTACAGCTGCATTCCTACTTCCCACTAAAACTAGCACAAGCTTAAATGTCCCTCTTTCCCCTCTTCAAAGATTAGCTCAAACAGCTTTTTGTTATTCTCCTATTTTCTCTTGATGGAGGGGGAAAAAATCAACTAATCAACCACCATCAACAAAAAAGTATTTCAGAGTTGTTTCATATGACATTGCATTTCCTCTACACAAAGTTCTCTCCCTGGAGGGCACAAGTCTTACAGAATTTAGCAGTCAACAATGCAAAAAGACATGTTAAAGGCTCTCTAAATTTAATTGCTCTTGTACTCTGCATCACAAATAGCAGCTTCAGAGTATTACCCTGATGAAAAAGTGTGGAAAGGATAGCACTGAATAGGAGGAGTGTGGACTTCCTTGTATGGATTCTTCCATCCAAGGCTTTCCATACACTGGGAATAGCAAAAGAGAGAAGGATGTGAGATCCACCTTCTTTCCTGAAGGCTGACAGAGGAAGTCCTGCGTATGATACAGAATAGCAGCTATCAGACTAAACCAACATCATATCACAGACACCCGCATTCTGTTTTCTTTAGCACCTATTAAGCGTCTATTAGACATACTATCTAAATACTTATTAATACTGATACTGAGGAAACTACCAATTATTTTCCTTTTAGTCCGTTATTTTGTTGCTTCTCAGATGTAGACTTACTATTTTTTAGGTCTTTAATGTTTCTTATACTTTAAGAAATATTGTCATTAATAGTTTCTATTGTCTATGCTAAACATATTCTGCATTCTCTCCCCCATTTTATAACAAGTTCTTCTTCTATAACAGGTTCTTCTCCTCTATACAGGATTAAATAACGTGTTCCAGGCCCCATCTTCAGCCATCACATTTACACAAATCTTCAGATGCACCCAAAAGCATCTTCTCTTTTGAGCCAACTCCAGGTCACTCCTTATATTTTTGGCCAACTTCCTTATGCTGTATCTTTTCCTAATGAGCAGTGTTATATTTTTTTTTATTATTCAGCTCGTTCTTCATCCTAGTACCCTCTCTTCTCCCCAGTTTAGTTCATCTACTTGAATTTAGTTCATCTAGTCACAGAAACACCTTGAAATTTCCACATCCCCACTCACTCACTCACTCACAAAACGCATCAGAATCCCATTATGCCAATGCCAGTCCAAGAGTTTGCCATCTTATTCATGCAGACTGTCAACTCTTGCCTAGAAATTACCCCCTATAGTGTCAATTTCACTTAGCAGTTATGAGGTTTTCTATTACATATCATAATTTTAAAGTATTACCACTTTAAAAGTATTAAATATTGATAATATGATTTAACCTACTGTGTGAACTTTAACTACAGCAACATAAAAGTTCCAATCTGCCAATAGCTCTTCAAAAATAAATTTTGACACCTTTTGAAAAGACTCACAATAAAGCAATATTCAGTAAATTACAAACTTACAACTAAGAACACAAAATTTTCTAAATTCACAGAAATATTGCCTTCCTCATCTGTGAGCTTTTTCAGCACGACAGAAAGCAAGCCACAGAACACACCTTGAGAAACCACTCTGAGAAAAAGGGGCATGTGCAGCCACTCAGAGATATGCCAGCTACAGATGAGCCAGGCAGTCAAAAGGGGTAAAACGTTATTGCTATTTGTGAATTGTTACTAAAATTACACATAGTGGCTGCTATCCTCTACCACTGCTTGCAGGTGTGAGGGGGAGGCAGGTGAAGGATCTAGTTAATACTGCATACATACTGTCATTTGCCTGGGCACTGAGGGCCACAGAACTGACAGAAAAAAAAAATCTTATCATGACAGGTCAGTTTTAAATACAGAATCACTTCCTTTTAATCTAAACTGTAGCAGGAGACACCTTCATATAAATAAAATGAAATTAAATAACATTTAAAAATTAAGTAAAATAAAATAATAAAATATGCTGTAAATTTTAGATATGATAATATGCCTCAGATATAAAACATTCTTATACACAAAAATTGAACAGATGGAATTTTTCATTGTATGTTAACTGGACCAGTACTTCAAATATAATTCAAATTAACCTGAAAACTACTGCCTTCTAAGAGGCAGGTGCACCATCCAACCAATTGACTGAGTGCTGCAGAGATTAAGCAGACGTTATTATATCACATTATACATTTACGCAGTACTTCAAACTAAATGTTACATAAAAAGTAGGTATTAATGCACAGTGGGTTAATTCGAGAAAAAATACACATTTCGTATTTGGTAGAGGAAAAAAATAAAAATCCTATATCTCAAAGGCCTATGCATTTCTGTTCTCTTCCCCTCTGAACTGTTTTACTGATTCCAAGAGCAGTTACAAATGGACTGATTCCTGGATATCAATCATCGTCCAGCATTAAAGCTCCTACTGAAAAGCACTTTTCTGAACTTTTCAATCCCTCTAATTCCATTTCTTTCTAACTGTATTTATTTTGAGGAAAATTTCTGATTTGATCCAAGCCTTTTCTCCTCTCACCTTAATGCCAGTGTAGACTTTTTTCACTTTTCATAAAACTTCTCCTACGCAGTCTGCCAACAATACTGCTTTCAAATCACTACCATGCCCTTTCTTGCTATAGTTACATTTTCTCTGTGCACTACTCATTGGCTTCCACCTTCTTCTGTTTCATCATCAAAATGAGCTAGGAAGCTCCAGTGCACTACAGCATTTGCAGCAATTGTTCTAACAGCTGCTCCCAGAAATACGTAACTAATAATTATCTTGCAGTACTTAGGTGTTTTGGTTTAGCTTTGGCAAAATGCCAACTGCTCAACAGTCTGTGAGAGTCCCCCACCAGGGAAAGGGAGGGAGGAGAGAGGAAAAAAACTAGAAGTGAAACTTAAAATGGCAAGGTTTTTATATTTACACAGAAAAGAATGAAAAACAGAGTACAATATAGCGCACACACACACACATATATATATATATGTATGTATAAATGTGAAAAGAAATAACAACACCTCTACTGAGTCACCCAACCAAATAATACAGATTCCAACCACCCAGACCCACAAAACCCCCAAAAGACTCTTCCTGAGAAAACTCCCAGCAAGAGAGGAGAAAAACCAATAACAAGATGTTACTTCTCTAGATAACACAGACATGAAGCCTAAGCACAAGCACATCCTCCAGGGGCTGGGGTGAAGAGCAAAGAGAGAGAGAAGCTTCACCTCCCCCTCTTTTTATGCTTGCTGTGATGTCAAATGGTATGACGTACCTCTTTGGTTGCATAGGTCAGGTGATGCTTGTCTTCTTCTACCTACGTCACTCTATCTGAGCCTGCCAAACTGAGGCCCAGCTAAAACTAAGGCCAAAACTACCACACAGAAGGCAAGTTCCTCATGGCACTGACTGTCCCTCATCCCCTCTTGTCCTTCTGTGTTCCACCTCTGGAGATACTACAATGTTTGCAACACAAACACCCTTCAGACAAATATTTATAGTATAAATACCACAACATAGTGCCAATCAGTTTTGCTATTTCTGATACAAATTACTCCTAAGCACCCTTCACAGTTCTTCTGAGCTTACTGTCAGGGTTCACCCATCTCAAAAACAAATTCTTCTCTTCTAAGAGTTTAAAGACTTGCTTCCTTCTGTCTTAAGATTTCTCTCTCTGACACCTCCAAATACATGTATGATCCTGATATTGAAATTGGCATGTCTAACCATGGTCTTATCCACATCATTATGATGAAGAATGCCGTAACTATCCTCTTCTCTTCTGATATTGTTTTAGAACTGAAGCTCTCTTGCCTCTATAATCAGGATTTCTCTACAACGTATAGGTTCTCTTTGCATAACATTTTTTCAGTAAGACTTTACTGATTTCCACACTGCTAAATCTGTCATGCAGGCACAACTACAATGACATAATTTTCCCCTGACTTGGCACATGAATCCTACCCTACTCATGAATTTATAACACTGCTGCAATGATTGTTTTTCTAATCAGGAACTGTGAACACTTCAACTGTGTCTTCAGATGCTCTACAGGTTTTCTATTTTTCACCTCAACTACAAGCTGCTTTGCTGTGAAACTCCACTGTAAACTGTCCCCTCTACTCCTTCTATACTTGAGACAGGTAGACTCCTATCACATATGGGTTTGAATAAATCAAGTTAAATTTATTCTCTGCCCCTTGGCTACATGGGAGAACTCCATAAATATACACCAACTAATTTCAAAATTTTCCATTACCTTCTATTTTACATGAAGTATAAGAGTTCTACTGCAGGTGGTTTGTGTTTTTGCTAATGAAATAGCCATATATATCTACAGTACCTTTTCTTATGCATCAATTTTAAACACCTTGGATAAAGGCTATTGTCCCATCTCAATGGCCAAGCAGGTACTAGAGATGTAAGACATTGCTGTGGCTCATAAGCAAACGAAAACCTGAAAATAAATTTCAGCTACACAGATAGGAGAAATCATCCTGCAGGTCTCTACAGATAATGAAACTGCAGTAAAGAGAAAATTAAATAGTTGAGATTTCCTTTTTGCCTTTCTTTTAAAAAAAACCCGAACAGTTGAAGGGAGAAAGGTTCACTAAGGGGGGCTGCCAGAAAGCAATCATCAGGAATCATCATTCCTATTGCATTACACTGGGCAGTGTCCATATACGAGCAAAGTTGCCTACAATTCTTTTAGTAGCCTTGTTGGAGTTAATCTTCTTCACGGTGCCTACTGTGGGGCTGTGTTTTTGGATCTGTGCTGAACACAAGTTTGATAATGTAGAGATGTTTTTGTTATTGCTGAGCAGGACTTACACAGAGCCAAGGCCTTTTCTGCTTTTCATACTTCCACTCAGGCAAGGAACTTGGGGGTGCTTGGGAAGTTTGAAGCAGGATACAGCTTGGGCAAGTGACCCAAACTGACACAAGGATATTCCAGACCATATGTCATGCTCAGTATATAAAGTAGGGGCAAAAGGGAGGAAAGGGGGCATGTTTGGAGTAATTGCATTTATCTTTCTGAGTAACCATTATGCTGCTGTCCTGGGGATGGTTGATCCGCTTTGTATGCAGGGCTTTTGCTTTCCCTATTAAACTGTCCTTATCTCAACCCACAAGTTTTCCAGGTTTTACCCTTCCGATTCTCGCCCTGATCCTGCTGATGGAGGAGCTGTGTGATGCTTGATTGCTGTCTGGCTTAAACCACAACAAGTGTATATAAATTCACACTTGATCACCATGCAGAACACATGACCTAGTAGCTGTAATTTTACTATTAAGTAATGCCTAACAATATTTTATCTAGACTGTTTAATACATCTATTCTATCTACCAGGCCAGGAAGCCAGACATTGAAGCCAGACCTGGTCTCAGGACATGTTTGTCAACAGATGAAAAACAAACCAAAGCATCAAACAAGGGGTAAAATTTATTTTTTCCCCTCACCCATCTCTAAAGAGGGCCTGCATTTGCACTCTACACATCTGAACAGGGCACTGCATAACATCGAATCTGCCTTTGGTTCCCACTGCACTACTACCACAGATTAGTAATTACTTCTCTTCTAGCTCATGCAATTTATTTCCACTTAATTGCCCATTTACATTTAGGTAGTTGTACTCCTGCTTCATGCTATGCCATACCTTCCTACTACAGAAAGATTTCCTTCATGAGCTGTGCAGAAGGATAATACATCCACAGGGATCTTGAGAAAGAGAACACAATCACTTTCAGCATAGAGGCCAGTTTGCAGCCTGATGTATTTTAACCACCAATTCCTTTGTCTTGATTACCAAAGGTAATGTAGCTTTGTACAAGCATTTACATTACAACCACTTTTAAAGAGTAGCAACCAGGCTGTAAAAATTTGCCACAAGCCAGATTACAGGATGTATTCAACTTGCATGGTAACTATGTGAAAGTTGGTAACCAGTCTGAAACAATCAGTTTATGTATTAACCTCTTGCCATTTTTATTGACTTTTGAGGACAATTCAAATCAGCTTTTTCAAGCCATAGAAGATTTTTGTAGAAAACATTTTGAGGCAAAAAGAAAAAAAAAAGCATCCAGCATAACAGTTTATCCATCAGAACAGATAAATTTTAGCAAGGAATAACTAATAAAAGTGCTCAATGATCAGTCTACATCTTCTGATTAACTTTTCTTAATCAGGAGGAAGGCAAAGTGGGAAATTCAGGAAAGTGCGCTGCTGTTTTCTGACTGTTCTTCACAGTAAAGTCTATGATCCATTGCAGCAAGATTTTCATAGCAGTGGGCCTCCAGGGTGAAAACAGATCATCATTCAGATGTAGCTAGCCAGCCAGCACACAGAATCTTAGACAACTTCATCTTCCCTTGGGTACTAAAACTCAAGTGTTTACTCTTTCTCTGTCCCTCCCCCAGAATCACACGGGTTGTGATAAGGGCAAACTAGACAGTATTTTTACTTACGTGATAAAATTGAATATTCTTTTTGGGGTCATAAGATAGTAATTCGTATTAAAAGACTTGACATCTTACGTATTTCAACAACAAATGCATTACTACAAGATACTTTGATACTGACTACTCTTGATGCAAAAAGTTACTGTAGAAGCTCAGAGATAGAGAGTCACAATTTGTTTAAACAGCCAGAGAGCCAAGCAGTCACTCAGGAGGAAGGTCAGAATGTGTTATTGGTTGAATAACTCTTTCTGCTTTAGGCATGACTGTAACTGGCTCCAAGGTACTTGAAGGACACATTCTGATTCCTTACTTCAATTGTCTGCTCACCAGCTGCCTCAATATAATTAGAGCAAATCTAATATACAACAACTAAGCTGTAGCTTAGACAACCAGCACATTTGTTGCTGGTTTTCTGGTACATTGAAACTGTTTTAGTAGGCTGGTGTGGTTAGGCAATCAAGGCCTCTGATATGGATTAGCCACCTTTCTTTTACTGAGGGGAAGATGTGAACTGAAGGACATGCAGGAGACCAGATCAGAGTTATGGACTGCACTGAACTGCCTTGTTGCACATTGGAACAGCAGAAATCAGTTAACCAATTAACCACTCCAGAAACCAGACAGACTCTGTCCTCAGAGTCTGTCTATATTTCTGATTCAGAGGACAGAACTAATCACATTTGAAAGTACCTGTGGCTGTTGCAAAATCTAAAAATTAATATGACTCCCAAGAGACAGGGCCTTCCTAACTCCTCTCTCCCCTCAGGGGAAAGTCTTGTTCTGGTATGGACAAATAGCTCCTTGGACACATGACCTTATCATAATACATGACCTGTGCAGACAATACAGATGTATTAGTAGAGTCCACTGGCACAAAGTTTCTATAAAATTTGTTAAAATCCTCAATTTGATAATCTTCTCTTCCAGTGACAGGGTTAAATGGCTGTTCCAGGGCTGAAAAAGTGCTTATTACACCTGCCAAAAAACTGGGATCAGCAACAAATCAGATTAAATTTCTTATTTTGGCAATTGCTACCACTTCTTTCTCATACAGAGGATCCATGTTTTGTTCTAACACAAAAAATCAGAATCTCATCAGTAATCCTATACAAACACTAAAGGATGAGCTACACAGGGAGGGATGTGTTCCTAGATTCCCCCACTCAGAGTCACCAACCTCCCCCACCTCACTTTTAGCTCAAATGTTCCACCTTCTTCCTTTGTCCCAGCTTCATAACTCATGGGACCACATGCTCAACTTTTTCAACTGAGTTAAACTGACACAGCAATAGGTCTCATGAATGCTACTGCCAGCTTGAAGGACAGAAGGCAAAGGAAGAACAAGATCTCTCCCTTTCACCAGTGACAAACGTATGTTAATCAACAGAGTCAACCTTATTTCACCTTCAGGTTCACATGAGATTCTGGCTTCAGTTTTTTGGACTTTATCCCATGCTATTACATATTGGGTGAGACCCAAATCTAGGAGATGCCCATTTTCCAGCTCTGGCACAGAAGCTGCTTACACAACATATCTTTTCAATTCAAGATGATGAACATGTAAGAAAACCAGCCGATTTCATAAACTACCTGTCATTTTCCACCTAATTATTTCAAGAACAACCTAGGAAATTTTGGTATATCACACTGAACCAATGTCATGAATTGCTTCTGGATACTGTTTTCTTAGTTCTCAAATCAGAAGCAGACTAAACAAACATTTTTTTCTGGAAATTAGGAAATATCCATATAGAAATATCACATACATTTTAACAGCATGGAAAAATTACTCCATTTCTATCTGAAGAAACATCTATAAAAGATACAGAACTATTACACCAAGTGAAAAAAAAAATTCCAAACAGATAGTAATCACAACTTATTTCTAAAACTACTCGTGTGATTATTTTACAATCATTACACTAGGTTTAATTCAGAATTTTGCATGATATGAAAACAGTGGCAAAGATCTATTGTTATTACAAGTAGGAACTAAGAAAAACAATACCCATACTTGGCAAATCTCCACAGGTAGGTAAAAATGAACAATGCAGCCCTTGAATCTTTACAATTCGTGGAATTACCTGAATTAGTAGTTCAACTAGCATTTCAAACCACAGGAATCACAGAAAGTAGCCAACTTGCATTGTTTTCATCCCTGGATGCTTTTTGGCTCCTTCATACAGTTGTGCCATGAACCAGACCAAGTAACTACTCTTGCTCACCAAATAAGTAGTCTTGCTGAAAAAAAGCAGCACTGTAGGTTAGACAGGTGACAAACTCAGGAGAAGGCTGCGCTAACACTTGTAATAAGACAGAGGGAGAGGCCAGTGCTAGAAGGCAGACATGAGCAGCCAGAAGAAGGAAGGGGACTGCTCTGCCTTTGTTTGACAAATATTAGATTCTACTAAGTCTCAGGTCAGAGATTTACTTTAACACAGAAATAAATCGGGATGTTAATTTTACTACAGCCAAGAAGTTTTGCAGAAAATGGAACCACGAGCAGTTCATTTTTTGGCAATTTTAGGCTCCAATGGTACTACCATACTGTTTAGATCAAGTATTTCAAGTTTGTGTTTATATTTTGCTTTAAACACCAACACATGCCACATGCATTAAATTAGATATTCACATACAGAGTTCTCTCAGTAGTTACTTTGCAAGACCAGGAAAAAGAGAGGTGAAATTCTGTAAGACAACAGACATTCTGTCATTGACTTCAACTGAATCTGTTTCTCCTCATTTCTTAGGGGAAAACATTCAAAGTCTTTTTAAAAACATGATGTAATAAAAGAGAAAGCATACCAGATGGGTCTGGCCATAATGAAGCCATCATTTATTAACTAATGTTTCTTAACTGATTAAAAATAGAAGAAGATACATTACAACTGCTTATGAAAGTTATGTCACTGTATCTAAAACAGTTTCACAAGTAGAGATCGTTGATATCAGAATAAAGTTTTTTAAAAACTTCAGGAATCAGATCATGTGAAGTTTAAAAAGACCTTGAGTTGTTTCAATAGTGTGATGACGACACCAACCAGCACTGTAACCAGTATACAAGGAAAAGCCACAACTTCTGAAGTATGCAAGATATGATAGTTAAACATCAAATCTAACACTTTTCAGCCATAATATTTAAACAGCCTTTGCAGTCACTTTGTAATAACCAGCTCTGAGGCTTCTCTCTTGCTCCACCTGAACTTCTCAAAACTCTCCTATGAGTTTTGAAGCTCTTGTGCATGAAGCAGACTTACCTGGTTTTCAGTCTCTTTCAACACTAATGAAGGCTTGTTGGTAGCGGAACAAGGAAAGCTGCTAGATACAAATACTGAACTTGCTGTGCTCTGGCCTCATGCTGGACAGAAAAAGTAGTAGCAGCGACCACTTGGAGTGAGGGTGCAGGACCACCAAAAAGCCTACACCTGCTGCAACATGGCCTAAAGAGAAGCAGTGATCCAAGGACCGAGCAAACAGAACCGTGGCAAAATACTTCCTCCAAGAACTACCAGGATGGAGCACATTTGCCAAGGCCGAGCCTATAAGAGATGGTGGCAGCTCCTCTGAAGAGAAAGAAAAAAAAGTAATTGTACAGTCTCAGTTGCAACCAGAGAAGAAAGGAGTGAGAATATGTGAGAGGAACAGCTCTGCAGACGGAGGTCAAGTGAAGAAGGAGGATGAGAAGGTGCTCCAGGTACCAGAATAGAGATTCCCCTGCAGCCCATGGTGCTTTCTCTCTGGGTATTGGGGACTGGATGTGACTCTATTTCAAGGACTTTAGTTCTCTTTAAGTCTGTTGTGGCCAGTATGTTCAGCTCCTCAGGCTTTGCAGTGGACATCCTACTGCAGAATGCTATATATCTTTCTACTCTTTCTGGTTGTAGTTCTCTGGACCAACTTTTCTACCCCTCTTACAGACACAAAACATCAAACAGTACATTTGCTTCCTAAGTTCTAAAGCTTGTGGAATTTACAATTCCTACAGCACTGACCACTTCACACATAAGTCTGCCAGAATCCACCCCTTCTTTGACCTCTTCTCATCAGAAGCAAATTTCGTACTAACTGCAGCTCCCCTTGATGGTGCTTCCAGACCGTTTAGATGAAAGTTAATCAAATCAGACCTTTGCTTCATGAAGTGTGAAATGATAACATGTTGCATTTCAAATGTACATGGCCATAAACAAGTAGCATTTAGAAGTTAAAATTTTCCTTATCTCCCTATTTAATCATTTCCATTCCATCAACCCATCACACTTAGTTCTTGGTGTTCTTCCTTTCTATGCAACCTCTGTACCCAGAGGCTGAGCATGAAACTGATTTTCCCCTCTCCTCGAGGCAAAGCAGCTCTTTCGCGAATCTGACCTTAATACCATTAAGCCTCTGATGACAGAAACTTTATTTGGTATTTTAAAGATCTATAAAGAACACTAGACACAGTACATAGCAGAAGTCAGACCTAATTCTTTATCACTCTCTCTATTCTTCAGGAGAACCTGAAAAGGTTACAGTGGCCCACAAGGTAGCAGGCCAGCCTTCCTCTATTGAAATCTCTTTTACTATGGTTTCTCAACTGCACTCTTTTGTTCAGCTCTTTGTTGTTCTATTCTATCTCCTCTTTTAAAATGAGAGTGTAGCCCCACCACTTTTACTTAAATGCTTTAATTTTCTTTGTAGTGTTATTTTACAGTAACAGTTTCTTAAAAAAGATATACCAAATTATGTGCAAGCAAAAGTGGACAATGAAAATTTTCACATGGGAATCATAATTAACAAAACATGTAGACAGCATTTATAATCTTGTTAACCCAACTTCATGTAAATAATACACTGAAATTAATTATACAGACATATTAGAAAAAAATGTTTCCTTTACCTGCTACTGACACACTTGCAGTCTCTCCCAGGTTAAATCTGTTCATTAGTGTTGTAGTTTGGAATTTTTGCATAAATTCTCTCCCCTGTCACTGACTACCCATGTCATCAGGGAACAAAGGAAG
>JAOXXN010000364.1:18764059-18774214 GCA_026770055.1 Myrmophylax atrothorax | reverse complement strand
CGCGGGCAGGTGCGGGGGAGCCGCATGCAGGGGTCTTGTTAAGTTCCCAGTGGCTTTTGTGGCCGAGTAGACAGCCTTGTTAGTGTTCACGCTAGAGGTTGTAAGGTGATAGTATTTGTTCGGCGTCAGAGAATCAGTTTTGCAGCTGTATTTCAGCATAAATCCGATAATGCCTCCTTCAATTCAGTAGCTCTCGCGACTCCATGATGAGGATTTGTGCTGGTGATTCACGGCGTTGGGGTTGTATCATTGTAAAAAGAATGTTTTGAATTTAAATGAGTTTCGGTGATTCCGGAAGCGCCTTTCTGTTCTGCGTTGTGACAACAAGGTTTACATCATTTCTGTGCCCCCTGCACTCGTAGCAGTCAGTCTTAGGAATGGTAACACAGTCGACAGAATTTATATTACTTGGACAACTGTCCACGTAGCTTTTCCCTTCCTAAACGTTTTCATTTTCACGTGTAAAACAAAAACAAAACTATGTATTCAGGGGATTTTATTTATAGTTGCATTTTAAAGTCAGATGCTGTAAAGCAGTTCCACAGGGGGATTTCTTGCTTCGCTAAAATTCAATCTGGAGCTGAAAGGTTTTAAATTCATGATCCTGTATATGTCAAAATTCTTATTCTAGGTGAATTCTTGTATAATTATATTTTACATCTTTTAAAAGTGCTTAAATAACTTGCTGCTTTTAAAGTATGTTTACAAATGTGCCGATGGGTACCTGCCTGGGGCAGCCTGAGGTGCTCAGAGCAGGGTTATTGCCTCTCGAGCTGAAGCTGACAGGAGTCACTCTGCCTCTCAGCTTTTCAGTTACCTACTTAGTTACATTGTTCTTGTTAGTGATTTTAACAAGATGGTGTGAAGTTCTGGTAATCTTGTAAGGCTAAACTTTATATCAGATAGTATGGTTTAAGGAAGCAGAATCTCTCTTTTTTGACTATGTAATATATTGGCATATTTAAAAATACAAGCTACTAATTGCAGTTCAAAAACGTTTGTCTTGGAAGCTTCAGCATGTGGGTAGCCTAGTTTTTATTTATTTTGTTGCAGGAAATGTAACACAGAAACTTTGTTTCATTAAAGAAAATACTGTAAACTTCATAAGCTAAATGAGGTTGTCCACTAGGTGTCCGTACTTCCAAGTAGGATGAAGCTTGAAGGAATGTTACACAATGAAGTGTCAAAGTAACTAATATTTCTTGAGACTACAACGCATCTTAATGTTTCAGTTGCCTCATGTTTTCAAATTACATTCCGATTTTCGTTTCCTCTGTTGATCCCAAATGCAATTTTTCTATTTTTGGTACTATTTTCCATATTTATTTCTCTCTGACTTTACAAACAATAAAGTTGGGGTTTTTACTGCCTACTTCACAAGGCTTATTTCCATCCCTGTGTCATATAGTTTTGCCAAAAAATGACAAGGATGAGTTAAATGCATCGAAGAAGCACAAAACTGGGATTTTAGCTGTTCAGAGCTATGTAGTAATATTCAATAATTCTGTTCTTGTTGCTCATATCTCTATTTTTCTTTTTTTTTTGTTGTTTGTTTGTTTTGGTTTTGTTGGTTTAGGGTCCTAAGTTTGGAATTAAATAAAGATAGAGATGTGGAAAGAATACATGGAAGTGGTATCAACACACTTGATATTGAGCCTGTTGAGGGAAGATAGTAAGTATATATTTTTGGTGGTAAAAATGTATTTGAATACTTAATTCTGTTTTGGTACTATGGGTTTGTTTTCTTGTTGAAGTTTCAAGTATATTGAGATCATGAATGTTGTAACTTTTGTTCTTTATTAACACTTTCAGCATGTTATCTGGTGGATCAGATGGTGTTATTGTACTTTATGACCTTGAAAACTTGAGCAGAAAACCAAGTTACACATGTAAAGCACTTTTCTCTGTGGGAAGGTAAGAACTATAAAATTCTATTAAATGTTCACTCTTGTGTGTCTAGGATTGAATCTGCAGAATAATATGTGTTCTCATTTTGGATAAAAATATGGGGAAACAGTGCCAGCAATCTTTGGATGTTAGTGTGATCCATTGTGGTTTCTGACATGCAAAAAAAAAAAAGAAAGAAACTTTGTGAGGATTATGAGGTTTACTAAATAACAGAAGCTAATTGTTTCTTGATTTGTCTATTCTGATAGCTGCAACACCACCAAGTCATTGATTTTTGAGCAGATGTAGAGCACTTCAGAAGTTAAAATGGGGGATATCAATTGTACTGATATGAAAACTGAAGTTAGTGAGTCTTACATTGCTGTAGACCTCACAAAAAGAAATCAGAGCTAATACTCAAACCTTGCATTTTAACACTAGAAAAAAAAAAGACAGGTGGAAAAAGTCCCTCCAAACCCTCTTCTAGCTCTCAGTTCCTCACCTGTGAGTTTTCTTAGTCGTTTCATGTTGCAAATCAGTGACTCTATGCCAGTAATTATGAGAAAAAAAGCTTCGTTACTGTTGTAGAAATATTCTTTTTTATCCCCCAAATATCTATAATATATATATTTGAATAAATATGCTTTTAAGCAGGAGCAAGGTTATCTGCATAAACCTGTTCATCTGATTGGGAAAAAAATCTGGCACCTATTTGCAGTTGTTGGGTTTATTTCCTCTCTCCCTGGTTCCAGCTTCATTAGTAGCTATTTTAAGTTTATCTGGTATTCACCAGATACAGCAGTAATTTATACAGAGCTTCTTCAGAGCACGTTCGAATGAAGACAGATGTGTTACTGAAAAAATGGGACACTGTTTCCTAAAGAACAGGGTACTACCATGCTGTGTGTAATCTTTATGAAGAGTCACAGCCTTTATTAATTTGTCAGGCTTTCCCTGCAGGCAGTCTGAATTTTTCCATTATTGCCATTAAGTCTTCTAGCAAAAGCTCTTTTCCCTCGTATTTGGATAGTCAGGTTAGCTGGTGGGTTAGAGCTTCGTTTGAGACAGTGAGATACGTCCTACTGTGGTAAAGATTAATGGCTACATTTTCCCCTTATTTTTTCCCAGTCTGCAAATTATTTGAAGTCTAACAGCTTCATGAGTCAGATGTACAGGAGCAGAATAGATTTGTTAAAGTAAAAGTCCTTAATGATACTTTGGACAGTAAGAAGGAAAAAGGCTAATAGAACATGCTTCAAAACAAATGGATAGGGACAGAATCTACTGCAAGTCAGCAGCGTTTGGTAAGTGGTTTTGGCTGCAGCTTCTTGCACAATACTGTTTTAAATTCTAATTAAGAGCGTGTAATAACTATACATCCCCAGCTTGCAAAATTGAAAATAATTGTGAAACAGATGCAGCAAACTGAAGAAATTAATGTTAAGAAGACACAACATAAAGACTTCAGTTAGGTCAGTAGAAATATTCCATATTTGAAGATTCTGTTTATGAGCATCATTAGTTGGTAGTTTGTTTCTTGAGTAGACGGTAATTTGCGTAACCTTTTATTTCTTATCAGTTGAGACATGAATCTCACCAGTGCAATCAGACTTTGTGTGACTGTTAGAAATGATTGACATATGATTATTATTGCTTGAGTAACCTTAGTAGGTTTCTTGTCTCATGTATTCCTAGTATTCCTATAGCTTCCTTGCTTGTTTTAAATACTTACTGTAACTAAATAGCTGCAATTGTATATACTGTTAGATATTTTGAATATTATTCAAGCAGGAGTTCCTGACATCATACAGTAATTTCTAAATACTGGTAAGAAACTCTTTCTGTCTGATTATCTGATTCCTATCTTTGAAGCGTGTAGTGCTGACGTGTTGCCAAAGTTTGCCTGTCTTTCCTGTTTGTGTTGGAGCAGCACAACTCTGGTCTTGAAGTTGCTCAAAGAGTAAGCTCTTGGTAGAGGCCCTTTGGATTTGTTTCTGAATGGACTCTTAACTGGGCTTGATGAGGGTCCAGTAGTTTAGTGTTAAAATGGGTTTATATCAGTCCACAACTTTCCTCACCTTCTCCATTTGGATGCTTTCCCTCATCCCACCAAAGAGGGGTAAAGTGAGCAAAATGGCTCTGGTGGTGTGTAGCTGCCTAGGGTTAACCCAAAACAACATGGTATTTCTGGGTCTCTGACCATGGTTTTGGGCCCTGAAGCTGCATCCATGTGAATCCAGCTCAGATGTTAGTAGTCTACAAGGTATAGGAATGACATGTATTATTCATAGCCTGATCAGTCTGTATCCTGGGGCTGTCAAGATTGGCTCTGCTCTCCCTTCTTCCTACTATAGTTAATCTATTATTAATTATATTGGATTCTGTAACTATCTGTAGTTAAGCTGACAGTTTCCTGTTGTTCTTCCTCTTTCATTTCTGAATGCAAATAGAAGTAACTCAGTAACAGTCTACTGCTATCTGGTGACTTCAGCATACATGAATTGCCAATAACTGTTTAGCTGTAATTATTCAGTACTAAGAATTACTTTTGTGAACTGTATTTGTCATTGTATTCTTCAGTAGATCTGTTTCTAACGTGGGGGATTCCAGAAGTATAAATGGTTTGTAGTGTTAGGCTATGACTTCTAACATTAGAGCTGTAAATATTGCAACTTAAACATTTCAAAAAACATTAGTGTCTTTTGTGCTTCAAACTAAGTGTGTTAACTTAAGATATGCTACACACACCATATTTTGAAAACATAATTATCCATAGTTTCTTGAAATCAGGACTCATTGGAGTAGTTAATACTGGTTGAATAAAAAATCAAGTGAACAAAAAGCTAGTTCTTGAAGACTTAAAAAAATGCAAAGCATGTTTTCAACTTGTCATCAAATACCAAGACAATTACCAGATGTTTATCAAGACTAACCAGTTGGAATATTTTCCTTGATTTTAGGAGCCATCCTGATGTACATAGATTCAGTGTGGAGACAGTCCAGTGGTATCCTCATGACACTGGCATGTTTACATCCAGCTCATTTGATAAAACCTTGAAAATATGGGATACAAACACTGTACAAGTAAGAGAGTTTCTACAACTTGCAAGCTTCTGTGTGTACATGTTACTCATTCGACATCAGCTTTCCCAGAGGTGAACAGGAGCAGGCATACAGAAGGATGAAAACCAGCCAGTTGTTAGAACTGTGGATGGAGCAGCAGGGTGTGGTTCTGGCATCCATGTGTGCCTGTCTGTTCCTGAAGACCTGAGTGAGAGCTTGGGGCAGTTCCTTCCTGCTTTTGCTGTGATCAGGAATACAGCTAGTTGAATTTTGCTATGTAAATTTGTACACCAAAGTGTAGTCTGATGCTCATTCCTGGGCATTGTTAAATATGATGGTAGTGTACAGCAGGGTGAGTTATTTTTCATAACCAGCACCTAAACACTGCTTTTGAAGAACTGGTGGTCTTGACATTCAGGACCATTAAGTTCAAAATTCTGCTCTTGCAAGCAGTACAGGCACCATTTCTAGAAACTGATGGAGAATGAGAGAAACTACTAAGAAAATGCTAACCAGTGTAACTGGTATTATTCAGGCAAACAGGTTCTGTAGGAATTCATGTTGCTTTGACTCATTAATCCTCACATCTCCTGTTGATTCATGACTGCAGTTTGTTTTGTCTCCTGTGTAAATGTATTAATGAATTTACACTGACACTATTTGACGGTTTCAAACAAGAGGTTTGTCATCCTAGGGACACAATTGAAAACAAATTTTTCCCTCTTTTTGGTTTTTGTTTGGGGTTTTTTTGTGAGATGTGAAGCTATGTTTGCAGTTGCTAAGTCTTCTCATAAACAATTTGCTTTCCATGTAGTTCTGTGAGCATCCTGTTAAACACACAGTGTGCACATGAAGGTTGTTGAATGACCTGTTCTGACACCAAAGGGTGTTTTTTAAAATCAGGAAACTTAATTTTAAGGGATTTTTCATGTACAGTATTTTAGAATGAGACAATAAAAACAGTTTACCTGAAAGAAATTGTACTTCTTAAAGTAAATATTAAAGTTTACTGAAGTAAATATTATATTTCATTAAACATTCCTAAGGCAACTAATAATTTTATATGGTAATAGTTTATTTTTTTTAGGAATTGAAGATAGTGATACTTGTGAATGACTTAGTTTTAAGTGCTTCCTTCGTGTTGACTCTATCTCCCTGTTATAACTTTATGTTCTTGCTACCTTTATTAATTTTTGGTAATTGTAATGTTTTACATTCATGCTTCTCGTTAGCCAGTTTTCTTGGTCTTTCTCTTGGGTCATGTCTGAGCTCTGGTGTTGTCAGTGTTGAAAACAGACTTACGGTGCGATGTTTGCATGTTCTCATTTCTAACTAAGAGAATTATTGTTACTATGTAAATAGTAATATTTGTATTAGTCTTACTTGTAGCTGTTACTTGAAAAAAAAGATGAGCATTTGTATTCTGATAACATACTTGCACCAAGATTAATTTAATCCTTTTATTATCAGGCTGCAGATATATTTCACTTTGAGGAAACGGTCTATAGCCATCACATGTCTCCAATAGCTACAAAGCATTGTTTAATAGCAGGTATGTATCTTTTTTTAAGAAGTGTCTTAAGTGTTTTGGGTTATTAGTAATAAGCAAGTAATATTCAGTTGGGGTTTTTTCCCTGCCCTGTCTTATTTTCACAAAAATTGAGTCTGCATAGAATGCAAGCTCATTGGTAAAATAAATTACTATCCTTTAACTGGATGATGCCAATGAGAATATCATATTTGTTCTTCCGAAATAATGCATCAATCAGTTCTCCTTACTGATAAAAATTCATAGCTATAATTAGATTAACTTTCATTCCATAAACTAGCATTTGAAGGTTAATAGGTCCAAATATAGTAAATTGTATAAATAGATATGTGTGTATTGATTATATGTTCAGAGTTTTACTATGTTTAGCAACAAAATATTTGAGGAGATATTTTTAAGTTTCCGAAGTACTGTCCTGTTTACCTGCAGTTTCTAAGTTTTACTTGTTAGGATGTAAATTTACTTGGACTGAACATGTAAATCTATTAATGTAAGGCATTGGTCTTACTGAATGAGCTGTTATGCAGCTAGCATTTTTCTTCTATGTCATTGCCAAGATTTTTTTGTTGTTGTTCTCTCACATGTTGGAGAGGTTTTTAGCTGTCTTTGTTTCTCTTGTTACAGTTGGTACCAAAAGCCCCAAAGTACAGCTCTGTGACTTGAAGTCTGGATCCAGTTCTCACATACTGCAGGGTACTTTTTAGAATGAAACATAAATGTTAAACAATAACTACTTTGAGTAAAACAAGTCCTGTAAAGAAAGACTGTATACAATGTATCCTTTGTCAGTAACATGACTAATTTATTTATAGTCAGTTGTGAAAGTTACACAGTGGCAAAAGGTTCTTCTGGCTGTTTTCTAGTGCTAATGAATTGCACAATACAAAAAATAATCAATGAGCAGTTAATAGAGATGTTTGGGTATTTTCATGATCTAATCAGTAGTGATTACTATTTTTTACGTGATTAAGTGTATGGTTTGGAGGGTTATGCGGGAGTGAAAGAAACCCAAAGAATGAACAAAACAACCTAAACTCCCCACTCCACCAGAAAACAAAGAAACCCTACACCAACACACAAACACACAAAAGAAGAACTATTTTTGACAAAATATCCTGTGGAGGCGTTTGAATGGATTTGTTCAGAAGTTTCTGGTTTCTGTAGAACAGGCAAGATACTTAGAAAGATGGTATCTAACCCTTTGCATTTTCTTAGTTCGGTTACATGTAGGGTTTTATTGCTCCATAATCCCTTACTTTTGGCACTTAATGAGAATGTACCTTTGGTGTCTCTTTTCTAAGGTGTATTTTTTGGAGTGTGAGGGTGTATACACGTGCTCAAGTGAACTAATTAAGAGGTAAATCTTCATGCTTCAAAAGAGCTGGATAAAAACCAGATCTGATCTGGAAGCTGTGGAGAAATATTAGGTCAGACACAGCAAAATGCAAATGCAGTTTTATTTCTTCACTGTCCAGCTCACGTCTAAAAGCAGCCTAGGTGATTTCATGTGATGCAGACCTTAAGCTATTAAGCCCTTATGAACTGAATTAGCCACAGCAGGCATTTCATGTTGTTTCTAGAGCTGAGAGCACCAGAGACTGCAATGACAAAAACAGTTCTCTAGAGATTCAGTTTGGTTTCATCATGCCTTCATCATTTTGACACAAGGAGTTAGTGCTTTTCAGGCACAAGTTGTGTCTTTCTCCACAGCCTGGTACAATTAGCTCAAGTGCATTATTGGAGGAATAAGTGCAAGGAGAATATATCTTCCACTTAGCAAAATCTAGTAATTATTTACAGAACTTGAAGCAGTCAGTAGTGTCTTGAAGATAAGTATGAATATTTTCACATAGGTTAACTCTAGTAGCTGAAATGGAGCTAAATGTATGGCTGTGGTTTAATTAATAGCTCCAAATAAGTGTGTCTGCCCTGAGCCTTCCAAGTGTATCCTGTAGTATCTGTATTGTGTAGATAGTTCTCTATGGTCCTGGTTATCACAGCCCTTTGATTAATTCAGGTAATGGAAAACCACCTACTAGAAGGTGTACCAGGAACAAGGTGGTTCACTTAACTCTAAACTGCATTAGCAAAAATGAGTTTGTATGATTTAGTTTATTTTTGAACAATGTGTTTCTATTATTATATTGCATAGATTGCAGTCTGTCCATTTAGGACACTTTACACTTCCTATTGTATGTATTTATTTAACGTTTTTAGACTTTTCAAGTTTTAAAGTGTATGTACATATATATATATTGGAAAAGGCCTTTCAGACTGTGTTTATTATCAAAAGTTACACATATGTAATACTCCATCACTTTCAGCTCACTGCAATCCTACTCGAGCAAGAAGAAGAAGGAGAAATAACTTCTGTCCCCAAATTACATACTTTCACAAAATTCAAATTTACATTCCTTCGGATTACTGTTCTGACTTGGTATGTCCCATAGAGCTAAATATTTGCTTTTAATTACTTACATAAAAGGCTGTGTATAAGCTTTTTCATATAATTTTTAGGTCACAGGCAAGCAGTATTGGCAGTGTCTTGGTCCCCACGTCATGAATATGTTTTGGCAACAGGAAGGTAGGGATGTTTCTGAACTGTTACAAGCACTAAAATATTTGTCAGTAAAATTTTATGTATTCTTTATGAACTTTTTTTAGAATTCAAATGCACTTTTAGAGTTAATCATCATCATTTACCTGTGTTAGCTGTTCCATAGAAAAACAAAACCTGGAGAGCTGTACAAGTGATACTTATTTAATAGAAAGTTTGTACAGGATTTTGAAACACTGATTGTATTTATAGATATAGGAAAATGATAGAACATTATTGAGATACTTTTTACTGTTTATTACTGTGTGCATTGCTAATCTGTTTTATAACAAACATACTTAGCTCAAATTAATATCCTGGTTAATCATGGCTCAATCATGTCAAAAAGCATAACTCAGGTAGCTTAGCTGATGGGTAGTAACTTTCCAAGCTCCAGTAAGTCAGTGAATATGGATTGTATGTTGATACTCCTGGACGTTTTTTATTTTCCGTTCAGCTATTTTTAATGTAAAAAAATCCTCTTGACTTTCTTACAACTTTTGTATGTGTTACCTTTTGATTATAAGGTGACATTTCTCTTTGTTTTTAGTTCCCATGTTTTTTTCTTTTGAATTGGAGAGAGGAATGGTTGTTTTATAAGCTTAGAGTGAAATTTGAAGAAATTGATACCAGAGCTGCAAACCTTTGGCTTCTAAAGCCAGGCTTCTGAAAGGCTTGGTGAAGTTGGAAAATATGTTAACAGTGTGTTGTGATTTTGGTTTGTTGGTTGGTTGGCTGGTTTTGTTTTAGCAGATGAAAAATTGTTTGTTTGTAGACAAGTTCTGCACCAGTCATACAGTAGATCTGTGATGGCAAGAGCCCGAGTTCTAAGACAAATTACAGACAATGCTGGAGTCCTTAGCTACAGTTTAATCAACACAAAAATTAGCAGATTTATTCCTCATCTGTGTATGTACACAAGGGTGTTGTGTTGTAGGCAAAGAGGCAAGTGTATTGTGTTACAGATGAAGATTCACCCTTAGGTGCTGATAGTGTAACAGCTATACTTATTAGTACATGTAAATGAATGTCTCAAATCTGTCTTTAAAAAAATTTAATG
>JAOXXN010000364.1:18727640-18749500 GCA_026770055.1 Myrmophylax atrothorax | reverse complement strand
ATTTATGTCACTGTTCTGTAAATTTGAAAGTAATTTTTGCTTGTTTCCTTAAAGGAGCTTTACAGCGGTAGCAAAGACTGCAATATTCTTGCATGGATACCGGCTCCACGAGAGCCAGTTCCTGATGATACTTCTGAAAAGGTAATGAATTTTTGAGTTTGAACTATACTTTTTATGGCTGTTATACTTGGGGAGATTGTGTGGAAATGAAATGTGAATTGTGTGATTCACCATCAAAACTTGTAACAATCCCTAATTAAGATGAGAATCACATAGTGTTTCTCTGCAATCTTTTAATTGTTACGTGGTTTAGACAGGATGTTTTCTTTCATCGTCTAGTAAAATCTTTTGCAGACTTCTAGCTTCCTACTTAGTTAAAAGTAGTTAGTCATTTGGCTAAGGGTCTTTCAGCTTCAGCTTTAGCTTCCTTAATTTCCAAACTCTTTTATGTAGTTTGTGCTATTTTGGAATTGTAAACGTGCCAACAATTGTTTTAAAATTCTTGAAGATTATATTACGTATTAAGCAGTAAGATTAGGGATACCACAGTTCATACACAAATATTTTTGAGGTGGAAATATAATAAAGCAGATTCTAAGTGAGCTTATTCTAGATTTTAAGAAACTGAAACAATTCACAGAGTCAGTCTGGCAAACTTTACTAATGTTGAAAAGTGAGGATATATTAATGCTTTGCACCATAGCATGCAAAAATTCCACTTTTTAAAATTTCTGCATCGTTCCATTTTGGATTGGGAAATTATAAGAAGCATAAAATTGTTACCAGCATTTGCTTTGTTTTGTAGGACAACTTATTTCAAAACTGCCCTACACCTAAGCAAAGAAAAAAAAAAAGCAGTTTCAAAATTTAGATACCTAAACCAAAATATGTTCCCTTGACGTGAAATTAACATTTTTGCCCCAAGAGAGAATTTATATGTGAATAAACTGTATTTTTCTTAGTCTGAAAACCAAAAACAAAGCCACAGCAACAAGATTATTTACTAATTAGAACTGCTCCTGTAAATTTCACATGGTGGCAGTATGTAATATGTGCCATTGTTTTGAAATCTGTTAAGCTGCAGCTGCTGTTTGCCAATGTTGTAGATGAGCACTGCCTGTAAGCAGCAGTTCTGCTGTCCGCTGGCCACTTCTGCTCCCTCTCATGTGCCAGAACAGCCATTTGAGCACATTATGACCAGAATCTGAACCCAGAACAGAGGTAAATGAGAAAAAAGATTTACGCTACGTCACTGTGATTCAGTGCACTGGGTAGCTCACAAACCCTGTAGTTGGACCCTGGTGAGGCTGATGGGAGAAGTAGTTCTCGGATATGGATAGAGGCCAAGACTGCTTGCTGAAACAATAAAGCTCAGTTGTGCTAGGCCGAGGAAATTAGGACCTAAATTAAAACAATGGCACACAATAAACACAGTAATATCCATCTGTTATATTTTATTCTAAACATTTGTAATAATTCCAGTCAGTCCTCCAGATTTTTTTTTCAAGAATGGAATTAAATTATGAAAAGAAATAGTACTCTATCATGCCTCTAATCAGCAGAATGGCCAAAGAAGTAGTCAAGAATAATCAAGTACTCCTGAGAGACAGAATAGTTGGTGTGTATATAATCATTTTTAAAAATGCCTTTAGCTTTGTGTTTATAGGATTTTAGTATTTTTAATTATGCAAAATACTGAGAATTTTTATTTTCTTTAGTCTCTGCCTCAACAACATTTAAATCCAGCATATGAAGACGCATGGAGCAGCAGTGACGATGAAGGCTGAATTTGAATTATGTACTGATACAAACTTGACATTCAGGCACTGCATTCACAGACTTTATCTACAGAATTGGATATTCTTGGATTTATGGTACAGTTCTGTTAGAGCAAGGTCTTTCAGAAATAAGTTTCCACTGTTCTCTGTGGGGTTTTGTTACTGTTAAAGTTAAATCTAAAGGATTACTTTTTCATACTTACTGACTTTTGTACTCTATCCTTACACATTGGTATACTTTACTAAGTGTTAAACAGCTGATAAGGTAACAATGAAAGCCCTTGGGACCAGTCAATATTACATTGTTTGTGTTATCACTAGGACATGAGGAGATAACCTCTTCATTTCTAAGACAATTTTGCCTGAAGGAGGATTAGCTCAGGGATACTTCCAGCTTCTTTTTATCGGTGTCTGGATGAGCAGACTGAATCTATTTTCAAGTACTTATGTGCAAAACCAGAATTTTTTTCCCATTCTTTTGTATTTTCATATTCCATGTGTTTCCATAAAGGCAATAATAAGTTCAGAAAAATGTATAGGGATCCTCTATTCAAGTATTTATATGGTGACCCTATCATTTAGTATCTAAATCTGTCCCAGAAAGTTAAGAATAGAAACTAGTTTAATTAGATGGTTTTTTGCTCCTGTAGCAGATTTTTAAGACCAGTCTTTTATGAATCTCTCACACATCCTTAGCCAATGTGAAGATTTCCTGGAAAAAACAGACTTGAGATACAGTACAAGACAGAGAGTGGATCACATTTCAAGTTAGAAATATTGAATGTAATCCTTCAAAACTGTTTCAAAACATTTTGTGGTCCTAATGCCTGCTCTGTTTTGAAAGGAAGGGATTTTGTGGGGTTATTGTCTCATCTCAGTTCCTAGTTTGTGCTTAGGACACAATGTCACCAAGCTAAGAACTGAGTTAGAGCTTTCTGTCAGACACAGATGCAGAGAAAAAAATCCTTCCAAAGTAGAGCAGAAGTTTAGACCACAAATTCAGACAAAGGGGAAAAACATTGTACAAATAAATGAAAGGTAATAATCTTTGTATAGTGTGTAGTATTTCTGTGATTACTATGCGTGGTCTTTCTGTATTTTGCTATCTATAGAAGGTGTAAGTTGTCAGTTTCTTTGTCTAGCATAGTAAAACGATACAAACTGATGAGTGGCCATATCAAGGGAATATTATAATCAAACAAGCTTCATATGTAGTGTTTATTTGCTGGGATGGTCCCACTATTGAGTGTATAGCTGTAGGCTGGAAGGCTTCCAGAAGTTTAGGCTGAAGTTAAGGATGTGCCTGACACACTTTACAGGAACAGAGAAAAGAATTTTGTATTTTTTTCCTGAATGTTAGTTTTTATTACCAATAGTGGCTGCTCTCCTCTAAAATTGGAAAACTAGGGAACAAATTTGCCCCTGTGTTCCTGAAAAGCCTCTTTCAGTTACTGGAAGGTGCTATAAGGTCTCCTTGGAGCCTTCTTTTCTCCAGGCTGAATAGTCCCAACTCTGTCAGTCTTTCCTTATAAATAAGACAGCTGTTCTATCCCTCTGATAATTTGGGTGGCCCCCTATAGACCCTCTCCAACAGGTCCACCTCTTTCCTGTGCTGAGGACTCAGAGCTGGATTCAGTTCTCCAGGTGGGTTCCTTTTTGCATGTTCAGTTTTGTCAAGAGTTCCTTTTTCATACATAGAGACATCCTTCTACCTTTGCTTAATTTCCTGCATGTGGGCTTGGACTATCCTTGAAAATCAACCCCCTCTCCTGGACTCTCCTTCTCATCACAGCCATATCCCATGGAACTCTTCCCAGCAGAACCCTGAACAGAGATCTAGCTGTAAATGTGGAAGCTTTCCTCTAAACCTTTACAGGGCTCCTTTTCAGACTGTTGCTGAATACCTTTTTACACATCAGTTTTGCCCAAGTAGCACCATTAATGCAACGTGGGATTCAGTTCAAGAGGACATGGGCTGAGAATTATTTGCCCAAGTATCTGCCCACCCAGACACCTCTAGTTTTAGTGTCCCAAACAGCTGAAAATAGAAATTAGTTGCCTACTAAAATAGGAGGCCTTCCAAATCCTTTTCAGGTATCAGTTGTTGATGGTATTATTCTCTCTCTTGACTGTTTTCCTCTGCTGGAAGGAGAGGCATTTCTAGTGAGGGAAATGAGAAACATCTGTGTCTATTCTGAGCAAAAGTCATGGCACATTCTACAACCCAGCACCTGCAAACCTTCCATATAATGGCAGTAGCTAGTAGGTGGTGTTTAGTTTGCAAGATCTGAAACCTCTTGCTACTAGCCAGCATTTCAAACATCAATTTCTGGTAAAATTCTACTTTGAAAAATGGCATTTATGTTATGATTTCCTTCAATACTTCTATTTTCTGTAGATGTGGTAAATTTGTTACTTAAGCTTTTTCTAGGGGGAAAAAAAGTATTTTGTGTCTGCTGCATTCTTACGGTGTCTGTACAGAATTTCAAATAAAAGTGTTACTATCTTCAAAATGAAAATTTTTAAATGACAGTGAAGGTATCCTGTGTATTATTTTTCACTGCCAAGAATAAAGTACTGAACCACCAGTGTCAATTGCAACTGTGCAATCTCCTGTTTATATGTAAGTTAGATGTGATAATTAAATCTGAGTCTTCTCCTTTATATGTGTTCTGCTTCAGCGCTTGTAGCATGTATTTTTATAGTATCAGAGCTCTTTCAGAACCAGAAATGGAACAAGTAGAGCAGTATAGACTTAATCACACTTCACATCCTTTTGTCAGTCAGAAAAAAAACATATCTGAAAATCCAGTCAGATGTCAAAATGGGTGCTGTGTTCATATTGAAATCAAGTTATTCACTTGAGAGTCAACTGACTGATAGTTGGATTCTTACTCTTAAAAACAGTAAGTTAAGATTTTAAGGAGAGAGCTTAGGCTGGAATGAACTGCGTTCTTATCGCAGTAGTGGTACTGGGATTTATTAGTCTGTCAGAGAACACAGAGAATCTAATCTTTTAGATTCTAGAGAATTTAATCTTTTCAGGACGTTCCGGGAATTGAATATTGCTTAGAAGGCTTTCTTTGCCTGCCAAGGCAAAGATTTTTATTTGAGCTTGATACAGCAAGTAGCATAAGATGGAGAAGAATTTATTTGTTCTTACAAGAGATCAAAGAGTTTCCTTTCCCTTCTAGCCTAAGGAAACAATGAAGGTGGAGTCAGACCAAGCTAGTCCAACTGAGGAAATACAAAGAGTCTAAGACCAAGCCTCCTTCAGCTTAAGTGAAAGTTGAGTTCTGTGGAGGCAGAAAGATGGGACTCTGATTATTTATGTCTGGGTTATGATGCTCAGAAAGAATCTGATATTGAGACAGCCAAGAAAAGCCTTGTTCTTTTTCGCCTCCTACACTCAGATCTGGAAGAAAGCATTGGCACATGAGAATTTAAATATAGCCAACTCCCAAGTGCTGGGAAGGGCAAGTTAACACCATATGCTTACCTCCCTTTGCACTTTTTTCTGTCCCTGTTATACTAGCTATTATACACAGACTGACAAGTCTAAAAATGTAGGTATTTGCTTGCCACCCTTTTTTTGCATTGTAGTCGGTCCAGGCTTCTCACTGCACATGACATTGGGATTTTTCAATCAAGAATTGTTTCCTCAGTCAGCTTAAGGCCCAGAATTTTAGACCCCCATCACTGTAAACCTTAAAAAAATCTTAGATTTGAGAACTCAGTAGAACTAGTTATGTTTTTTCCCCTTTTATTTGTCCTTGTATTATAATCTTTATCCCACCTTGAATCTACACACACATATATCTATACACACAAGATACAAAAATATTTTACATTCTACAGCTTTGGCACCACTGGAGGATAGTTCTTGGTTTTCTTCCTACCTCATTTTTACATGCAGGTAAAGATCAGGTGGTGTGTGTAGGTGGTGTGTAAGCTCTCCAGTGCTCACTGACCAAGGATTCACCACAGTGAATGGGTAAGCCTACTGCTAGCTTAGTACCTGTGTACTCCTAGGTTTTAACACCTAGGAGATTTCTTGGAAGGCAGTATATTAGTTTCAGTGGTCAGCAGTTAGTGCTTATAATACCCAACTGAATAAAAGTATGTAGAATATATCAATAAAGTACTTCTGTGTGGTTAAGTCTGAATTATGAAATGGATATGCCTTCTTCCATCCTCCCCTGTCTTTGTTTTCTTTTACTCTATTTTATAAAAACAGTGGGAATAGAGGATAAAAAGGGATGACTGAGTGGCCAGGAATTCAGGCAGGTGCATAACTACTCCCCACAGCTTCATCCCTTCTAATCATATCTCTGTACGTAGTCAGCCTTACCCACCACCCCACAGGCTCTGCCCAGATGACAGCTAACCAGTGTCATCCAACCCTTAACCACGCCCAGTCCTGCCAAATTCCACCAAGCCCAAGAGACTGGAAAAAATGTTTTGGACTATAGAGGCAGCATTCTATTTACATATGAAAGAATGTTTTAATTACATAGGCATACAGCTTTGTTCTTAATTTTATCACCCTTTGCCTTCAAATTAAGGCAGAAAGAAATTAAGATATGTTTAGTTATACATTTTAGCTTTGTTCTAAATAAGTCTTTCAGTCAGTCACTGAGGTCTGTACACTTGGAGAACTGGAAATCCTCCCTTTTCTTACAGCTGTGGGACAGAGAAAAATCTTCAGTCCTAAACAGGTTTTGTAGCAAATTTCCTCATGCCAAATTGGAGATTATAATTAGCAGTTTAAATCAGTCCAGTTATTTTTACAACCATATGTTTGTAATCCAGAGTAACAAGCTTAAGCAAGAATAGGGTAATGTATTCAGCAATAAAAATGATAGGCATATGCCTTTGTTTAATACAAAATCGATTAACATAGGGGGACAGAGAAGGGAGTTTATTAAAACATTTTTTGCTGTTCTCAGCCGCTACATTTGGAAGATACTGAACATTGGCCTTTTCTATTGACTGCAAGGCATTTATTTAACAAGATACTTTATATTAGTAAAAGGTCTTAGCATCCAAAAGAGTTCTTAGAATATTCTAAGAAAACTTGGAATCATATTTTTAGAAAAGTTAGCTCAAAAACATATTCATAACAAATAAAGAAATACATTATGGTTTTTCCGGAGATCACTGGCAAGAATAAACTTAAATTTGGCAGCCATCCAGTTCCATTTGTATTTAAAATTTAAAGCTGATTCTTAATCCCCTATGCTAGTAGTTCAGGATAGCCTCTGAAGGAACTGTAGCTATTAATGCCTGCCTTCAGCATTCTACTTTCATCCACATAAATAAATCTTGATCTGTATGATGGATCTTGAAGATGTCACTGCCATTTTAAGAAAGTGGGTGAGCCTGGAAAGAAGAGAAAAGAGAGAAAGAGACAAAAAGTTCATCGTTTTGTCGAACTTAGGGTGCATCTGTTCTGCAGGCAGCAGTGTGCCACAGAGCTGTGAGCTGCAGCTCCTGGGAACAGCCCCACCACATGCCGATGTACCTGGCTGGGGGCGCTGCATTGATTCACCCAGATGGAGCTTTGCTGATGTGCTTCTTGCCTGTTTTCTGGGAGTCCACTTGTGTCAAAGGACACAACGAACACAGCTGTTTGGGGAGCTCATGTTTGCTGTGATAAAAGATACACCAGAGAGTAGGTGTAAAGAGTACTGAGTTCTCATGTTTTGTCGTAGTCAGTAGGGAGTGTCTTGTGTTGCTCAACAGTTAATTATTGTTGCTATCACCTCCCACACTGTTCTCTAACACCACAGGAAATAAGCCAATGATGATTCTCATGCTAGCAAAGCTGAAAAAACAATGCATTGGGACTTTATAAAATAGGACATTTTGCTTATCTCTAGTTCTTCCAGGTGGAGTATGTGGCCCAGGGAATGTATTTTTGTATCTGAACCATGCATTATTGCCTATGGGAGTTGAAGCTAAGCATTTAAGTAGTTTGATGCTGTTCTGTGGTTTTGCACTGTCACTAGTGTAACAGGAGCCTTGAACTGAGCAGTTCTGCACATCTTCTGTGGGAAATGGTCACATTTGGCATATGCTTGGAATGTATTGCATGTTCTCAGGGTAGTGCATAAATTGTTTCCCAAGGAAAAAAAAATCTCTAGAGTTGCGTGGAACTTTGCCATCTGAACACTATTCATCATTGTTTATAAAGAAAGTTTCCAGAACACTTAATTGCTTTGCAGACAGCTAATATACCTGAGGGCCTAAATGAATGTTTGAAACAGCTGCTTCATCCTGTTCTGCCACTCTATATAACTATTGAAGTTTAGGTTGACTAATGAAGTATATCAAAGTAATTTAAATAACACTCAGAAATGAGCTACTATATTAAATGTAGAGACCTGTGAGACATGCAAAACTCTGTGATATAAGAATTATATCACAGAGTCCCTGTGTGGGACTACAGGTTTCAGTACTTCAGAAGGCTTGTTTCATGTGCTCTAAATAGGTATAAAGTCTTACAGGTACATCTCATATCACTAAGGGGGTTTGTTATATACTCCAGTGTCCTTGAAAACTGTGCCAGCAAAGCTTTTCCCCTGCCAGAAAGAGGAAAAATTATGCAAGTCAAAGGATAGTAGTTCAAAAGACTGCTCGAGCACTAAGTTTGACAGGCACAAGAAGAGAATGGCGGCTTAATCCCAGCCAGCAGCTAAGCACCACATCAGTGCTCACTCACTCCCCTCCACCCCACCAGGATGGAGGTGGGAATACAACGAAAGGGTAAAACTGAGAAAACTCATAGGTTGAGATAAGAATGGTTTAATAACTGAAAACAATATAAGTTGTAATGAAAATGAAAAAACAACACACAAAATAAAACAAAAACAACAAAAAACCCTCAACAAACAAAAAACCCTACCAAATCACAGAGAGATAGAATTAAAATGCAAGAAAGAAAATTGATGCAAATAAAAACAATTGTTTACCCCCACCTCTCCAGTGCTCCCACTTCCCTTCCCATCCCTCTCTTTCCCTCTACTTTTGTTGTTGAGCACAATGGTATATGAAAGGGAATATCCCTGTGGTCAGTTGGGGTCAGCTGTCCCCACTGTGTCCCCTCCCAACTCCTTCTGTTCTGCCCCCCCCCCCTCCTGTCCTCCCTGGTGGAATGGGGTGAGAAGCAGAAAAGGCCCTGACCCTGCATAAGCACTGGTCAGCAACAGCTAAAACATCCCTGTATTACCAGTGCACTGTTTCCAGTGCATTCCAAAACAGAGCTCCATGCTAGCTGCTGTGGAGAAAATGAATTCTACCCCAGGCAGAACCAGTGCACATCAGAAGGAAATAAAGGAGCCATTCTAGTTTACAGATGGAAAGGTAGATCCCTGCTTGTTCTGCAGGACACACAGGGTGTGCAAATTCAGCAATCCTTCATGCTACACTGGTGTATCATCAGAGCCAGTTCTCACTTCTGTGGTCCCCTGATCTAAACGTGAAGGTGAAAGTCCTGCTCCATGTGGCCCAGGGCACAGAAGCTGTGAAAGTAATGCTATTCACACTGCTGCTCCATCTCCTCTCTATCTTCACTGCTTTACCTTTAGAGGGTGAATTAAATACAGGTCCTTCATAGTCTGAAGCTCCTGCCTCCTCTCTCTCTCCCTCTCTCTCCAGCAGGCTGTTCATAATCTTGGCTGTTAATTTGCATCTCCTTTCTCTGCTGCACACAACCATACCCACACAGCTCCCCAAGCCAGGACTTAATCCTGGCCTGTCTGTATACCAAAATCCTCAACCCTTTTTTCATCCAATATAATTCAACAAACTCTTCTTAAAATTGGTAGTTCTGTTTGCTTTTGAAATATTGCCCAACCTCTCTGGGCAGTCCTTAGGCCTGTCCTCCTCTTTCTTCTCCATTTCCATTTGTCTACGTGCATAGGTGCATACAGTGGTTTGCTAGTTCAAATAGTCTGAGCAGAAGAACATGAATGCTTTGATCTGAAAGCCATATGACAGTGTTTGAGCAGAAATGTACCCACAGAGAAAGCAAAACGGGAGGGAGGTTTCATTAGCTTTTTCATAATCCCATGTTAACCAATACATGCAGTTCCTGGAATAACACTGCTTGTTAACTTGCTTGGACCCAGTGCAATATTTTTCCATGAAATAAAAGGTCATTAGTTCCCACACTCGGACCATTTTATTCATTAAAGGCAGTAGAAAAGTGTTATGAAAACCTGGCATTTAAATATTATTTTGATTTTATAATCAATCTATGTTCATTATTTTCCCTAGTCACCTGCAACTTCTTAAAATCTTGCAGTCATTAGCAAAAGTGATTACATAAATGTTCAAGGTCTGGTTTGTCTAAATAGACTTAGCTAAATAAAAATATAGCTGAAGTATTACAGAAACCTTTGTAAATCATCAGCATTTCTTACTAATTGCTATATTAAAATATTTTTCAGTTTTATAATTTTTTGCAATATAAAGAGCTGCCAGCTGTGTTGTTTATCCTCATTTGCAGGTGTTACTTCTCCATGATCTATCTTTATCCAAACCTACTTCTCTGCCTTTTGCCCCATCACTTCTTAAATGCCGTTTCATTAGTCCAAACTGAATTAGTTTCTCTTAGTTTCTCAGAGAATTAGTTTCTCTGCCTTGTCCCCTGTCCCCGTGTCTAAGACAGAAGTTTCCACAGTGCAGTACTGCAAGCCCTACTCCATGCAGAATTGAGATTTTACCACTTTATGTTTCCTCATTGTGCTTTCAGCTGCAGGCCATTGTTAACCCAGAAATGGACAACTGACCTTAGCTGGCAAACATTAGACCTTGCTTCTTTCACATAATCACATCATCCACTCCCTTTCCTTTCTGCTGTCGGAAAGCTTTAACCCCTTCATTGTATAATGTCTCATACCACTCAGTACTATTAACAGGTATATTAACCATGTGAATGATTTAATGTAGGATGTGAACCTTCATCTGACATTAGCAGAGAAACACAAAACAGTATTTTGTTGCATCCACAGATTTATTATAAATTATTACAAGATAATTAGCCAAGGGGATTAGACAGCGGATGTCTAAGTAACATTGCATTACAGTGCCTTGACAGAGATAGTTGACTTTGTTAAAATCTATTGTCAAAAATGCTTTAAGGAAAACAGCACTTCTCTCAAATCTTATTAAGTCTCAGCTCATGCTGCACAAAGCAGAGTTCATTGGTTATGTGCTACAGAAATCTGCAAGTAAGTAGATGTTCTGTATTATTACACATGTTTTCCCACCCAGAGCTGTTACCTGCTGAAGAATTACGAAGGTGTCACCAGAGATGACAAAATCAGGGAGTGTCAACCCTGTTTGTGTCTCTGTCATCTCTGCCTGTCTGGGCTACCCCACAGCAGCCACTAGTGTCTGCAGTTTTTAAACCCCTCAGGGCTGTTAATTTAAGGACAGGCCACTCGGACACGAGGGATGTCCTTGGCACATGGGTGAGAGAGTTAGAAATTATTAAAATTTACTCTGCCTCATCTCTCCTCAGGTGGCATGAGAGCGAGCTCTGGTGCAGAGCTGGGTTGCTTCTTTACTCTCAATGAATGAAAATCCTCCTATGTCTTGGTAGAGTCTTAAAACATATCCAGTATGATGGAAGGAGTTTGTAGGGAAACTCCCCCACTTTGTCTGCTCTGGTTATTTCTGTCATTTTTCTGCCTCATCTATCTCCCTTTTTATATTACTTAGACTATTCTTTGCAGCCTGTTTGGAAAAATACAGACATATTTTCCGTAGAAGCTCTAATCTAAAAACCTTTTAACCGTTAAAGATTAACCAGTAAAGCATCTGTGAAAAAGCACGCACTTCCCTGACACTTGGCTCCAGCCTACCAAATTGAGAAACTCAGCTATTGTAATGTTTCAATAGCCTGTTCACACTTACAGGGTTGATATGAAGGCACAAAAACATGCTAGTGTCATGCCACAAATGCCTCTACCTGCAAGCGAGTGTAAGAATCTGTCTTTCAGTAGCACAATTTTTTGGAAATTTTGATTCTGATGAAGCTTTCTAGCGAGTTTTCTGAAAGTGACTTGTGCACTTTAAGACTGGAAGAGAGGAGCCTTGCACGTGTGTCTGAGCACAGAGCAGAAGTGATGAATGCAGCAAGTCAGGCCCACGTGCGAAACATAAAACAGAAAGGGCTTTTTAGAAAGAGTGATTGTGGTGGGTTCACCCTGGATGGATGCCAGGTGCCCACTAAAGCTGCTCTCTCTGCCCTCCACAATTGCACATAGGAGAGAAAATAAAGACTCAATGGCTGAGATAAGGACCGGGAGAGATTACATCAATTACAAATAGATTAGATTTGGGGATACCACTTGAATTTATTACCAATAAAAATCAGAGCAGGATAATGAGAAAACAATTCTTAAAAACCCCTTCCCTGCACCCCTCCCTCCTTCCAGGGTTCTATCTCCTCCCTGCCACAGTAGTGCAGGGAGATCAGGAATGAGGGTTATGGTCAGTTCATCACAGGTTGTTTCTCCTGCTGCTCAGAGAGAGGAGTCCTTCCCCTGCTCCAGCATGGGGTCCCTCCCATGGGTGACAGTTCTGCATGACCTTCTCCAGTGTGACTCCTTCCCATAGACTGCAGTTCGTCACAAACTGCTCTAAAAGAGGTCCCTTTCCACAGGGTGCAATCCTTCAAAAAACCCCTGCTCTAGTGTGGGTTTCCCACAGGTTCATATCCCTCTTCCAGGTATCCACTTACTCTGGCAGGATGGTCCTCCAGGGGCTGCAGATGGGTCTCTGCATACCTGTGGATCATCATGGGTTGCAGGGGCACAGCTGCCTCAGCATGGCTGCAGGGGAACCTCAGCTCTGGGGCCTGGAGCACCTCCTTCCCCTCCTTCTGCACTGACCCTGATGTCTGCAGACTTGTTCCTTTCATATATTCTCACTCCTCTCTTCTCTGAGGGCAATTACATCTGCACAATATGTTTTTTTTTTCTTCCCCTCTTCAGTATGTTATTCCAGAAGTGCTACCACCATATCTGATGGGTTTGGCCCTGGCCAGCAGCAGGTCCATCCTGGGGCCAGCTGGCACTGGCTTTGTTGGACATGGGGGAAGTTTCTCGAAGCTTGTCACAGAAGTCACCCCTGCAGTTCCCCACTCCTGCTACCAAAACCTGTCCATACAAAACCAATACAAAGACATACATGTGCAGCTGGAAAAGCAAAGCTCTGAAATGAGTATTTTAGATCACACAATATTGCTTCAGACAAGAATACTCAATGCCCTGGCACCAATAGGAGTTTTCCAAAAAGTGTCTACACATGTTGAATTTGGGGTCCAAATGTGGTCCAAATATTTAGAACTTTACAACTTTACTGGGATTTACCTGGATTAAAAGATATTTTGACCTTTCGTGTATACATGGTGATAAAAACCAGTTTCCAATGTTAGTGAGAAGTTTCCTATGTGGCATTTTGCTTAGTCCCTTTTTAGTGATGTTGAAATATTTATTTGTATCTCATAAAATGATGGCAGAAACTACTTAACCATTCAGATTCAATTATACTGGACTGTGAAATTTCTGGAGTTTTTAGGCATTTCAGTGAAATTTCAAGTGGCTATTCAATTTCTGACTTAAAAATAGAAGTAATTAGTTTTGTGGTGTATTAATTTGTGATCTGGAAGCATATGGATCCCCTAGCAAAACCAAAGACCAAACATCATAGATATTCTCATGGCTGTCTGAAAGATCAAGGGTAATATGGCAATGTAAATGAATCTGTGTTGGCCTGCAAAGGGGTGTGCAGGGGTTTTTCCATGAGGCCCTAATAAAGCTAGACCAGTAAAATCCCCAGTGGGAGGTGGTGACCAGACAAATAACAGCTCAAGCGACTGTTTGATAACCTCGTGGAGTCAGCTGCTCTCCTGTCACCTCTCCTCCTGCCATGATGCTAATTAAGTACAGCTCAGTTTTGTCAGGCTAGGAAGACTGAAGAGGGTTTACTGAGCCCCTGAGGAAGGCTTTAGTTCCTTGCTCTGTGTTTGCTGTTTCTGTGGTTACAGACACTTGAGCTGGGAAGAATAAAAGGAGTTCAGGTATGTTTATGTGATCTGTGATAGTAAAATGTAAATGTCTTTTCTTTAGAAGGAGAACTTTAGTCACAATAGGAAGGCCTGTTTTGATTTGCTGGGGTATTGTGGTGGCTCAGTTGTTTCCTGTGAAAACGTCAGATTTCATTGTAAAGGTTAAAGGAAAGAGGAATACAACAAGAAATTATTTGAATAAGAGTTTCTGTTACACTCTAAGACTGTTTGCCTTAGTCCTCATGGAGGAAAGGGTAGTGAGCTGTATGCATGGCTGTGCTGGCTGGTCAGGAGTGTGTAGCCAGGATCAGAATTTTTTGTTTGGAGATACCTAGAAATTATTTCATGTAAGTGAATGTTGAGCACATCTTAGTTATTTGAGCATGTGATTTTATCTTCACTTTGTTTTGTTCAGGTCCTAAAACTCTGTGCTACCCCTTGGAGAGTGTATAAGAGGTACCAAAGAGAGAAGATGCAAGAAAGGAGTATATTCTTGATGCCTATTTCCCTGGCATGAACTTGTTGCCCAGGAGGAAGGGGAAGACCATGGGCAGAACTGAGTATGAAAGGGTTTAGGGTAGTTGTTTGTGTAACAATACTGTGAGGTGAAATCTTTGTCATCCCCTCCATCCAGAGTGCTGAGAGAACCAGCAGAGCTGTGACCTTCCCAGGCTTTTGCTTTGGTGTGCTGGTTTAAAGGTAAGCTGGTGGGAGAAGGGAATCTAACTCGAGAGATTACAAGTCAGCGTTACAGTTTACTAAAAAAATTACAATAAATACAATGATACAGAGAAAAAAAAATTTTTTAACCCACAAAACCCAGAAGTATAACCCTGCACTCTGGGGCATGAACAGAATGGTGTTTGTTAGCCTCTCTGATGAGCCCCACATCATCCCTCCGAGTGTAAAGTAAAAGGAAATGAAAACCTGTTGATGAGGATGATGATCATAGTCTTGTTGAGAGTGGCAGTCACACTCCTATTGAGGTTCTGGTCCTCCTCTGGATTTGACAAGTGGTCCCAGAAGTCACCAAACCCCAAGATTATATATGCTCAGATTCAGGTGGGAATGCCCAGTACCTCCCCCAGGCCAGAGAGTTCTACAATGGGTGATTTTAGTCTGTGAGTCATGGGATATTTTTGGAGTCTTTGATGGCCCATTTGCAGACATGACCCCTCAGGCTGGGTGTGAAGGTGCTAACGACTTGCTGGAGGGGAATTACCACAGCTCAGTCATTGGTGTGAAGACATAAACAGCCGTCTATCTTGCAGGGTCCTTTAACACCCAGCTTGTAGCCTGAGGGTTCAAGCGTGTTGTGGGCAGCTGCTGCAAACAATCCACTGTTAACAGCTCATGAGAAATTACATAGAGGGTGTAGAATACACAGTTTTGTTTACACCCACACAGTGGGGTGCACTTTAGCTGGGACAACTGGGCAGATGGATGACTGAATGGAGGGGTTTAATGCATGGAGTGCTGCTCTTTGGACTAGGAAAGTGTGATTTGCTGCAGCCTCAGGGTTAGGTGATCAAATTAAGAAATATCAGAATGAATTATTTGTTGAACTTTTACTGCTTGTTCTCACACTTATGCAAAATGGAGGTGTATCAATATTATTTTCATTGTCCTTCTGGATCAAAATATACAATAATTCCAGCTCTTGGCAAATTTTTGTGGACTTATTACAGAAGTTATGCAAATTGTTTGAATGATTGAAACTTGCTCTAAATTCTCACTGACATAACTAAAATGTGGGTCCAGTATGCTGTCAATAAGCAGAAACTAAGTTTTGTTCAGCTGCTTTCCTACCTTCAAATTCTTCTTCAGAGTGCAGCATATAGCCAGCATGTAGGGTCTTGAATTTTTGGTTTTCTTTAGACAGAAACTTTTGAGATGATTGGTATATTATCTGGTGGAATCCTGTTTCCTTAAAAACAATGTTTTCCCAAAATAATAGGGGAAAGAGATCAAACTGACAGCTTCCTTCTTCAGAAGTTCGTCTGATTTCTGTAAGGATAGTGTTTCTAAGAGAAATTGTGTCTTAGCTTACTCCAAAAGTTTTCTTACACACATTTTCCCTATTTGCTGTCTTTCCTGCAACAGCTTCAGCTTGCTATTTGTAAGGATTGAAAGACTAACTTGTCCTAGGGAAAAATATCTTTAAGATGCTGCAGGTTAGTCCTTGTAAGTTCTTATCATGCATTTAGTTGACTTAATTGTTCTGATCAGTGTTTACCTCACTGTGAAGAGAAGCATAAATGCCCTTTCTATTGAGGGTGGCATATGATGCTTTCTTGCTCTCTAGATTAATACAAATCTGTAACTCCTCCAGAATTTTCTGCATGACTGCCACTGCTACTTTGCAGCACACCTGTGCCATCTGAACATGTACTGCAAGATGGTGAGTGAGATGGGGCTTTTGTGACTCTAATAGGTTGTGGATGTAACTGCAGACCTGCACAGTGCATCCTTTCATAAAGGAAAGCCATTGGATGTCCCCATGTCTACATAAAGAAGCATCCTAAGGGAAGATGTCCTTGATGCCTTTTGCAGTATTTCTAGAAAAACAAATACATGAGTGAAGAATTTTGTTCTTGTTTTTCTGGATGCATTTTTCATTCTGTTTTGGGGTTGTTTTTTGGGTTTTTTTTAAATTTTGTTTTGTTTTGGTTTTTTTCACATTTGCTCTTTTTTCTTAATTTCAAAAGCCTAATTTAAAGTACCTGATCTGTGGCAATATAATATGGGGGGGGGGGGGCACAGAAGTATAATTAGCTGTGAAATGTAATATAGATTTCTATTTGATTGATTAGTAATTAGCTCACGAGATTTCTTTTTTAGGAATTGTTGTCTCACAGGCATATAACCAATGAAGAGTCTCAGTTTCAAACCCAACCTGTTTATGTGTGTTACTTAGCTATGACAACACAGTATAAACTACAAAGATAAGACAACATAGTATGAACTATAAAGACTCATCATGGCCCACAATCCAAAATTTTTTGAAATTCACAGGCTATTCTTCTTAGCATCTTATCTAAAAATTAATCTAAATTACCAAGTTCTTACCCTATTTCCATTGTTGCTTCTAAATTTTTTGGAGCAAAAGAGGCAATACTTTAATCCTTCTGAAATATATCTAGCCTATGGCTCCTTTTCTGAGTGTCTTGAAAAGCATGTCTGCCACACAGCTGTTTTTCCATGGTTTACATTTCCATGAGTATGAGTAGGTATCTTCAGTTTCAAAGTAACTTCTTAATCTCTGGCCTGTGTAGCAAGCACACGTGACATAACTGTCATGGGAATAATGGGAACAAATATGCAAACTCCAACCAGTCATAACTAATCTATTCACAGAAATGATGTTAAATATCTCTTTCCCTTGATTGCCCATTTCTTTACTTTTATTTTCCTGCTTTTCCTCCCAATCCCATCTGCAGAATGCTTTTAAAATATATATAAATAAAGAAATGGAAATCCATTAAAGGCTTAAGTTTCAACAATGTATTGTTAAGCATATGTAATGTGATCAAGAATCAATTTTAGAAAGTAACCTCTTGGTATGATTTTACTGGAGTTATGTAGTCTTTGAGTACTGTCATATCTGTCAAGGCAGAATGGACAGTGGATTTGTTATAATTAATGATAAAGCTCCCTTTCATGTTTTTTTTTTTTTGTTTTGTTCACATCTGAGAGATTGGCAGAGAGAAGAAAGAGAAGGCGTTTGCTGTTAGCAAGGTTCTGCAATTTAGTAGCCTTTATAGGGAGTTCTTATGGCTGTTGGCATGAGAAATATGAGGACAGGAGAAAAAAGTAGCTGGTTGGCTTTCGAATAGAGAGGCAAGCTCAGAAGATTTGTAGGTGCCTGTTTCTCACAGTGATATTCAGTTGCCACACCAGTTATCTCCTGAGCCTTGGTGGTCTGAATATGAAACTCAGGGTCTTTGTTTTGAGGGTGTCTGTTTTGAAGGTCTCTTCTCACTCCTTAACCCAGGGTTAACATCTTTGTAATGCATTCTTACAGCAAAATGTCTGGAATCTGCCAAATTGGTTGTAGTTTTTGCATGGACACTGAACACAGCAAAAAGGACTCTTTGACAGGCATCCCTGTCCCTTCTGTTCATGGGAACATGGCAGCCCATGAACTCCCAGAGTGTGGGTTTTCTACTGAGGAAATAGGAAAGTTATGAGAGGGATATAGCTATTTATACATCTCTACGTCCTCACATGCTGCTTGAATAAAGAGTCTGTCAAGTTCAGACAAGGCGCAAATCAGCAGCTACTCAAGCCTGCACCTAAGGCCATAGTCTTGTCCTTGTAGAGGTTGTGCAGCACATGGCGTGTGGTGATGACATGGCATGTGGTGATGCCTCATTAACTCACCTGTTTCTATAAGTGCAAAACAAACTCTAAATCAAGTAAAAATCCTCATTGGTTATTCTGATTTGGAGGTGGTATTATATGTACTAGCAGCTTATTGTTACTGATTTTTCTAGAGCTCCCTATCCTTCTGATGTATTCCACGATGGCATGCACCTGCCACCTTGACCAACTACAGCCTCTCCAGAACAAGCATATATCCTACAAAGTTAGCATTCACTTCTTTATTGACTTTTGGTTTTGTAATGATACATGTTAGAATCCTTTTGGAGTGATGGAACACGGCTCTCTAGAAGTAACTTGTTTTTCCAGACATGTTTATGCAACCAGCTCATGGATAAGGTTGTGATTATGGCATATTGTTGTGGCCCAGGTACATCAAACAGATCCCACTACCCTCCAGCATACTGAAAAGATTGATACATCCTTTAACTTTGTCTGTGTGGGCTCTTACAGAATAAAATATTTCCCATCATTTTCAGTAAGATACACAGCTAAAATTTTACTTACAAAAGATTTTGTATAACAAAACAGTAGATAGCATCTGAATTAGAGTTCTCAGCTGTGAAAGACTGTAAGATGTGGGCTCTAGAGCAGCCGCTATCTGGCTCTTTTTTCATATATTGTTTTCAGACATGGAATAGATTAAAATTAAAAGTCTGGTGATGCAAGGTTATGATTTTTGGGAATAAGCTGGTCAGGTGTGCTGGCTTTGGTTTTCTCACTATGTTCAATAAGATTTCTTTGTCTACTGCAATGCACATTTTGCAGATGATTTAATTCTGTTTTCTGTTACAGATTGATTTGCAATCAGCTTACATTCAAACAATACAATCTGAAGAGGTGAATCACTACCAGTTTTCATTTGAGAGCCACAGTGTGTATATAATAAATTGTATTATATCATGTGTGTGTGTCTATGCATTCTGTTTGTAAATACAGGATATTCTAAATGTGTAAGTACTAAATACATTATACAGAAACTTTAAAATATATACATGCATAAAAAAGTATATATGTATCACATATGTATATCATATATATATCACACCATGGCACTGCCTTTGTTAAAGATTGCCTTCAATGACATTTTTCATACTCTTCACATTATTGTTTCTACTTTTGCAATAGTAATTTTTCACCCTACTTTTGTGGCACCTTCTTCCTTTACTCCTGCCTAGCACCAATTTCAGATGCATAGCAGTGAAACAGACTTTTTATGGACCTAAAATACTGTTACTTGAGATGGGTAGGTTTATGTAGAATGTTCCCTGTCTGAATAGCTTCGTCACATTTGCAAGAATTTATCAAATTTACTATTATTCAAATGGAAAAACTGGAACTCAAGATGCATGTAACTATTGAAACAGTCTGACTTGACAATACTGCTCACTTCTGTACAGTTACCTGCAGTGTATGTCCAAGAGGGGGAAACCTCTATACAAAACTCACCTCATCTGTAGAGAGATGAGCAGGACTGAGTAATCTTCTGACCATGTCCCACAGCAAAATTGATTATACATGTCTAAATACGAGTTTGTCTGCTGTGTGGAAACTGCTTCTAGAAGGTCACTGCCAGCATTACACAAAGGCCCACATATGGTTTTCTGGAACAGACCTAGGCAGGGAAATTATCAGAATGCCTCAGCTACACAAAAGGCACTATTCTTGCTCAGAGGATTAGGCAGAAGAAGCAAATTTTTCTGCAAAAAGCAGAAAGCAAAGTCTGAAATTAACTCCAACTGTAAAATCATGTTCCTTTTAGTGCCGGTCCAGCTTCCAAACACAGCAACACACTGTGCTGTGACAACTGTGGGAGACAGGCCACTTGCAACAGAACCTGTCTGGGACAGGTTTGGCAGTTGTGATGATGATACAGGTGTACGGGCAAACCAGATGTTCTCCAGAAAAGCAAAGCTTGCAAACAAGATTTGGATTATGCTTGCATCATTTTGAGATTGGTGTACAGATATCGGTTGGTGTTCTTGGGATGATTACATTATGCTGTGTCAGCAAAAGCACCCAACATGTGGCTGGACTAGGGAGTGGCTCCTCTGATTCTCCTGCTGATCAATGGTTCAAGGCTTCCAATACAGTCCTAGAGAGTACTTATCTCTAGAAGACTCTTAAAGCACATGAGCTACCTGGATTCTAGTAAGGCAACAAGATAAGGAAAAGCATTGGTTAACAGTATTCATGGCAAGCACAATGCTTCATGTATGATGAACTACTAGTTAAGTCTTTAGCATCTTGTAAAATCCCATGAGCTATCTCCTGTGTCTATGTTCCTTCATCTCTTGCTCTGTTCTTGGACAGGGAATGTAGGGAACTTTAAAGATTACATAAATTTACACTAAATATCATATCCAGCTTTCACATGCTGAGCACTGGGAAAACCTGTTTGCTGCTAGCTCCCTCTTTTACAATGTAAATGCCTCTGACTTGCTGTGTGTCTCTGTTTTCTTTGTGTGTGCAGGGCACAGCTGTCTCCTTCAAGCTGCCTTTTTCCTGATGCATGTTAATCATTTACCCGCCCTGAACAGGTCAACCATTATTTCTATTCTCTCTCAACCCTCACAGACTTGATTGCTGGTTCAAATTACCTTTGCTGCTGAAGTGCATGGAAAGGAAGGACTCTTACTCTTTTTTTGGGCTCCAAAGAGAGAAAAGCTATTGGCATCAAATGTGTTAGATCTGTTAGCTTGAATCTCGTTATTGTTTTGTGGTTTGTTTTTTTTTGTTTTTGTTTTGTTTTTTCCCCCCCATGTTAATGACAGCAGCCTTGTATTTTAAAGTCTACAGGTAACCTACTTACTTTTTATTGTTATGCATCCCAGTGTCCCATTTTGTCTCAGCCAAGGCAGCCCTATCAGGTGTGGCAAAATAGATTTTGCAACACATGAGGAATATTAGGTGCTGGCTGAGCCACACAGCCACATCCCTCTGCATGACTTATTACCCTTAAGGCTCCCAAGGACTCCTTCTGAACTGAGATGTGCTGGTTCCTAAGGTCTATTTGTAGTTTTTCTCAGCTAATATTTTAGAAAAAAAAGGTTCTGAACTAAGAAATAAAAGAAAGTGTTCTCACTTTTGAAAGCTGAAGGAAGATGGGGTGTTCAGATTTTGTTTTGTGATTTTCCTCTCCTAGGTGAGACACACAGCATTGCTCAATGGTTTATCACATTTTGACATATCCCTTTTGGCCAAACGCATGGATCTGATTAAGATGCTCTTTCAAAAGCCCCAGGATTTCTTCACCTGTCATAAACCTAACAATTCCAATAAAAGCATGAAGAAAATCCGAAGGGACAAGGTCCTCTTCCTAATCCCCACCCTAATCAATTGATCAGAGATATGGAGCTTCTGCAGGTTCTGTGTTACATGCCAAGTTTCCATATCCCATCATCTGTTTGTCAGCCTCTCATAATAGTTCCATACTTGTAACAAGCTTTCTCTGCTGGTTCTGCCTCTTGTAATTTCAGATTTCACATATGAGCTTCTTGCTGTCCTTTGGTTCAGAGACACCTTCTGCACTTCCACATTGACCATGTATTTAGTTCACAGCATCAGCTCACAGTTTTTTCATCTCATGTGTTTCTGTACACCATCAAATGGGTTTG
>JAOXXN010000364.1:18694138-18718679 GCA_026770055.1 Myrmophylax atrothorax | reverse complement strand
AAGGGATAAAACTATAAGGCAAGGCTGTAAATAGCTTCATGCATAGCTCTTATGATCAGGAAGTTCACTCATTTCAACTTCTAAGGATGAACATGACTGTTAGATTTTGTAGAAGGGAGAAGATGGGGAAGAGGGAAGTGTTGGAGCCCTCTCTGCCTCTCTTCAGCTAGTCCTTTAATGATGAATTTCAGATCATCCTGAGACTGCTTTTCATAAACTTAACTGGTCCACTTGATCAATTATGGAAGCTTATTGTAAAGTTGTGGAAAAATGGTTCTGGCACATGGACTAGACCATCCTGAGTTCTGGTTTGCTAGTTTATCCCAGTCATTTGAAATGAGGTTGCTACATTGTATTTAAATACGGCTGAACAGTTTATGTACCTCATTTGAACTACATTTAAAAGTATGGCATGGAAAATTGCCTCTAGATGTGTGGAAATTGTGCAATCTGGTGTTGTTGCTTTTATGCTATAGACTTTGCCCATATCGTTGTGAAGTGTGGCATTTCATCGGTTGCTTTCATCCAAGGTGCTGAAGCATCAGACAAAAATTCCATTGAATCAGGACAGACTTTTATTATAAGCAAGGGAGTCACTTTTATAAACAGTGAAGTTATATGGCCCTGGCTCATTCTTTGAGATGCCTGCAGTGTGAAGAGATTCCAGTCAGTGGGAAAACATTACACTCTTTGGATATGGTCAGCAGGATGAACCTGCAGCTGAAAAATGTATATGTAAGACATGGACTGTGGTTGAAAACAAACACTTTGGTCTGTGTGATCAATAAAGTCATCCTGAAGTGAGGAAGAAGAAAAAGAGTGGAGGCAAGCCACTGTGTTTGGGAATGTTTTCATGATGAGGGCTCTGGTGTTGCTTTAAGTTCAGAAAGGAGTGTCTAGTCTTCTAGTTTTGCGTAGTAACAGGAATATTGAACTGGCATTTTGGTTTGCTCACAGCTTTGTTGTGTTAACTGCTAGCAAACATGCCCCTTTTCTTCTGAGGACTGAGTGCTCCATACAAAGAGTGAGCCAAACATTCTGAACTCTTCAGCAAAGCACTGAAACCTGTATGTCAGAAATGCTAAGACTGCTTTGATAACATAAAGGCATAGCTATATATAAGTCTAATTTTGTTTTGTGTTGGAGGCAGTCCAGTTTTCTTCTGTATTACTGCTGTTGAATGCTGAATAGACTATTAGACACTTGTCTGTTTCTAGTATACTGGTGTTTTACAGGAACATTACCATTAGGCTGAGTACTCTGCTGCTTGCCAAGCTTCTGCATTGGAAGTATTATTGTCTCCTGTGTTATTCTGATGTTGCACGTCCATTGCCTAATGCACTTTGTTGATGGAATTTTTTTTTCTTAGCTTTTTGTATTTGGCAATCTGTCAGGATCGAAAAGAGGAAAAAAATATGCAGTTGTTTTGGCCAGACATAGCTAGTTCATCCCTACATGCCATCTGGATGAACTTCTCTATTTTAGAATATTTGCAGAGATGTCTTCTGGTCCTGGGTGGTCCCTGAATGCTTGCAAAGATGGTAAAAACTACAGCCTACTGTAGTACTGAAAAATACTGATAGAAGATGGAAAATCCTGAAACCATACCTGTGATTAGAGCTGTGTATGAATGTGTTGTTTCATTCTGTTCCTCTGTGAAGTTACCACTTGGTGTTTTAAGCTGATTAAAAAAAGCTCTAATTTTACAAACTCACAGCCTGCATAGTGCTGCTCTATGTGCTGTTCTGGAAGTTCCAGAAAGTGTAAAATAATGAAGACTTTTAAAAATTCCTATAAGCAAAGGAGTTAAGGCCTAGGTAATTAGATCTGGAGCAGAAGTAAACATTCACATCTGTTTATTGTCATTAATGTATCTTTGCCCACAATGTCAACCTCTACTTTGCATTTTGTTATGCAAACTCCTGCATGTTGATTTCTTGGAATTTGAATGAAGAACTGGTATATTTTTAAAGCTGGATTTTTATAACAAGATCTGGTTTTGAAAAATATTGGAGAACACTTTCGCTAAGCAAGGCAGTAATGTTTTTAGGTGATGTGTAGTTTTGTTTTTATGTAAGCTGTCCAGGTTACATTGTCATCTGAATGATGTCCATGCAGCATTGCTCTGCCCACTCAACCTTTTTTGTTGGTCTCTACAGGACTTTGAGTGCTCTGAGTCACTGTGTCTGGATATTTGCTAACTCTGATGCTTGTAGGCAGCTATGAATATTCCTATTCCACACTATTTGTTGAGTTCTGACTCCACGGCCTCTCACAAGAATCCTTTAGAAGTCCAATACTTCTATAGTCCTTAGAAAGGTATCTGCATAGCAAGTGGAAAAGAGTATTTTTGGAGCTCCTGCTAGCACTGTGTCAAAGCAAAGGTGCTCCCATTCTTGTGTTCATCCTGTGTGCCCAACCTCTGTCAAACTGGATTAGCCTCCAGTGGGTGAGTCACTTCAAAAGGAAAAGGTGCTGTGGAAAGTGATCAAACAAGAAGTAGCATAAGCAACATGCAAGATGGCTTGAGTGGTACCTAAAAGCTTACTCAAATTTCAAACAGAATCAAGTGGGGTTTTATAATGTACTAATTTTCATGTATTCATCTCTGAATTCAAAGTATAAGTACAATGCAAGTGACTTTGACTACAGGATGAATCTGCAGGGTCGTTTCCTTCAGCTGTCCCTAAACTTCAGAAGTCTCTTTGCTCTCCATTCTCCATCCCTTTGTGATTCCTCCGCTGAGTACAGAGTACAACAGACACTTACTGAGAAATATTTGTCTTTTCCATCTCTTCTCCATTTCTGAAACTGTATTTCACTTCCACAGTAACTTTGGTCAAGTGTAAACTAATTATTTATCCTTTTTTTTTTTTAAGTGGATATATTCTTTGTGATGCAGGAGAAAAAACTGTGATGTCAGGAGAAATTAAAAGTATATTCGTGGTTTTACTGCTCTGTTTAGTTATCCTGACTGAGAGGCCTGGGTCTCCAAACAATGGTATAACATACCTTTGTGAGTTGCCTGACACTAATATTCACAAATATGTTTCATAGTGATTAACGAGACCTTTCATCACACTGAAGAATGTTAATTTAAACAACAACAACAAAAAAAAAAACCCAACCCAAACCCCAAGTCCTGTATACTCTTTGCATGTCCCTCAGTGATTTGAAACTTTCAGCAGCAGCTGTACAAATCACCAGCTCTGGACTGGAGAGATTTAGGATGTGGCAGTGTTGTTGCTTCCTGGATCGCTCTAAAAAGTACCTGTGCCAAGACTGGACTTGGGAGCAGCAGCTTTTTTAATGGTACTGTCAGAGTGCTCCCTTGAGTAGGAGGAGTGTTCTGAGACCTAGTTTAAAAACAATTTCCTTTAAAGTGGCTTTTATTAACCTAAAGTTCTGCCATCACTTCTCACTATGTGTCTGCTGTCCGTGTCAGGCTTCCCAAAGTTCATGGTTGTGCTGTGGGTCACTGCAAAAGGTGCCAGCGCAGCTGGTTCCCGCTCTCTTTTGGAAGAGCCTCCTAGGGAGGGTGCAGTTGCTGATGTTTACAGTACTCAGCAGCATGTCCTCTCTGCTGCATGGTAGCTTAAAAAGAGGGGGGAGGGAGGGGAGAGTGTCAATTCTAGGTCAGCTGCCTTTAAAATTTATGCCTGCCTACTGCAATGCAAGCAAAACCGGAGCAGAAGGAATGCATTATTTTGCTGCCTAGGATATCGGCTCAGGACCCAGAGGGTGGGTAGGTTGAGCAAGTGCAAGGCAGTGGGAAACAATGGTAAAGCAAATTAGCTTACATCAGTGTGTGAGAGTGGTGTGGGAGCAGTGCAGCTATTGAAAATTGCCGCATTAAAGTGTGAACGAAACAGTATGTTGCAACACTGCAAGAGTGTTATCAGTGTTACTACTTACTAATATTCTGGACCCAGCAAGGTCAGAGCTGGTACAATTCAAATTCTACAAAATGGCATTGACTTTGCAATGTTGTTTTGCCATGGCAACTACAGTGACAGTAGCTGAGTAGTGAGTAGCTATAGACATAGCATACTGTGGAAAAATACCTCTTCCTTTGATAATTATGAATATTTTTTACTTTATCTCTTCTTTCTGGGATGAATATTGTGTTCATAAGTAATTATATAAATTTTTTCCATATCTTTTTCCTTTGAAATTTCTTTTTGATTTATTTTCATGTTACAAAAGACAGCAACATCTACCTGTCTTTGTCTACTGCAGGTGGAAATTATGGTCTAATTTTTCTGTATTTATTTTCCTTTAGTGTTGACTAGCCACAGGTACATTGCTGTTGATTACTTGGTTAGGAGATGTCTTGGAAATAAAAATGCTTCTCCGTTTTTCTTCCATTAGTATTGGCTAGATTAGCAAGATATTATCTGTGTAACAAATTCTGTTCCTCTTTGTTTTAAGAAATCTTCTCTGAAAGCTGATGTCTAGCTCTGCATTTCTCTTCAGCTTTGATGGAGAGACCCCCGCACTGTGACTAATTAGTGACAATTTATGTCGTTGTGCTATTGTGAGATGTGTAAGCACAAACAAGTCCTTGATAGCAAACTGCTTCTATCATAATTAATTGGATGTATGATATTCTCATATGCAGTTAACTCATATGCATTAACTCTTCATTGTTAATTAGGATAGATGATATGATGGAGTCAATTCAGTGACTCAGCTTACTGGTAAAGGAAGGGAACAGTCTCGGACATTAGACATCTTTGATCTGTTTCATTCAAAGTATTTAGTTAACACTTGCACTCCCTTCTTAGAGCTTACCTATAAAGTGGGTATTAAAAATAATGCGCTTCCTCAGCAGGTTAAAAAACCCAGACTGTGTTACCTTTGCAGTGCAGGTAAATAACAGGTGTTACCCCTCTTCTTCAGTACAATGTTTTATACTCTGGTTTACTTGGTTACTAACGATGTGTATGCATACACTTTAGAAACACTACAATTCTTGCATAGCCTTATCAGAACTGTCTCTATTGTAGAGATAAAGCAAGCAGAACGGGTGAAAGCCTAGCATATTACAAAGGATCTGGCTTGTAGATGAAAGAGCAGAGAGTAGTGGGTTTATGAGTTAGCACGACTGTGCAGCGTGGCTGAAAGTACTAGACTGTGTTACTGCTGTCTAGGCCCTGGTTTTTGTTTTGTGAAAGGCTGTTTAAAGTGACCCAAAGCTTGGTTGATCTGGTCCTTAAAGAAAAACTGAAATGCTGCAGAAAATTTTGTAGTTGTGTAATAAGTAAGGAGGGAAAAGGAAGAGTCCAAGTCCTTTGGGTAAGGAGGATATTGACCTGAGTCAGCTACGACTCAATTACTTTGGGCCAAATCAATACTTTGCCAAAGGCCCTTCATAATGGTAATGATCTGTCATTACCTAATGGAAGTGAGGTTGCATTAATAACCTTACTTGGACTTCTAAGTGAAAGTTATCTTGCCATATGTGCCATGGGACTCACCACGTAGGCAAGACTAGGTGACTGTGAGCTGGTGTCACTGAGCTGGAATCAATGGAGCCAAGTGGAAGTCACACACTTGGGAAACAATGAGAAAAACTTCTCTCCTAAGCACTGCAGCAGAGCAGTAGGCAGGTGAGACTAGTTGGCTGAAGGATGGCTGACATTTACATGCTCAAGTAAAGAATTTTTGGTTGTATTTTTGCTTTTCTCTGAAACCTCAGAACTATGGTGAGAGAAAATGGGAAGACACGCTGTTGCTTGTGGGATCTGCCTGGAATTTTGTACTTGAGTTAAACAGATAACTGAGTTCGGACTTGTAAAGAAACTTCCTTCCAGGCTATGATTGCAGGGACTATTTGGACTTGGTAAGTCTTTCTTTGTGACTTAGACTAGTCCCCAGGATCACTTTCACCTGCATCACTGCAACCTCAGGTGATGCATTTAAGATATTTAAGATACTGGTGATGTCAGATCTTTTTCTGCCTTTTTATAGCACAAGTAATTTTTGTGGCTTCAGTTCTCATCTTGTCGAGTGTCCCTTGTGTTTTTTTGTGGATAAGCAGTTGACTTGGTGAGGAAGAATGTGTGAGGTTTCTGACTATAGATCTAGTACATGATTGTCTATGAGTAGACAGGTTTGGACATGATGATCTTGTGTCCTCCCTACATGATGATCTTGTGTACTCCCTTCACGATTTCACTATCAGTTCAAAGGGATCTATGTCAGGGCTGTTACTCCCACTTTTCTCTCTGCCTGTGGCATTCCAGTTTGTGTGTCTTAATGTTTCCTTTGCACAAACCTGTTCAGCCTTTTAAGTCCTGAGTTGGCTGAGAATTCTTTTTTTCTTTCTCAAAAGCCTAAGCTTTCCTTTGTGTTGGTGATCTGCTGTGACTTACCCAGCAGCTGCCTGAGGACCAGAACCATTGGCAGTGATGCTGTGGAACTGCACACTGGGCCTTCCTTATTCAAGCACTGGTGGTTGGGTCAGTGTATGTGATCCAGGAGAATGTCCATATCATTCTGGCTAGGAGTTGGGTAAAAACCTCCTGAAATTGTTCCAAAGAGAAGGGGCATTTCTCTGCTTGTTGCTAGTGTTCAGCTTTGTTATGAAGTCTGCAATATCTGCTCTTTTAACAATTTATAGGCCGGTGTGGAAGAAAATATGAGTTGGTCTTTATTTTACATAGCAGCAGAATGGGAAATCCATTTGAAGGGCAGAAACCTATCTAAAGTGTAATTGAAATTAAACCTGTTTTCACTAGTTCTGCTCCTTAGAGTACTTTATTCATATAGGTGAATGACAGATTTCATGCTAATTTAAAAAGCATAAGTATTAGATCTCTTACTGAATGCTTCCAACGAGGAATTTTATAAGCAGATGTTCTAATACAGTTTCTAAGCCCCTCTCATCTGTTTTTAGGATGTCCACTGTCATCTAACAGAGGCAGTGTTTACAAGCAGTGTTAGAAAAAAGAAAAAGGCCACCTAATGCTGATCAGGATGTAGTAGACTTGCCTGTGAGATGAACCTTTCCAAAACTGGGCTGGGTGGTTGAGATACAGCATAAAGGATGGTAAAGGTATCCTTCTCTCAACAAAATCCATAACAACAGGTGACACACACCTTAAATTTAAAACTTTATTGCAGAATATCGGTGAGTAATCCATGTAATGTAATAGGCAGTTTGTAGTTGCTTGCCATGTGACATGAGGGAGTATCGCAGTTAAAATAACTGCAATTTTGTAACACACAGCCTTGGGAAATAGGAAGGGCAGAGCTGTTTTTTCCCCAGGTAAAGCTTAAGATACCATCTGTGAAATGTCCTAATTTAATTACCTTCTGAACTTCAAGAGAAGAATTAACAACAGTATACAAACTGATTCTGAAACATGAAAGTTTCATAATTGTGCCTGAATGTGTAAGCCAGTATTACTGCCATTTCTTAAGCTGTAATTTTGAAATCAGACCTGTGTGGGTCAATGCTTTCTGTAGGCTCTCTTCCCTCTTCCAGTGAGCTCTGCAGGGTGGAGGATTGCCCTATCATCACCAGCTTGTCAGGTCAGGGATGATGCTCTAGAACTTATGCTTTTGGAACCCACTCTGTGTGGAAATTAGACCACTAAAGTCCATACTGTATTGTCATATCTCCAGCCTTTTGCTAAGGGGCCCTTGTAACACTAGCTTCGCTTTCCAATGTAAATTCTTAAAATTAAGTGTCTTAAGTTCACACTGAATTAAAATTTGTTTTCTGGAGTGACAGAGCTCACATTAGCTTGTTTTGTTTTGCTTGTTTTTTGTAAAGTTTTTTTGTGTGCTTGTTTTGTTCAGTTGTCATCAGCACGAAACCATTGTTATAAAATTATTATTTAAAAGCAAGTCTTTATATCTGTTCTATTATTTAAAAACTATGAAGCGAGAATAAATGAGCATCAAGAATGGCAAATATCTTTCATGTGGGTTAAGCAAAGGAATGTGAGAAACTTCTTGTTCTTGTTTAGAAATAAGGAATGTTTGATGCATACCAGTAATTCCCATTACAAAAATCTCTAATAGTTTTGTGAATCGAACTTGAGCACTTCCAACAACTTGCTTCCTTACCACTCGTCATCATCAGACATTCTCATATAGTTTGATGTAGAATTTGTGGCATTTTTGATTGCTGTAAATGGTCTTACCTGCCCTTGCCTCCTCAGTAAATGTAATGGTCCAACTTGAAATTGGTTTCAGCCAAGCTGTATGCCTTAACTCAGCTGCAGTTAGTGGGCTCTTCCATTTGTCTGCTGAGCTGCAGGGAACCAGAGGGCAGCAAGTTACTTTGCTCTATTAACACAGCCCTTTTCCTCCTTTGCCTCACATACACCTCCTATTTTTGAAGTGATGCAGACATTTGTTTGAAGATATATTCAGAAGTTATGCTAGTACAGCTGTCTGGAACCTAGGCGCAAAATATTATTTCCATTGACAAAAAGCAAAATAGCATTTATTTCTTTTAAAGAGCTGAGTACCTTGAATACATTTTTGGAGTGATTTTGGCACTTGTTTTCCAAATGCATGTGCTTGAGAGGAATACCTCTATGTTATTTAGAACTTTTCAAGCAGGGCAGACTACTTACATGACTGTATTTTTAATTTTATGTAAGTTGCTTGTAATAAGTAGTTTAAAATAACCTAATTTTGAAAATAAGCCTGCTAGTATGATTTGCCTAATATTGAGAGAGTTTACTACAAACTAGACACTCAATTGAGGACTTTAATGGCATTTTTTCATTTTAATATGAGCAGAGAGTGGAACACTGAAAATAAAAGTACTGATGTGCTGATTCTGTAAGTACATTAGCAGGCAGGTAGATCAAATTTACATTTTCCTGTCTGAAATGTGGCTATACAAATACTTAATGGTCAGTTGGGTTTATGGCATGAAGAACTAAAGCTGTGTATTTAACAAACAGCCTTGTCTGGCCTTGCATTTTTGTGCCTTCAGCAGGCGATCTATTTCCAGTCTCACTTTTAGAAGATAAGTTTTGTAGCCTTCAAAACTGCCAAATGTTTTGGAAGGCTATATTATGGTCAAAGCATTATCAGGTTACTTCTTAACAACAGCTGTACTGTGAAAAAAACAGTCTTTCAGAAGTGGTTTGTTTTTCTTGATGAAGCACAAGCTAGTTTATCTTGTGTGTGGGTATGTGGTTTTCTTTTTTTTTTTTTTTTTTTACTTTTGTATTTAAAACAAAACAAAACCAAGCCTTGATGGTGTTATTTTCCAGTTCGTATGAATTTGTTTGTGAACTTAGTAACAGGATAAGACAAAATATCTTCCATGCTGCCATTAACCCTACATTTGTAGGTGGCTAAAAAACAACTTATCCTCAAACCCCAACACTAATGTAAACTATTCTTCACAGAAATAACATTTGGATTTACAAAGGAAAACTGGGTAGCTAGTTAAGAAAATAAGTAGACTTGTAAAGCACATTGAAAGTGAAATAATAATAATACTGTCGTATATGAAAGTTGGTTTTAAATAAATCTTTTAACTGTAGGAAATTTCTGAACATCACTGTCTTTCTTGCAGACATTATTTCTACTCTTAAAATAATTTGGTTTAACTTAATGAATTTTACTTATCTTTAGGTTCAGATTAATTTATTAGTCACTCTTGTGTGGTGAGGCTGTGGCTGCTTTCTGCCTGGTACATCCTTCTCTCAAGGATAGTTACTGAACTTCAAAAAACTTTGAGAATAAGGTTGGCAACTGCAGTGGAATTGTATCTTACTTGGCTATGAACAGAAAAGAGACCTTGAAGGCTGAGAGCTTTTGCTGTCTTAGCTCTTGTGGAATGTTTTAAAAGGACAGGAGCTCTAAGTGCTAGGGTCAGGAGAGGTGGGACAAAGTAAATGGCAATATTAAATGGCAATTAATTTAAAGCCAGCATCTACATTGAATTTTCTGGATTTTTAAGAAGTAGATTAGTTGTTTAACTAGGTCAGCATGTTGAACTACCCAGTCTGAGTTCCAGTAACATAAGGGTGGAAAAACTGAATGGCAGTGAAATCAGTGAACTATTTTTCTGATTGAAGAACCAATTAAATATAATGTGATTATTTGTATTCAGTGAATATACTTGTTAAAAATGTGAGCCATCCCATGCATGAGATGTCTGTGGGCTTTTGTAGAATTTTATTGTAACTGCTGAACAAAATACCTTTAGTTTGCTGTGACTGGTCTCTTGATAAACTGTTCATGTGTGCCTGAAATGGAAAGAATACTGGACTAAAAGGATAGATTTCTTTAATCAATCTAAACATTTTATTACAATAATTATTTATAAATTAAGGGCTTTTTAAGGCTGCCTCCCTGACACTAGTTACAGCTGACTTGCCCAGCAGTCACAGTTGGACAGTGTTAAGTACATCGATTTATGTATGTTTGATATCATCCATAGTGTGGCTTATGGAGCAAGATGGCAATCATATTTATAATTTGCCTCTAACCTTAAAATCTTTTCTATCATGTGATTGCTAGTGCCAAATGGAAGAGGGCCCTTCAGGTTTCCATTGGAAAAGGAAGAGGATGACCCTACTTCTGATTTTTGCAAGCATTTTTATGAATACAGAGCTTTGAAGCAAACATTGTAATATGAACATAGGGCGTGTGAAAATGGTCAGCATGAAGGCAGTGATGTTGAGCTGGGAAATGCTGATGCTGGAGGACATTTCTGGAAAATGTGAACTTTAAAGAGACTTGCAGAGGGGATGTTTTTCAACTGTGAAATTAATAATGGTTTCAGATATTCAGAGTCACAGGACAGAAGTGCGAGCAGGAAAATGGGTAGCAAAATGAGAATTTGCCCAAAGTGGATTGGGTGAACTCTAACGAAGGTAGCCTTGCCTGTGTTGCATCTTGTGATGAAGGGTGGGTGTAATGCCTAAAAACTCCTGTGAAATGGCAGTGAACAGGAACTTGTGGAAGTGGACATAAGGGTGAAGTTATTTTTCAGGACTGTTAAGGTGAAGACAAATGAGAAGATTATAGTGGGCAGATCTGAAGAGAGAGATGCATTATGATCATAAGGGCAGAACTGGCTCTCCAAACCTACAGCTGGTTAGCCTGGAGGAGATGCAGAAGAGCTGCCAGAGGAAGGGAGCTAGTTATCAAGGTGTGGTGCAGCCTAAATTAATAAAAGTGAATACAGTGTGAAGATTGCACAGGGATATTAGAGAGAAATCGTATGGTAAAGTGAGACACGGAGTGCGAATAGGAGAGACACCTTTTAAATGTGCTGGGGTTTTGAAAAGGTATTTTCTAGGGGTAGTGATGCAAGGAAAGGACTGGTAAATACTTGATGGTGGAGCAAAAATTGGTATTCATATAAGCATGCTTGGAAAAGTTTTACATTATGTGGCAGGTGCTGCACGCATAGTGGATAATTTTTGTGATTTAATGGTATTAACATTTGGACTATGACATTCCGTGATCCTGGTGTGGAAACAGTTGATTTGTCAGAGTGTGATTTGCATACTAATTATAACATAGCTAATTATTGTATTTAAAAGGAGTATGCTGACATATTGGTACCTCTTCTCCTTCCCACCTACCTTAGAAATACTTCTTAGTTAGAAAACAATCTTTTTTTTAACAATAAATGTTGCAAAGCTGAGCTCCTTCACATATCAATGACTTGGACTTCAAGTTGAGCTGGTAATAAAAATGAATTTAAGCATCTATTGTTTATTCATATTTGCCCTTTAACTGTAATGGTTAACCACAGCAAGGTTTCTTAAGATAACACTTTATGGCACGGAAGCACCTGGTTTGTATGTATAAATTGCAAAATCATATTGTTGTGCATAACAGCTCAGCTATATATTAGACCCAAGCATAGTGGGATGTGGTCAGCTAACACTTCCTGATCTGTATTTCACATGTGGTGTTCTGTTATACCTCTTTTTTAACTATTCTGTTTCTTGGAATTTTTTCCCATAAAACTTTACTGATCTCTATTTCATTGATAAAAATTCATATTTCTGTTTGGTTTGTTTTCCTGAAGGCAGTATCATAAAATCTTTATCAAGTGAAAATGGCCTTTAGCAATCTGACATCAAAGGCTGTACTACTCTATGATGAATGGATTAAAGATGCTGGTGAGTAATTTAAATCTAAAATGTATTAACTGCCCATAATTTTGAATAGCAATGTGCTGTTGTTCAGCTTAAAGGTAGCTTTGCCATCCTGTAAATTTTTGTAAGACTTGCCAGGTTACCTATTGACATAGCAGACTAGTCTCTGCATTTTTTAAATGGAAAATACGCAAAACTCAGGTAGTTTATGTGTATAAACTCAGAGTAAATAAAGTGCAGACAGTGATTCTTGTGTTTCTGGCTTGCCTGAATATATAGTTTACATTTTTCCTGTTCTGCTGAATGTGAAGTTTTAATTCACTTCCTTTACCAAACTGCATTTTATTAGTTAATTAATGCAGGTGCATGGTGTTTATGATTTTGCAAAGTGAAAAAAACCCAACAAGCCTGGATAAGTTTCAGTGTTTTGAAATTAATCCTCAGAGTAATTAACTCTGTCACAGCTCTGTTTTGAAAAAGGATATTAATTTCTTGTTGCAGCTAGTAAGGGATATTAACACACTTTGCTATTATGTTGTCATTCTATAGTTCTATATGCTTACAAAAAACTGGTGGAGATGATCTCAATTTGGGGGTTAAGAGCCATCTCTCTGTGTTTCTCACTGCGGTAGGCACATAGTGACAGGAATTAGCCAATGCCTGGGAAAAATTTGGGAAGTGGTTAAGGTTTGACAGGTGAGATTACCAATTTATCTTTTCCAGCATAGCTGAACACCATTTCTCTTGTTCTGTAGAAGCTTAGCATGCAAGTGAAAAGGGAGTTTAATCAGTATGACTCGTGGGCTGAAGTGAATTGGGATGGAATAGGGTGATGAAGGAAGCATTTTTGCTGCAGTGTCCAGGTCTTCAGAACTCATGTTCCTTGTCTCCCTGCCCACCAGTGCTTGTATTTGTCATTTTGTATCATACTGTTAGTGGTGGAACACGGATTCCTCAGGATCAGGCTGGGAAGAATAGTGGGAAAGTTTTGGGATGGATGCAGTAAGAGCAGTCAGTTGTGAAGAGCTGGTGATTCTCTTGCATTGCCACATGTAGATTCCAAGTGCTGTTGATCAGTCCCTGTTGGTGTGTGGGCAGCAGACTGTTGTGAGCAGTGTTGTAATGTACTTTTCTCTTTAGTCTGTTTTCACACTTCCAGTGGCTGTAAACCACATCAAGAGGGCCTCATGGATGATAGGTTGCTTGAATGCTGTGGGCTGAAAATTCACGTACTCAAAACATTTGGCTATGAATTAAACACTTGACAAAAATTGCAAAAAGTATAATTTCACTGTTAAAATACAGCAGCAAACCATGAAAACAGCAATTTACTGAGTTAGTAGTTAAGTTTGGGGTCATTCTGAAACAAATCTTCCAAAAGTCAGTATATAAAAATAAAATTAAATCAAATACAAATGCATGAAGTTTGTATCAGTTCTACTGCTTCTGGAGAAATATGGAAGTCTTTGATGAGCTGGGATTCAGTGATGAACCACAGAAGGGTGCAGTGGAATAATAGTGATGCTCGGATGGAATTCCCGCCAGCCTCTTAGCTGCAGGGAGAGGGAATGGGGCGTGCACATGAGGACATATCTCTGCAAAAACATCTCTCTGGGATAACTGGGGAGGAACTTGTGGCAATTGCTTGTTATATTACAACTTCCTTCTAATATGCAGGTGAAGACAAATGTGTGTTTTGTGATGCTTTGAAGGCAGAAAATCGCTTCACTCATGATTCTGTCTCCTTTTTGTTATCTGTGATGTATTGATGGAGAAAGAAGCATTGAAACCTACAGGTGCTAAATCTTGTTATCCAGTCAGTATGGATTTGAGGTGAATGGAGTATGAAACATGATCTATGACAGAAAAACCTAAGCCATCAGGAATTAAATACTTTTCTGTAGATGTTTTAATAAGTACTGTAAACATCTGATTTCTTTTTTTCTCTTCTTCCTTTCTAGATCCAAGACTGGAAGGCTGGCCACTCATGTCTTCACCTTTTCCAACAACTTTTATCATTGGAACCTATGTTTATTTTGTCACTTCCTTGGGACCCAAACTCATGGAAAATAAAAAACCTTTTGAACTCAGGCAGATAATGACATTTTACAATTTTAGTGTGGTAGCCCTGTCTTTATATATGACTTATGAAGTAAGTAATACTTTTGTTTGTAATGTATTTATATATTTCATGTTTCTAACTACTAACTTTTAATAAATCTATTAATATAACTCCCACTCTGCAGTTCTCAAAAATTATTATTGTGATGGTTGTAAATATATTCCTCCAAGCAGTATGCTAAAACAGTTATTCTTAAAAGAAGGGAGTAAGTCATATCCAGAAAGAGATAGTAAATGATTTTGTATCATTTCATATAATTTAAAAAGTTTGAAATTCTCATAACTTAATTTCCATGGACTGCAGCAGGTAAAGCAGACAATATGCATTTCTTAGGATTTTGTAATTGCTTGTCCTCCTATGCCATAGTGTGACAGCCCACCCTTAAGGGAAAGGAACAACTTATGTTTCAAATGTTGTAGAGTACATTTACTATGGAATAATCTTCAGTTAGATCTACCTTTTAAATGACAGAAGTAAATGTCAGACGTTGACAAAATCTAATTTAAGGCATTTTGATCCTTTAAACAAACAAACAAAACCCCCCCAAACAAACAAAAAACCCTCCAACCTCTACCCCCTCTTTTCCCTCCCAAGCTAAACTGTGAATATCTTTAGCAGTGATTTTCCCCACAACCCCAAACCAGCAAATGCTCTTTCTCTCAGAAGCAATGTTGAGATTTTGCAGCTGGTGGGCTTTATTAGTTTGGTGGGATTTGGTGGTTTGGTGTTGTTTTTGGTGTTTTTATTTTTTTTTTTAAGTGTAGCTATTTGACAATAGTACTGTATGAATGAGAGCCTTAGTCATTTGCTTGGTGAAGCATTACTATCACCCTCTCTTATCAATACTGACCCTCTGTGTTAAATCTGGCTAGGTGACTATTTCAGGTTTGGCAAACTAGAAATGAAAGGTTGTCAGATTATTTTGCCAAATTGTAAGGACACATTTGTTAGGTCAATTTGCATGAATTTCATCAAGAGTTAGAATGAACTACTTGATGTTTCTTCTAACCACTCTAAAGGAAGTGCAGCAGCAGCTTCTTTGTGATATGATCGTAGTGTGAGAAGTGGTGGAAAAGATGCATGCTTTTACTGTTTAAACATCACTTTCAAAAATTGCGAAACTTGGTTCCCAGTTTGGTTTTGGTTGTAACCCTCAGAAACAACCAATCAACCAACCAACCCAAAAAAAACCATGATGAAGAAACAATCAAACAAAAAAAATTAAGCCTCTGTTAGTGTCTGACATTACCACAATATTCAGTTACTTTGCTGTCAAAAATCATGGACAGTGTAACAGATTGAATTTCTGCTGTTGCCTGGTGGTCAGCAAGAAGCTGAATCTTTTCCTCTACGGAACCAAGTCATTTGGTGGGGAACTTGGTATTGTGCTGTCTTGGTTGTATTCCCAAGCCTGTTTTCTTTAGGCAGCTTGTTCTTTTAGGAATTTAAAAGGAACTAAAGCCCTGTGTCTGTTTAGAGAGGTGAACCTCTTATTGTGCATGACTGGATGGTGATGATGAAAAATACTTTAGAAACAGATATAAAATACAGTAGTCAAAGTGGCTGGCAGTAGAATGCGCCAAGGGTAGTATTAAAAATGTTGCTCATGTCCAAATATATTTATTATATTATTACATATTATTTATATTACTTAATATATTCAAAAAGAATAAATTATATTTGGTACATACAGTCCTTTGATCATGTGTGTGCTCTTGGTTGTAGCTTCTCATCATTTGTATCAGTGAAAGACCAAGTGAATCATGCAGTTTAACTAAGCAAAAATTTTAGAAACTATGATATTAAATATATATTGTGTGTATTGATTTGTTCCTTGTCTTCAATGATAATTAGCAATTATAGTTCTCTAAAAAGACTAGTGCTGTAGAATATTAAGATGCTGTGTTGGATTCTCTTGAGTATTAAGATGGTTATCTATGGTAGCCATTTTCAAAGGAATTATATTTGGTTTTGTGATCTGATTCACTCAGTCAGTTATTTTTTAACATTGGTTTTGAGATGCAGCTGTTTCTCCTCTGCAGTTACTACTGCTAAAATAATGAGTGTAGGAAGAAGATTATTGTCTATAGGTGTGGTCCTGGAATTCATTAATCTGCAACAGCAAAGGATTTTGTGGTAGCTATCCCACACTGAGGTAAATGATTGACAAAGTTACTGATTTGACAGGTTTTTAATATTGCTTTTCCCTTCCTGCTTATTGATTGAAAAAGTAATCCAAAATTAATGAATTTTTCAAAGGATGTAAAGTAAATCTTTGCCCTTTCCCTTTTCCTTGCTCCAGTTTCTTATGTCTGGTTGGGCCACAGGGTACTCGTTCCGGTGTGATATAGTTGACTACTCAAGGTCACCGACAGCTCTAAGAGTAAGTTGCCAAACACAAAGCTGAGTTTTTATTATAGAACCATAGAATGGTTTGTGTTGGAAGTGACTTAGGAGATCGTCTAGTTCCAACCCCCACTGCCATGAGCAAGGTCATCTTCCACTAGACCAGGTGGTTCAAAGTAGTGTTGTTATATATTGACTTTGTTTTTAAAAATGCTTTTTGAACAGCCTGCTTTTTTGAATGCACTGCTGTAGAGTGGAATGCACTAAATGGAAATGCCCTCTTGCATAATATAGAGTGTGTGAGTTAACTGGAGGAGTTAGTTGGTTGGGAAAAAGAAAGAGGAAATTAATTCGTTGGCTTGTTCTTCTTGGTTTTAAAATTCCTTCAGGATTGAAAAATGTTTTGTGTTTTTAAAGAAGAATCAAACAAACCCTACACTTAAATATTTCTGTCAACCTTGGGACACCACTTAAGTAACCCACTACTTTCCTTTATAAAGTTACTTACTTGTCCTGCAGTTGCTCAGTTTTGTTTATGACTGTTATGATTTGAGAGTTTGTTTTCTACTCTTGCAGATGGTGCGAACTTGTTGGCTTTACTTCTTTTCCAAGTTCATTGAATTATTAGACACTGTAAGTACTGGTAGCCTAATAAAAAAAGTGGTGATATTTCCTTTTCAGAGTAGAAGAACTGGTGCTGTTGAGGGCTGGGGCTATAAATAGCTTTTTATTTAGTCCTCCAATCTTCAATCAATAGAATACCATCCAGCTGTTTACCCTTATTATCTTATCTGATTGCCCTGTTACACTGTCATTCCTTGATTATCAGCAAAAAAGTTAATGAGGGAACACACCTTTAAAAATTAAGGAAGACCTTATAAATTTTGTTTAACAGCTAAATACCTGTTATGCTATGGCAATGCTTTCAATACTGCAGATAAAAACCAGTTGATTATGCTGAATTTATTTTTTCACATCTTCAGATTTTATCTTTCCCATTCAGAATATTATCAGCAGCAGCTCTGAATACAGCACAAAATTGCCATGCTTACCTGCTCTAAATTCATGGGATTGCCTTCAGGGTCATGACTATAGAGGTGTTTGATGTCAGGCTGGCACTCTAACCTTTTTCAAAGAATGTCTGAGCAGCAATGCGTTGAAGCAGAACCAGACCTTGCTCACCACCAGCAGCCATGTGCCTTTCTGTCTTCCCAAGACTAGCACCAAGCGGGATTGGCTTAGATATTTTCCAAACAGATGCTGAGTGCTGGAATCAGCCGCAGTTCTATTTGCCGTATTGCGTGGGGCACAATAGTGGTGGTTCAGGAGCTGATTCATGATGAGTGAGCATGCGCTACATTCCTTGAGCAAAGTTAGGCATTCTACTTTCATCTGCAAATGCTCATGATTCAACACTGGAAGATCTCTACTGACTAAAGCAAATGGAATGGTAATGGAAGGGTCAGGAATGGTAAAACTGGAAAATCCTGACAAGTTTATTCCTGTATTTGCCTTTGTTCCCCACCGGTTAGACTTCTCCTTTTATTTAGTCTGGAGCCTGAATATTTTTTTAATTTGTTTTATTTGAATCCACAGAACTAGGCACCTGTTTCTCCTCAGTGGTTTGGTTTTATTGCAAAATTAATTTCTTAGCTGAATTTAAATCAGGTGATTCCAAATGTTTTCCCTAGCACACCAGACCTCTTTTCTTCTGTGTTTATTTGCTTGCCATCTGATACTACACTTTGCATGACCTGACTTCTACTTACAGAGTTTTCTTCCTCTGTCTTCCCTTAACACTTCCCTTGATGTCTGTCCTTTAAACTGTGGCCTGTCAGTGTCAATTAAGAATGCATACATATATTCTGTCCAATTTTGCTGTTTTCCATGGGTAGCTAAGTCAATGATCATAATAAAGTGCTATTTCCCTGACCTGTTGTTTTCTACTATCTGTCTGTTGCTAATCCTTCAGTTAATTTTCTGGGGACTTAAAATCTGATGCTTTTAGACACTTCACAATCCAACCAAGTCCATCTTACGCTTTTTGTTGCACATGTAGGTGATGGCTCAGCCTTGGACATTTGGTTTCAAAGCTTGCCCTGGATTTTGAGAATTCATAGGTGGAGGTTACATAGTGCTTTTAAGCTTTTTTGTTTGGTTGGGTTTTTTCTAAACTAGTCTGCATATCCAAACCCTCGGTTTTCCATCTTCTCCCAAGACTCCAACTGCAAAGATTTCCTAAATGTATAGCTGTGAGCAACCAGGATTGATGCATACAGTTTTCTTTACGTATGTTGGACTTGATTATTTTCTGTAACTTTCTGTTCATTAAAAATCTGTTTCAGATATTTTTTGTGCTGCGTAAGAAAAACAACCAAGTTACATTCCTGCATGTCTTTCATCATTCCATCATGCCATGGACCTGGTGGTTTGGAGTCAAATTTGCTGCAGGTAGTGGAGAGAGAGTTGAGTTTAAGCTGAACATATCTTCTGGCAATAAAATTTAACTATGGTAGACAAAAACAAAAGGAACAGAATTAAACATATTGCAAACATGAGTGGTTTTAAATTTAGATTTCTGCAGTATTTTATGGAACAACTGAGATCACCATAATTATTTCAAGGGGTGGGGATTACTCATTTTTCCTATTTGACAGCATTTTGTGCAGTACTGATTTCTTACGGGGGGAAAGGGTGCAGAGGAGAGAGTTGTACATAAGCAAAAAGCATTATTATATGAAAATGAGAAGTGACTGCAAAATCAGAAGTGCTAAGGAAGATACATGGGGCAAATAACTCTGTTGAAACTACTTCAAAACCATTTGTCTCCATTTTAAGAATTGAGTTGTGTTCTCATTATTTTTCCTGTTTGAGAAAATATTCAATCTTTGTTGCAGTTACTTTTATTGGCTTTAGGTACCATGAGTGGGGATTATTTATATACAGTACTTTGGCTTTCACAAAACCACATATTTGAATTGTACTGAATTGAAATTCTTTGTCCACTACCAGCTTACCTTCACTTTCTCCTCTCCTGCTCCGTGTATCTATGCATGCACCTTCTTATGCTATACTATCAGTGTGCACCACTAATAAATACAGCTTGCCATGAGAACAGTCTGGTAAGAACAGGGTGGAGAAATGCATAGTCATTTATGAGTCCATTTCTAGGACCGTTTAGGCCCTTTCAAGTGTTTCTACTGAGAAATAGGGGGCATTTGTGCATGTTTATTCCCTTACATTTCCTGGCAGTGTGTTTTGGGGTTTTTTTCCCAGAAAACTGATGATGAAGTAATGAAGATAACCATTGCTTATTAAATTTGATCAGTTCGTGTCTGGTTTATGAATATGAAAGTAAGACTTCAAAGTAGTCCAGGAAATGTGTATATTTGATCTTTTGTACCTGTCCTAGGTGAACCCCTAACAAATGTGCAGCTTTTCGTAGTGTATAAAAGGATATACTTGTGCTATATTTGTTGAGTTTGTTATTAGGAAACTGGTGAATTGATTATGTATTTCTCAAATCTTGCTGAGTAACTGGTATTACGTTATTGATTAAATTGTGAATAGTTTTCTCAGCATACACCTCAGTATGTTTATAGGTCTGCAAAAGGAAACCTGCAGCAAATAGCAGTCCCTCCTCTTCAACCTTGAAAATTTTCCACTTATAGGTGATTAACGTTCTACCTTTTATCTGGATGTTGGATCAGTATACCAGCTACAGGCTTCTGATTTTGCATAAGATTCAAATTTCCCATGTGATAACTTGACAAATACTTTCAGCAAAGTGTGCAAGAATTGCATGTCCTCTGCTAGTAATAGTCCCTCATATCCATGTGAAGCTGTGTTTATTCCAAAAACTCTATTGCTTATCTTTACACTTATCTTTCTAAATATTTTTCTGTTTGATAACTTAAAATTTTTTTCCAAGAATTTCAGTCCTGCTGATGATTACCTTGTATTCAGTTTCAGCAGTGTTTGTCTTTCTAAATAGCAGCATCTATCAAGTTGTCAACCTGTTTGGAAAAAAACCCCCCACAACAGGGTTGGATGGAGACGCTGATTCTTCTCTGATCTGATATAAACAGAGAACTGTAGCATGGTGCTTAGTATAGTGTTGCTTTTTGGAGCTTATTTTTGCACTGTTGATTAGGTTGTTTTTTTCTTTTTTTCTCTGCTTTAACTATTTATTTTTTCTTCTGAATATTCACTGTGTAAGCCAAAAAAAGTATGTTTGCTGGAACTGTAAGAACACTCCAATTATTTTTAAAAATACAAATAGCTAAGTTTCAAAGAAAGTTTGCAATCACAGCTGGAGGAGTTATGCTCTGTCAAGCTGGAAGAGTAGTGTGAGCTACTAAAAACACAAAATATGTTTTATTTTTAATTCGAATGATTCTTAATGAGAAAATAGTGCTCTTTTTTTCCTCACTAAATGTCTTCTTTTCTGCCATTTTATTTTCTTTTTAATGCTCAGTATTTTCATGTTCATATTTCTCTTAAAAATACTTTGGTGTCTGCCCCTTTTTGGATCACTTTTACCTCTAATTTCTTGCATTCATTAAAATAAAACTACTTTGAGCAGGATGATCTAACTTCATAGTTGATCCAATGGAAAAAGAAGTGTTTCCTTACTTGTGCTGTGAAATGCTCATGGTGCCAGTTTCAGTCTTAAGTCTGCCCCAAATAGACCTATTTAAGTTTCCTTTTCACTGTAAGTATATTTTGAGATGGACAATGGATTAATGAGACCTTTGCTTAGGTCACGATTACAAAAAGTTACTGTCTGAAACTGTATTTCTTTCCTGGGAATCTGGAAATCTGTGTTGAGGAGATTGTTGCTACTTATCCTCTAAAGCTTCGCAAAGTTCATCATGATGTTTAAGAAGGAGGTGGAAACTAGGAGGAACACTTTCTACTAAATTCCCTGTCACCATCACATATATACTTCATTAAAAATTTAAAAAATTAATCAAAGACCAAAAAATTCCACTAAAATATTTTTACAGATAATTTGATAAGCTGGGTGTTACTGCCCTTTTGGAAATGCTTAGATATTATATGATCCCTCAGAACTGATGTCAACCCAACTCAGGTTACATACTTTGAGGATGAGTCAAAATCTAGGTTTTGTGGTACATGTTTTTCCTACCTAAAAAATATCTGCTAGGACCTGAGGTAGCTTTTAAAATATCTGATGCAATACTACTATTGTGTTTTGTTTTTCTACAGGTGGTTTAGGAACATTTCATGCTTTGCTGAACTGTATTGTTCATGTTGTCATGTACACTTATTATGGAATCTGTTCTTTGGGACCAGCCTACCATAAATATTTGTGGTGGAAAAAGTACATGACAACTATACAACTTGTGAGTAACTGTTTTTTACATATACAGCTTTCAAAAATGTGATTGTGGCGAACAGAGACTTAATGCAATAAATTTGTACTTTTAGTTATGTTTGTGTGTGTAGCTTACAGTTGGTAAAAGATTTACTCATGTTTTAATTGAGGAAAACAAAAGGTGTGAGCTTCCCAGTTATATACTTAAATCTGCTGACTTCAGCATTCACTATAATAATGGATTTAGACACATGAACTTTTTCATTATGTGGTACTTGGTAAATACATTTACAAAACTCACTGCTTATATAAAAATCATTAAAATACCAAGAAAATACAGCTGATGTTCAGAATACACATGTAACTAGTAGTGAGAAAAGGGGAAAAGTGTTTCTTTAGAATTTCATGTGTTCTTTCATAGAAAATGTTTACGTTTGGAGAATTTAATCACAGAGTCACGAGTTGGAAGAGACCCACAAGGTTGAGTTCAGCTGTTAAGTGAATGGCCCATAAGGGGATCAAACCCACAGCCTCGGTGTTAGTAGCACCATGCTCTAACCAACTGAGATAATTTCAGGGTCCTCTCTCCACCCCAGAGCATTGAAAAACACTCTTGCCATAATTACATTAAGTGTTTTATCAGTTTTAGATCACATTCAAAATGTTATGGTTTTGGGTGATTTTTCATGCCTCTCTTTTTCAATAGGTGGATTTTCAAAATTCAACTTCTGGCTAAACAATTGGCTTATCATGAGCAAGTATACTTATGGAGGAGGGGAAAGGAACACCCTGTCTGCTTGCACTAGGGCTGATGTTAGTAGAGAGTTCATGTAACTATGTGGAACTCTGAACAACGTAGTTTGCATATTTATAACTCAGTCTTGTTGTCTTGGAGGCATTACCAGTGGACTGTGAACTTGTAGTTTATGTGGAATACGTTTTTGTCACATGCTAGTGTGCAGGGAAGCTGTGGATTTATGTTCCCAAACCCTGTAATGGTTCCCCTTTTTTTTTTTTCCTCCCCTGGCTAATTGCTCTAAAGGAGCCTCCTATTTGTCACTGGTCAGACACTTTGCCTCCATCCTTGTTCTCTGAACTGGCCAGGGTAGAATCCCATTCTCCTACTATGAGTTTCTTCATGCTGCTTGTCAGTTTGTGCCAGAACTTCTCTTCCTTTACTCTGTAAAACTGTTCTTCAGTGGAGCAACATTTTGGGAGAGGGGCTGTAAAGGTGCATCTCTGTCATGTTAAGAAGTTGCATTGCTGTCCCTGTTTCTGCTTTCCCCCAACTCTGCCTCTGCTTTCTGTTTTTCTGCATACAAGTTATGCTAATTTTTTTTTAAAACTTCTGTAGTAAGTCTGTAATTTATTTTAAAAGTACTTCTTTTCTTCACCTTCTTCCTCCAGGTCCAGTTTATTATGATTACAGTCCATATAGGACAAATCTACATCATGGATGATTGTCCGTACCAGTATCCAATTTTCATGTTTATTATTTGGCTGTATGGCTCTATGTTTTTAGTCTTGTTTCTCCACTTCTGGTACCACGCTTACACAAAGGGACAAAGACTACCAAAGATGGCAAGAAATGGGATCAGCAAAGATCAGTAAAACAACATTTTATCTCTAAAACCAAAAAGTATATATGTCAAAGGGGAAACTTGCACTACTTGACAATCAAGATATATAGGTGCACACATTACATGGTGTATATTTTGTATGTTTTCTTCCAAAACAGAATTTGTATTTTTACCGTAAGTTATTTGGGACTCAGAATATGGGGGGTAGGGGGAGTACTGTGGATCTGTGATTTAAAAAAAAAAAAAAGGATAGATTATCTCTATCTAGAAAATAAGTGAAAACAAAGTTAATAATTAGGAAAACTAAAATGTGCATGAAAAATACTGAGTACTTTGAACACTGAGGGGGATAAAAATTACTTCACCTTAAATGCTGTAAGTCACTGAGACTGTCAGCTGCATTAAAAGAGTCTTCATAAGTACTGTTTATAGAACCTAAAGCTTATTAATACAGTCCATATCTAAACATTGTTATATCTGTTTATAAATTGTATTACTTTAAAGGAAGGATTGTATAGTAATCTGTCAAGGCATGGTTTCAGTTGAAGATCATAGATTTTTGGATACACTGTCTTTTACTAAGAGAACTTAATTCATTTCATGTTCTACTCAGTTGGACATTATCGTAAATGTTGGAAAGCTACTAATATGGGGATTATCTGAATTGTCTTGTAGCGATCTTGTAGTAATCAAAACATCTTACTGATTTGTTCACTGTAGTAGCCTAAATACTTATTATTCAATGTATCTATGGATGTATTTTATATTGGTAGGATATACTGTTGGGGGGGTGGGGCTAAGGGGATTATTGAATCTTGTAATTGAATAGCCAAATCTTAACACTGAAATAAAATTTAAAAAAAAATTTTTTTTGATTGAAGCTTAAATGTTGCCTATCATGATTGTACTGTTCTCTACTTTCTTCCATTTCTATTATCTATTGAAATACATGCCTAGAAAGAGTTTGCGTTGTTTTTTTCATTATTCTAGGGTTTTTTTATTTTTATCAACTCAAAGTTAAAGCTATTCCATTAATAGCACCCAGTTACTTTGT
>JAOXXN010000364.1:18672016-18683414 GCA_026770055.1 Myrmophylax atrothorax | reverse complement strand
CCAGGGGACGGTCCCCACTGAGACTTGACCTCAGGACCTTGGGATTCAGAGTCCAAAGTGCTCTCCTTTACACTACGGGACCGCCCTAACTTCAGTAGTAGGTAGAAGATTAAAATACAAGAAAAGATAATGCCAGAGACTAGTCAAGTGAATAGAGTGTTTCAGTTACTGAGCAAATTTCTGCTGAAATTTTAACATGTTATGGCCTCTAGCTATCTGCCCTACATTTCCATCCAAGCATCCTGGACTGATAGGAATTAGGAAAAAATTGCCATTATGCACCTGCTGCTACAGATGCAACAGCATGCAGTGTGGCAGAGCTCAAAATCTCTTTCACTTGCAGTTTGTATAAATACAGTGGACTCTAAGTTGAAATAACTGAGGTAGAGGTACAAGCTCCTTTCCACTGGCTCTTTTATAATAAGGTGTGTCTTCCACTGGCATGCTGAAGTAAATAGATAGGTGAAAATAGTGGCAGCTTGAATTGCTCCAGGATCAATCTGAGCATTTACTGGCTGTGTGTGGATTGATGAGCATGGGTCTGTGTCATGAAATACTCATTTGGAAGACCAGACACTTAATTTCAGAGTGTGCTATTTGTTTCAAATAGCTCGTCTAGTGCCATGGAATGACAGACAATTAGCACTTGGAGTAATTAAGTACATTTCTGGAGTGCATTTTGTGGTTTGATTGTGATCACAAGGAATACTTTTAATGTGCTTTAGCACTGCTCTGTGATGTTAATCAAAGAATTGGGAATGACTAGGAGTTTTGCCTTGAAAAGTATGTTGCAGATACAAACCGTGTTGTAAGTCCACCCATTGACACCCTAATGACAATCTTCAAGTGTCAAGCTTGGACTGAAAGTTGGGTAAAGGATGGTAGTATTCTGCATTCTCAGACATACTTTATTCTATTGTAATGGTGGACTGATGAGTTTCTTCAGATGTAGCTATTTGCTTTTAGTTTCTTCATGTGTAGAACTGGGAAATGAACTTAGTGTTTGTTTATGATCAATATGTGCTGAACAAGGATGAATTGTTTCTAATTCTTTGATATCTCATTTAATAATTCTCCAGTAACTTTTCCAGAAGATGCTTAATCTTAAAATGCTACATGAACTGATTTTAATCATGGAGAGTTCCTGAACACAGAATTAAAGGTCATTGACTCCTGAACTTTAAAGGATATTCTGAACACACATGATTTTTCAGCTTTGGGAAAGTTATGGAATTGGGAAAAGTTGTATGTGTGATTGAGAAAAATGTTTCACATTTGTGAAATACGAACACTCATTTGAGCCCTGAAGACTTTACTGGAATTTAGGAACACCTGAAATGCTGTACTATAATTGTATTATACTGTTTAATACTTGAAAAGTCAACAGTTAATAAGGAGAGTTTTTCTGATTTCAGAACTCTGAGATGTGGTACAAACGACACAGTATAGCTATAGGGGAAGTACCGGCATGCAAACTTGTGTTCCGCAGAGAGCTCACACAAACAAATATAGAAGAGATATGGAAATCTATGACTTTGTCACGGTGAGTTTACTTGTGAGTCATTTGCTCACAAGTTATAGTAGCACTGTGTAGTAGGTAATAGTCTTGCCTGTCTTCTCCGGTAATGCTTGTAATTTCACCCACTCACTTTTCATCACTGTCTTCAAAGCCACAGTGTCCAGGCTAACTCTACCATTTGTTATTTGGCTAGCAAATTCAGTAAAAGAGTCTGCTGAAAAACTTTACTGTGCTTAGTACCTTTTGACTTATTCATATTGTGTTATATAAGTCCTTTCGTCGTGTGGGCTTTGCCTTGTTTAATCACCCTTTTCTCTCAGTCTTCCTCTTTTTTTTTCCTTGTTGCTATGAAATAGAACTGCTTATGTAGGAATGCAACACTATGAAACATTTCAAGGGCAGGTGCGATACTTTGTGTGAGATAAATGGAGGAGCTAATTGAGTGCTAAAGGCTTTGAGAGTCAGGCATTCTTTGCTATACTTAAAAGGAATATCCTGTGCAAAATTAGTAATTATTTTAAACAATTTATGCAGGGATAAAAAAATTATATACATAAGCTAATATTACTGCACAGTTGAAGCCTTAATAATGATGACTTTAATGTAAACTTAGCACATTACCTGCGTGTAATGAACTCAATGCTGAGGCAAGCAGTTTTGGGGACGGCAGGATTGGCAGCATGCGTACAGCTGGATTTCCTCAACCACGGAAATCATGGGGGAGTGGAGACACCCTCTGATCTCTGCCTGCAGCTCATGTGGGGTGTGACTGATAGGCCTGGATGACAGGGCCAGGGGCAATGGTGGCCAAGCCCCTCTTTCACATAGATGCAAACAACAACTAGCAAACAGGGTTGGCACAGCAGTTAGTGTGGAAGAATGCTGCAACCCTGCCAGCTTGACCAGGGAGAAACAGTATGCACCTAGCAGAAAGCTGTGACCTCTCTAAGTCTAATGATGGACATCTGCGACCCCCAGAGCTCTCTTTTGGAAGACCATGACTGGGGGAATGGGGAGACTCACAGCTGACCCTGAACTTGTTTGAAACTTGCTGCTCCAGCTGAATGTGCTTAAATCTCTGGAGCCCAATGCGATTCATCCCAGGTTACTCAAAGAGCTGGATGATGTCATTGCAGGATCTCTCTTCATTACTTTCAACTGACTTTGGAGTCTTGAGAGGTTCCAGTTGTCTGGAAGCTGGCAAATATTTTCCCGAGTTTTAAGAAGGCTAAAAATGAACACTCTGGTAGCTACAGACCTGTCAGTCTCACTTCAGTGCCTGGTAAAATTATGGAAAAAGTTTTCTGGGAGTTAAAGAAAAACATTTGAGAGACAACGCAGTCACTGGTCATAGCCAGCATAGTTTCAATAGGGGAAAGTCTTACTTAACAAATTCAATTTCCATTTTCTGACAAGGTCATTTTTGATCAAGGGAAGCTGGTAGATGTGGCTGTTATGGATTTTGGCAAAGCTTTTGATCCTGTCTCTCACAGTATCATTCTAGGTAAACTGTCAGCATGCAGCTAGAGGAGTCCTTAATAATGTTGAGTAAAGGAACTGGCTCACAGGTCATGCACGAAGGGTTATAGTGAATGTGATTACCAAAGGTGGGTGACCAATCAGCAGTGGTGTTTTGCAGGGCTCTATTCTAGGGTCAACGGTCATTCATGTTTTGGTAAATGATCTGAATGCAGAAATCAAATGCACATTGAGTAAGTTTGTCTGTGATACTAAGTTAAGAAGAGCTGTGGAATCCCTCTAGGGTAGAGAGAGCCTGTAGAGAGATCTGGATAGAGAGCTGTACAATCACCAAATACATGAAATTTACCAAGAACAAGAGCCAGATTCTGCACCTGGGATAGGGTAACACTGGTTATATGTACAAACTGAGGGGCAAGAGGGTGGGGCAAGAGTCCTGTGGAAAGGGGTCTGTGGGTTTGGCTTGATGGCAGGTTGAATAAATACGAGTTAGCAGTGTGCCTTTGTAGTCCAAAGAGCCATCATGTCCTGGGGGGGCATCAGGCAAAGCATCGCCAGCTGGTCAGAGGAGGGGATTGTCCTGCTTTGCTCTGGGGCAGCCTCACCTTGAATATTGTGTGCAGTTTCAGGTGCCTTAATATACAAAGGACATCAAATCCATAGAGTATGTCCAGAGGGGGGCAACCAAGATGGTGAAAAGTCTAGAGGACATGATTTGGGAGGAGAGGCTGAGGTCACTTGATTTGTTCAGCTTTGAGAAGGCTGAGGGGTGACCTTGTTGCAGTCTATGAATTCAAGTGGGTCAGAGATGAGGATGATCTCTGGTGACTGGTGATAGGACACAAGAAGATGGAATCAGGCTGTGTCAGAGGAACTTTGAACTCCAGATTAGGAAAAGGTTCCTCACCCATAGAGTGGTTGGGCACTGTAACAGGCTTCCCAGAGAAACTGACACAGCACCAAGCTGCCAGAGTTCAAGGAGCATCTGGATGAGGCTTTTAGTCATATGGTTTACAGAATCAGAGAATATTCTGAGTTGGAAAGGACCCACAAGGCTCAGTGAGACCAGATCTTAAATGAATGACCATACAGAGATTGAACCTACAACCTTGATGTTACCACCATGCTGTAGCCAACTGAGCTCATCTGAGGGTCACTTTAGTTTTAGGTACTAAAACTACCCTTTTTTTGAGTACTAAAATACTAAACCTTTTCTAGATATGAAAATTAAACTTTTTTAGGGCTATGAAGATGGTGAAGGGTCTAGAAGGGCAGCCATGAGGAATGGGTTATGTCACTTGGCTTGTTCACCCTGCAGAAGAGGAGCCTGAGGGGATATTGCATTGTGGTCGCAGGTTCCTCACAGGAAGAGCAGGGGCAGGCACTGATCTCTTCTCTGGTGACAAGAGTCAGAATGCGGGGGAATGGTATGAAACTGTGTCAGGGGAGGTTTACGCTGGATATTGGAAGAAGGTCTTTACCTCCCTGGAACAGGCTCCCCAGGGCAGTGGTCACAGCACCAAACCTACCAGAGTTCAAGAAGCATTTGAACAATGCTATCAGGGACATAGCTGGGGTTCTGCTATGAAGACCAGGAGTTTGACTTAGTGATCCTTGTGAGTTCCTTCCAGCTCAGGGTATGCTATCAATCTAGGTAGTCCTGTGAGGAGCAGGAGTTGCTTTTGATGATCCTCATGGCTGCCATCCAGGTGGGGATACTCTCTTGGAAATGGAGGTCTCCTGTTTTTCAGAACTGTGTATCTATCCTTGTGGTGGATTAAAGGCACAGATTCCATTTTCTTTCAGGAATGAAGACCACTTTATTAGGACAGATACACTACATAAACCCTTTAGGCTTTTTTCTGTAACTTTCCAGGCCATATCATCACGACCTTGCAGGTGATATATGATTCCTTGTTATTAACTGTTGCAAATCACAGAAGACCATATTCTGCATGGTTGTGTGCTGGTTTAAATGTAAACCGGCAGGAGAAAAAAACCTCAACACAAAAGAGATTATAAGTCAGAGCTACAACCTAAGAACAATATTACAATAAATGCAATGGCACAAAAAGAAATTGGTTTTAACCCACAAAACCCAGAAGTATAACCCAGCACCCTAGGGCACAAACACAATGGTATTGTTAGCCCCTGTGCTGAGACCCACATTGTTCCCACAAGACCAAAGCAAAAGGAAGTGAAAAAACCTGTTGGTGCAGATAGTGGTTGTAGTCTGGTGAAGAGTGGTGGTCTCCTCCTGGCGAGGTTCTGATCCTTCCCCGGATCTGGGGAGTGGGCCCCGAGGTCTTCAAACCCCCAAATTATATCCCCTCAGGTTCAGAAGGGAATGCCCAGTCCCTCCCCCAGGGCGGGGAGTTCCACAATGGGTGATCTAACTCTGTGAGTCATGGGGTATTTTTGGAATCATTGATGGCACATTAGCAGACATGACCCCTCAGGCTGGGTGTGAGGGTGCTAATGACTCCCTGGAGGGGAGTTATCACAGCTCTTATCTCACAGGTGTCTTTCACACTCAGCTCAGCCTGAGGGGTCAGGTGTGCCCTGGGCAGCTGCTGCAAATGGTCCATGGGAAATGAATTGAGGGTGTAGGATGCACAGCTTTGGCCACACCCACACAGTGATAAACTGGTCCCACCTGCTGAACTAGGACAGGTTGTTATAAGTCCTTTATTTCCCAAGGCTTTCTGCTCACCAGGGCAATAATTCTGTCAGTGTCTGACACAGAGGAATTTTCTATCCCTACATATCCTAATACTTCATGTTTGTTTTTCCAGATTAGATAAATTTAGGAACTATGTGTTTATGTATTTTTACAGATTACAAAAGGTCTTGGGTTTGGATTCTCTGGATGAAGTGTTGGATGCAAAACTTGTGAATTCAAAACATATAGTTCAAAATGCATACAATGTTAATAAGCAAGGCATTGTTACTTTAGAAGATAAGTCAAGTGAGTATTTCAGAAGTTTTCATAAAAACCCATCTTTATACTTGTGTGACTACATCTGTGCTAAAATTTTTACAAAGTAGAATGCCATTGTTCTCTGACATCCCATTTGTAAGAGTCGGTGTTTATTTCATATTTACTCTTGTAAACATTTTTCAGCTTTAGTAGAGTTGAAAAATGAAGATGAAACAGCAGCAACTTTTTACCATTTATAAAGATACGTATTTTATTCGCTTCAGGGTGGTTTTCTTAGCCCTGCCCTTTTAACTATCAAACGGGAGTGTTTATATGAAGAAAAAATATATTAGAAGTTGGGAGAGAGTCAAAATGTACACTGAGAGATACTTAAAAAAGTTTTACGTTTTCAGTCAATGTGTTTTGAAGATAGCACCACATTTAGAACTGCTTTTCACATCAGTGAGAAAATAAAGCATCTTTTCTGCTCTGATATATCACAGTGTTATTGCCACATGGTTTTCACAAGTTTTTTGCAGAAATTAAATATAATATTGACACCTGGCTTGGTTGCGAATGAAACATCCTTCAAGGATCAATTTAAACACAGCTGGAGCACCTCAAAATAATAACTTCCGCCTTGCAGAAATTACAGAACTGGATATACAAGTTTTTTTCATCATCTTCAGTGCAAAGTAAACACTTCACTGTACTGCACTGGCGAAGGTGTACCTTGAACCTTGTTTGTCTGAATTTTTTTTTCTGGGCAGGTTAAGGATTTGTAATATGATCCATGTTACTGATTGAGTTGCAAGAGCAGAATGCATAGCTGGTTGACAGGGAGTACTGGAGGTACTGAAGTATAGATGTAATTCAAGCTAAATCCTACATCAAGGTATAGCCTGCCTCTCTAATCAGTTCGTTTACTATACAGTAGGAACTTGTTAAAGTGTTTTCAGCTTTGTTTTTATCATACAGTTGAACATTTTTCTGATTTTTTTTTTCATCCTTTCAATGTCTGTTTCTTTTCCATGCAGAGGAACTACCTCACTGGATACTATCTGCAATGAAATGTCTAGCAAATTGTAAGTAAATTCAGAGGGGGGAAAAATACCCCACAAACAACCCACCACCTTAAAAATCTATTGAACTGACTGCGCCTTTACCACTTTACCAAATCCTGTTTATATTAACCTTCAGTATTTTTTATGATCATTGCCTGAAACAAAGTTGGGAAAGACTTGTCAGCATATATTCTCCTCCCAGTGCACCTTATTTCAATGAAATATACAAAGATTTAGCTATTCTATTAAAGTTTTTCCTCCATTGTGTGTCTTCATTAGACTCATTGGGAATAGATCACTACAGTAGATCAATAAAATTACACTTATTTTGAAGAAGGAGTCAGGTTTTTTTCTCCAATTGTGCATTTTTATGAGCTGGATTAGAAAACACTGATCTGATTGGTGCCTTAAAATCAACATTGTCTCTCTTTTTTTTCCTCCCCTTTTTTTTGACTTTGTAGGGCCCAGCTGCTCAGATTTGAAGCAGCCTACATATGTAGGCTTTGAAAGAGATGTCTTCAAAACTATAGTCGACTACTTTGACCAGATGAAAGAACCTCTTCTAACATTCCATTTTTTTGATGTTTTTGTTAGTGTGTTAGGTAAGTAGTTTGGGATTTAATGAAAAAAACTATTCTTTAGAATTAGTTTCCGGGAGTTAATTTATCATAGCTAAACAGTATCACAGCTGAATTCTTTAGGATTCTTTAGAATTCTTTCCATTTTACATAGAGACAAGTTGAATATTTAAATTTATTTCATATTACAAGGTATTTTTTTTGTATCCTTTTGATCACAATAGTTCAAAAGTCTTCCATTGCTTGTCTTTAGAATTTCTAAAGGCCTCTCTTCTTTGCTCAGTGTCTAACAAATGGATTTTAACAGATTTTTCTTTTTTTTACAAATGTTTAAATGTCTTAAAAACTCCCATAAGCATTTAGAAATTGCTTGACTGAAATCTAGATTAGAAAATCTAGATTAGGACTGTAAGCACTGTTTTTAACCCTGGAAATATGACATTTGAAGGAAATTGAAATCCTTTGTTGCTTAAATTTAGAAATGACTGTATCTACTGCTTCAAAGAAGCAGGGTTTCATTATTAACTGTAACTTTACAAGAGTTCACACTATATTAAATTCACCTGTTCTGGCCCTATAGATGGCCTGTTGAAAGACAGTAAAAGGGAAAATGCTTGATTATGTTTTATGCATGTTTCATGCATTTCAGAAAGGACAACGGAGTTGAACAATCAGCAATGCTTTGTACCATGCCAGTTTTTTGAGCTTCTTTCAGTGTATACAACATAGCTTTTAATAAACTATTGAGAAGGAAAAGGAATTCAGCATAACACTTCTCTTTCTGTAATTTAGTATTTTTATACTTTGTTAGTTGTCAGTCTTTCTTCATACTGAATGTAGTTCAGTTTCTGACTTTTTTTTTCTGATACAACAGATATTCTTGAGAATATTTTAAAAAATTATTCCTATCCTTTCATACTCTATTTCTGTTTTCCATTGTTTTTCATATCTTTCAGGTTTTAAGATTTTTATTTCAAAGAATTTCACAGACAAAATTAGAAGAAAGATTTCATGCTAATGTGTATGTGGAAATCAACAAAAATTGTGCAGTGTTTCAAAAAGTCAAAAATTAATTTTGTGGTCTCTTTCGCAAAAAAATGAGGTGTTAATATGGACTCATATCTTCTAAGTATATGCACTAATATCCTTGCCAAATCTTTCTTTTAAATTGTAAAAATCTTTGCTTTGAAAATTAACTTCAATGCTTTACCAGTCTCCTTGGAATACTGTCTCTTTTGACTGCCCTACTTACTACTGCACATTTAATAACAGCTTCCACATTTCACACAGTGTGGAATTGAGCAAAATGGTGGATCAGGGGGTAGCAGTCGTTGACATAGTTTGTGTTGAGAGTAGTAAAGCTTTCAACACTGTCTTCCATCACATCCTTATAAGCAATCTAAGGAGGTACAGGCTGAATAAGTGGGTATGAGGTAAACTCAGAAATCAGTGGAATTTCTGAGCTCAGAGTGTTGTGATCAGTGGCACAAAGTTCAGCTGGGTGTTCCTCAGCATGAAGTACCCCAGACCTGTAATGGCACCATTAAAGACTGGGATGGTGGGACATTCTGTCCAAGACGGGGCAGAGTGCCCAAATCAAGCATGCAGGTTATGTATCATGGGGAAGAGTGGTTAATGCAGCAGAGAATTGTACTGCCATGCAGAGGGGCCTTGACTGGCTAGAGAAATAGGTAAACAGGAATTTCGTGAAAGGGAAAGGCCAAGACCTCTCCTGGGGAGGGACAAGCCCATGCACCAGTGAATGCTGGAGGTGGCTGATTTGAAAGGAACTTTGCTGAGAAGGACGAAGGACTTGGAAGTCCTGGGGGGCCCTAATGTGATCTGTGGGCCAGCAGTGTGTCCTTGCGGCAAAGAATGTCAGCAGCATCCGTATCTCCATTAAGAGCATTGCTAGCAGGTTGATAAAAATGTTTCCTCAGCACTGGTCACCAAGTTCAGTGAAACACTGTAGAAATAAGTCTTGGAACATGTGTCACATAGGAAGAAGCTGAGAGCAGGGACTATTTAACCTGGAGAGAGAAGCTCAGGGAGGATCACATTAACGTGTATAAAAGATTCACAGGGAATAGTGAAGAAGGAGCCAGACTTCTATCAGTGATAGTAAATGAGAGCGCAAGAGACCAATGGGCAGGAACAGAAATACAGGAAACCTCATTTCTATGAAGGAAAATAAGATTTTAATTAGGAGGTGGTTAAACAGTGGAAGTGTTTGACCAGGGAGTTTGTGAAATCTCCATCTTTGAAGGTATTCAAAGCCTAATGGGCTATAGTCCTGATCATCTTGCTATAGATGAACCTGCTTTGAGCATGGGAAGACATCTGTATATTCTCCATAGACAACATTTTGGTGATGAGACCTCTTTACAGGTACCTAACTACTCTCAGATTCTACTGTACCTGTCCAGTCTTCAAATATCTCAAGGTACTCAAAGGAGTGTTTTCTCAAGAGTCTGTAGGCAGAGTTAGGCATAGATTTAACTCCTACAGGTGGGAGGGACATGTCAGTATTGTCATAGCTGTCACTGATGCATAAGCACATTTATGTTTTTCTGAGTGTTACCACATACTTAACATTTTAATATGGTTGCTACATCTGTGCATAGCTGCTCAGATGTGTTTAGAACAGAATGTAATAAAAGACCAAAGGATGAACCAAAACATTATAATTTTTCATGTATGCTAATATCTAGAGTTGTTGATTATGGTTATTAATATGTTCCATTGCATCAGAAGGAAATTTAAATACTTAAACAAGCTGCCCCATTCTAGTAGTCCAGTTCTAGGAGTATCTTCCTAGTCTCTTTGGGGACTGAAGTTCTAAGGCAGTCTTGAATAAGTAAGAAAAAAAATTGAGGAGTTAGTTTTAGAATTGTTATGTTAATTGTTGTGGAAATACATAACTAAGAAATGTTGCCCAACCTCCTGATCTTGTATAAACCAGGACTGCTGCAAAAACACAGCAAGGCTGTAGAAGCTCTTCAGATATCTTGTCTCCTGCTGCCACCAGAAAACCGAAAGAGACTACAGCTGTTGGTGAGAATGATGGCAAGAATTAGCCTTAACAAGGATTTGCCACCTCTTTCTGAATCAGTGAGGACCAGAACTTTGGTACGTATAAAATGTGAGGCAAAAAGTCTGGACAAGAATTTTGGATCTTACTGGAGAGTGTATACTTAATACAGTTTGCTTATCTATCTATTCTAGCTGTGTGGAAAACTAATCTGAATATGAATAAACTGGAATTTCATGGTCATTTCCGTGCACACTAAGAACTTGCTCAGAATTTAGAGGTTTCCTTTCCTTTCAAAGTTAAATCACCACTAATTTATCTATTCAGTAGAAAAACCCCAAATACAAATGAACAACACAACAAAATACACAAAAAACCCAACAGATGAGGTTTCTGGGTGTTCTTTAACACTGATATGTGAATGAGAAAGACTGCCTGTTTCAGTCATGGTTAGAAATATGTAGCTCTAGGTTTTGAGCCATTTAAAAGAAATCCTACCAGTTTATGTCAGTAGTAAATTTTTTTCTACCACAGAAATCTCTGAAAATAATTTGAATCAGCTTTGATGAAGTTCTAGCTTTTTGCTAATGGGTTTTCTTTAGGATCACTTATAGACATATCACTGATGTTTGCAACAGCACCTTATTACAAAGCTATTAGGCCTAACTTAGCAGTTCTGACTGGCTAAGAACATACATTTATTTTGGTTAATTTTAAAGTCTTTGAAAATTAAGTGCAACAGAAAACTAAGCTGCAGAGCCATTCTGTAAAAATCCTATAGTAACAAGCATAAATCTAAATTTGTTC
>JAOXXN010000364.1:18620548-18662509 GCA_026770055.1 Myrmophylax atrothorax | reverse complement strand
ATCTAGGAAAGACAAGTCTAAAACATCCAAAGCGGCATGAAATATCTCTTGTTTTAGCACTAACTTAAAGCTTTCTATCACTACTTTCTGTGAATTTATGCTGGTTTAAATGTAAACTGGTAGGAGAAACAAGCCCAACATGAGAGAGACTATAAATCAGTTACAATTTAATAAAAGTATTACAATAAATGCAATGGCACAGAGAGAAATTGGTTTTATCCAACAAAACCCTGAAGTATAGCCCCACACTCTGGGGCACAAACCTAGTGGTGTTTGTTAGCCCCTGTGCTGAGCCTACGCGGTTCCCTTGAGTCCAAAGTAAAAGAAAGGAAAAAACCTGTTGGTGCATATGACAGTTGCAGTCCTGTCAAGGTTCGGGTCCTCCTCTGGATCTGATGAGTGGTTTCAGAAATCCCCAAACCCCGAGATTATATACCCTCTGGTTCAGGTGGGACCACCCAGCACCTACCCCAGGGTAGGGAGTTCCACAATGGGTGATCTAACTCTGTGAGTCATGGGATACTTTTGGAATCGTTGATGGCCCATTAGCAGACATGACCCCTCAGGCTGGGTGTGGAGGTGCTAATGACTTCCTGGAGGGGAGTTATCACAACTCTTATCTCACAGGTTTCTTTGACACCCAGCTTGCAGCCTGAGGATCAGGTGTGCCCTGGGCAGCTGCAGCAAATGGTCCATTGTTAACAGTTCATGGGCAATGAATAGAGGGTGTAGGACAGTTTTTAACACATTCTCTGTAATTGTGATCTGAAATCACTGCAAAGTTCTCTGAAACTCAATCGCTAAAGTGGTGATTGAGAGAGAAGCTTCTAGCAATCATTTGTGAACTGACCTTGGCAGTTCTGGACAGACTCCATAGGTGAATAAAAGGCACGGTGTAATATATTTATGTTTCCAAGGTTGTGGTTGGTTTTTTGTTGTTGTTGGGGTTTTTTGGGGGGGTGGGGGGTGTTGTGTGTTTGGGGTTTTTTTAACCTGAGCTCTAACTCATGTGAAGGTCTGGCCTTGTGCATCACTAAGATTTGTTACGTGATTTCAAAGGTTTTATGCAGTGCTAGGTTTTAAATTTAATCTCATAAAAAAGTAGTAGTTCTGAATCCTGTAGCTAATTTTGTATTCAAATACTGGTGAGTGAATGAGTAGTGGGATCATTAGTTTCTTGTTTGTTAGAATAATTTGCAGCATGGCTACTTACTTGCTATGGGAGACTTCAGAGAACAGTATGTCCTTTTTATGATGAAATCTATAAAAGATATTCTGAGATTCTATGAAAAATTCCTTCCTTTTCCCATGTTGATACATATTTAATGTTTGTGTGTCATTGTAGGTGCTTGGTAATTTATGACCCAGAAGAGGTCAGCCTTGTGACATTTTTCAAAACATATGCTCAAAGAAAAGAAGTAGACCCAAAGTTCTTATAACAATAAGCTTTGGAATTTTGTTTTATAAAATACATTCCTGCAAATCAGAGTTGATGTGATATTCCTGTGCTGTAACTAGATGTGTGGCTGAAATATCTCAGTGAAACTTCTCTTTATGTAGTAGAAATGTAAGTTTTATGAAACTCTTACATATGTTCTCAAATGTTTGCTTCCTTGGTATCCTAAAATGCCTACTAACATAACATCTTTTTTTCCTTTGTAATAGCTAAAAATGTGAAATTTAAGGAGTGAAAGAAAATCAGTGTTCTTACACCAGCTCAGAAACACAGATTATTTGTTCACATTTTAAAATTATTTTCCTATTTTGTATATCAATGATCAATAGTGGTTTATTGGATACCAATTAAGGCCTAATTTTATATAAATTTGATGACTCAGGTAATAATCTTCATCAAGAACAGTTTTAAATTGGATAACTACCTGGTTTGTAAGTTCAGTTTCTACTGGCAATCTCAGGAGTGTCTGATGTAATTGCTCTCTGCTCTGCTTGAATATAATCTTCCCTGTACCTTGAACTACATTCAAAGTAGTTCTATCCAGTTAGACAGTAGAACTGGATATGTAAGAACAGCATTGTTGAGGCTGCAGCTGAGTCTTCTGAAATAGAACATGCTTAAATGGCTTGAGCATGACCTTGGGAACTGGGAAAACATGTTGCCTTTCATTTAACAAGTTTTCTTTCTGAACTTCGCAAAGGTGTTTTAGTCCTTTATTGTTACTGCCTTTTTTTTGTGTACTCTGAATTTTGTTTTATAAACACTGTGATGAGAAAAATATTCCAAGGTTTTGGAGTGGCTGATAAAAATATATTCTGTGCCTGTTGCAACAGCAAGGCTGCATGTGAAAATCAGTCTTGGAAATAGACATTCTGCTTTTTAATGCTTACTTTTCTTTAAAACCCTCTTCTACTTTTCCCTTTTTTTTTTTCCTATTTGCTGTCAATGAGGCAAGGTCAGCTTGGAGCAAGAGCAGTACTATGTTTATCTTCTGTAAAAGGTGGTTACAAGCCACACAAATACCTGCCAGTCAGAACATTATCTTACAAAAATCTATTCCAATTAGAGAGAAAGTAAAAATTTTGAAATGGAAGCCTTTATTAATCCGGTGTGACCAGAATGCTGTAACATGGGCTTTTTGACTATGTTATTTGCTGGAGATTAGGGAAAAACAGAGTATTAAGACAAAGAACCCTATTTAATCAGCAACAGTGATGTTCTTGTTCCTGTCCATTCTATTGAAATGAAAATAGCCTTAACTGCTTTGGGCTCCTATGCACCTAACGGTATGGACTTATGCAACATTATACCTAATGGGTATGCAAAGCAAAAATTGTGAAATAATGTTGCATAAATAACTGTCATTTTGTGTGCTTCCTAGCTCTTGACTCTGCGAGCTTCGTATCTCATGTTTTGTCCATAGCACAATGCCTGTTGCCCAGCACTTTAGCGGCTATATGGAAACCCCAGGTTTGCGAGCAGCTCTTCAATTTAATAAGCCTTCCTTCAACAAAAAGAAACAAATGTAGGTATAGGAGTAGGTGCTCTAAATTGAATTATCTTGGGTCCAGGTGAACTGAAACTAATAAAAGCAACTGAACTTAGACTATCTAAGCAGCAAAGCACTGAGTTATTTTTACTGTGCTACTCATACCTTTGCAGAACACAATGCAGAAATGCCTAGTTGTTTTTGAGTGAGGAGCCTGTTTCTCAGGGTATCATGTCAGGTGGGTAAGCCTCAGCTAGTAACCTCTTCAGTCTGCATCCATAAAGAGTCCACAAACTTACCTCATCCATAAATTTACGTTAAACAAGTAGTTCAGATAAATGGAGATACACAGCTATTCTGAGGTTCTTTTGGGTTGCTGTCTACAAAGCATGTCCTACACCTCCCAAGAGATCTAAATGCTTTTACCCAGTGTGTGTTTCCTGAATTTGTGCTTGTAGGATTAAACAGAAAAAACATCAGCCCGTTTCTGTTCTTATAAACAGTGCATGGTAGATTGTGAAGCAGATAAGCAAAAAAGCTATTTTTTTTTTCTGGCAAAATTCAGATTCTTTTTCCCACTTCAGAGTGAGGAGAGGTGTGGTGGATTGACCCTACCTGGATGCCAGGTGCCCACCAAAGTTGCGCTGTCACTCCTCTACTGGGCCAAGGAGAGAATAAACAACAAAAGGCTTGTGGGTCAAGATAAGGTCAGGGACAGATCACTCACCAATTACCATCATGGGCAAACCAGTCTTGACTTGAGGAAATTAATTTATTACCAATCAAATCAAAGTAGGATACTGAGAAAAATAAAAAAATCTTAAAACACCTTGTCCCCACTCCTCCCTTCTTTAAGGGCTTGACTTTACTCATGCATTGTCCCCCTTCTCTTTCCCAGTGGTGCAAGGGGACAGGCAATGGCAGTTGTGATCAGTTCATCACATGTTGTTTCTGCCACTCCTTCCTCTTCTCACTCATCCCCTGCTTCATCATGGGGTCCTACCCATGGGAGACTCCTCCATGAACTGCTCACAGTGTGGTCTCTCTTATGGGGATGCAGTTCTCCAGAAACTGCTCTGTGTGTGTCCTTCCCACAGGTTGCAATCCTTCAGGAAGCAAGGCTATTCCAGCGTGGGTCCCCACCAAGTCTTGCCAGCAAGCCTGCTGCAGCATAGGCTCCTATCATGGCAAATTCATTACACAGTATTGCAGTCTTTTTTTGTACTTTTCACCTGATTTTGTCAATATTTTTTTTCAGATTCCCGTTAATGGGAAAACTATTCTCTGAAACAATGAAAATGAAATTTAAATTCAGAGTTGGAATGATTGAGAAAGCTTGGCAGCTAATTAGTCTTAATCTGGGAATCATTATTTGCAACCATGGGGCTGTCTTCTCATAGGTATATGACATATGTATTTAGGAGAAAGGGAAATTTTATAGGATATCTGATCAGATATTTTTGAAGAACTTAGTAATCCAAATAGGAGTTTCCAAATTATTGTCCTGGATATAATTTTGATGAGTTACCTTGTATATTTAACTTGCAAAAATCTTAGTAAAAATTACCTGCAAGGACGTATTTAAAGCAAGGATATGATAATCAAACATAACTTATGAGAAAAATAAAGATTTTACCATCTCTGAGAGAGTACTATGGTGAGTTATAACCTTAGAAATATATCTAGGAAAATTGAAAGACTTGCTAGTAAATTTTGCACTCTGAAATTCTTTCTGATTCTCAGTATTTACCTATGTAAGGAGTTCTGTGACATACCTCCAGAAAAAGATTTTGATCAGGATGGGGAAAAGACAACTTGACTCAGAAATCGTGATAAGAGGGGCTCTCAGCCATGACATAACTGAGGGGAAGTAAGTCAAAAAATCTCAAACAACAAACTTCAAAGCAGACAATCAAAATTTTGCCCTGAAGCTTTGTCTCATGGGGTACTTCATTGGCATCTAAGAGCAGTAAAAACCAGTGTGATGCTGCTTGAGGGCACTCTCGTGTTCTAGGAGGGACAGGTGTGTGATTACTGCCATTGATTGCTAAACACAGAGAGTATGAGGATTTTTCTTTTGTATATTATCTCTGGTGTGTTACCTGACAAATTTCACCATTCTTTATTTTTCTTTTTAAAGTAAAGAAGAATTTTGTCTGCTACCATTCAGCCTGGACAAATGAATTACCCTTTGGATATATATATGTCCACAGGTATATCAGGGGACAGCAGCCACCACTATTGGTACAGGTAGGTTGTCTCAATGACTAGATAAAAATGTGTTTAAACAATACTACTGACCGATCTAAAGGCTTAGCAGAGAATAGAAGCTGTCTTGAGACTAGTGTTGAACAAAGGAGGCTGAACGTTGCATGCATGTTTCAGATTGAGAAGAAAGAGAAAAGCTGTGAATCAGCTCCAGTTTATGAACTTTATGAGAAGTCTTGTATGTTTTTTTTTCTGAACATGTATCCTCCAAGGTGTGGGCTTTTGGTGTGAAAGGTTTTTCAATGTATGTTGCTGTCTTTACTTGAGGAACAACAGCCACTATGAACAAAAGCTTCTGCAAAAACTTCTATTGCTGAAAGCTTTATGATGATGTCTTCAGGTTTTCATACCTTTATTTCTTGCTCTAATATGGTTATCACTTTGCTGGAAATTACCTAACCATAGTACTGCAGAGATTCATATTTTCTCACATTTTTTTCTGATGCTGATACATCGAACACTTAGCTGTGCTTTGTTACCAGATTAAGGATCAGACTTTGTGTATGACCTCTAGAACTTCATTTCCTGACTTGACTCTTGTGAAGTCTGTTCTCCAAGTATGATTCTGTGATTGCATTTCACTGCCTACAAGAATAGCAAGACCTTCTAAGTGTTATCTTGAAACACTGCACAAGACCACTAAGTCAACAAAGTTGGTGAAGGGTCTGGAGAGTAAGTCATATGGGGAGAGGCTGAGGGAGCTGGGATGGTTTTGATGCCAAAGAGGTTTTTATTTTTTGGATTTTACATTTCATAGATTTTAGGAATACTGTAGCTGTAGCAAAGGCAAATCTAGTGTGTTAATATTTCTAGCAGCTTAAGTTCAATGCAACATCTACCATATATCAATAGCTAAAATTCTTTAAGCTATTTAGTCTTGCTTTCAAGGTAGAAGGCTGAAGAATATCTGAAGACCTGCCACAGGAGACATAAACAGGGGCAGAGTGACCCAGAAGTCAGAACATTGGTAGAGCTCCAGAAGTCCTACCTGTGCCAAGGAAGATGAAGATGAGGAACAGGGGGTCCTGAAGCCTCCCCCAGCCTCAAATCAGAGAGGTTGGGACTGGGGTGGGACAGGACTGGACTGAGAGATGTGTAAAGTAATGATTGGATAGACAGTATTACAAACCCCATGAAAATTAAAGTTTGGGCACGTGCGTCGATGTATTCCTGGATAAGCCTGGGTGCTCATTAAAGCCACTGTACACTTATCTCAGACTAAAATTGGCTTGGAGTCTTTTTTTCACAGACTTTCACAGGCAACAGCCTAGACTGGAAAAAGGAGGCTTAGGGATGACGTTATCACTCTCTGCAAGGAGATGAAAGGAGCTTGCAGACAGGTGGGTGTCAACCTCTTCTCCCTGGCTGTCAGTGACAGGACAAGAGGAAATTGCCTCAAGGTCTGCCTGGGGAGGTTGGACATAAGGAAGAATTTCTTCATTGAAAGAGTTGTCAAGCAGTGGAAGGGAAGTGGCGAAGTCACTATCCCTGGAGGTATTCTGGATGTGGCACTTATTGCTATGGTCTAGTTGATGTGACGATGTTTGGTCAAAGGTTGCACTTGATGATTTTGGAGGTCTTTTCCAAAGTTAATGATTCTGTGGTTATGCACGTTTGACAGAATAAGTGAAATTGTTTAGGCTAATACAAAGCAGGGATAGGGCAAAAACCAGGTGTGTTGAGAAAGGTGAGGCATGAAAGTAGATATTGGTTGGACAAAATCAGTGGACTAATAATAATGGAAGGAGCTGAAACTTTTTCTGATTGTCAAGATGCCTTTTACAGTCATGGGGGAATTGTCTGGCACTGTTAGTACTTAATATGGTTTCCTTCAGCTTTATACATGAACATACAAACAACAGAAATTAAAATAATACACAAGAGGGAGATCAAAAAGAATTAGTAATGAGACTAGCTGAGTCTGATATTCTCTTTACTTAATGAACGTTAAACTAAGAGAAAACTTGCAAAGCAGAGATGCCTACCTGGGGGTAGCTAGGGCTTTATCAGCGAATAAGAAAGCCCATTGTCTTTCTTTTCAGAGATCTCTTTGAAGGCTTGCTGTTGGCTGAGTTGTTTTCTACTGAGGACATGTTTCTGTCTTTGCCAAAATGAAATACAAAACTGTGTGAGGGAAAAGGTGTCCAACAGCTCTCTGTGAAAAACTGCTGAAAGCTAAAGTGCTCAGGAGGCAGAAGAAGATCTTTCATGATACTTTTTAATTTGCAATAAACAATAAAAGAACTATGTTGTGTTCAGTTGAGCAGGCAAAATGCCAAGTACCCAAACACAGAGTCAGTGTGGTTCCCTCTCCTCCAAGAGAAAAGGGAAAGAAGAGAAAAAACCTAAAACTTAAAACAGGTTTATATATTTACAGGGACAAAGGAAAAAAAACTATGATATAACACATATATACAAAGGTAAAAAAGAATCAATAACTCCACACTAAGTTGCTTGCCCAATAATACAGATTCCACCACCTCAGCCCACAAAAACACCCCAAAAGATTCTTCTTGAGAAAACACCTAGTAAGAGAAGAGGAAAAAATAGTAATAATATGTTGACTTTCCTGAACTAAAACAGCTGCGAAAGTAGCGGTGAGCGGCAGTGAGGGCTGGCTGCCCAGAACAACACACACATCCTTCCCAGTCAAGCAGCCATGAAGGAAAGAAATAAGCACCTCCTCCTCCACTGTATTTATACTGAGATGATGCCAGAATATGGTATGGAATACTGTTGGCTAATAGCAGTCAGCTGTCAGCTGGCCTGACCCAGCTTGACTTAGCTGATAATCCAAGGCCTGCTCTAAAAATCAAAGCCTAAATTTTGGCCTAGCTAAACCCATAACATATGTGGTGTTCTGTTACCAGAAAAATCCTTGCTAGTTTACTTGAGAAGATAAATAGAAAAACTACTAAGCATCTTCCAGAACAAAGCTGAAACTATGAATGGTTCTCTGTTATGTTTAGGATTAGAGATACATCTGCACTGTTGCAACCTTGACAATATCACATGCATTTCTCTATCTAAAGAGCACAAGAGAAGCTGAAATAATTAGATGTCATCAAGAGTGCTTTTAGTCTTTTAGTATCTGCCTTTCCATATATTACTGACTATGTTTTCTGTAAGAATGCTTACTTTATGATAGTGTGCCTTAATTTAAATTGTGGTTAACTGCTGTGGGTTTCAAGAAACAGACTGATGGATAATCTGCATCTGCAACACCTCCATGAGCAAAGATACTCTTCTATTTTGGATTCCTGGAGTCCTGACCAAGGCATGATATTCTTTGTTCAAAAAGCTCTAAGGATTTTGACACTTATAATTGTAACTGATGATTATAAATTCTGGTCAACAAACAAAAATCATCCAGCTTCTAATTACCGTCTTTTGGAAGGGAATATGTGAGAACGATGTTTTATTACAAGTAGGAGTTCAAACTATATGACATAATAGAAATTATTGTTTCATTTTTGTATGGTGGAAATATCATAAGTATGATCTGTATAGCAGTTAAATGCCACCCTGACACCCGATCTCATGAGATCTTGGAAGCTGAGCAGGGTTAGCCCTGGTTAGTACTTGGATGGGAGACCTCCTGGGAATACCGGGGAGCTGTAGGCTCTAGTCCTGAGGACTTCACTGTCACCGTCCAAGCTCACTGGGCTGTGGGAGATGAACCTGAGGAGCAAAGGGTGGAGCCAGTCCTGTGCATGCTGTGCATCACTTAAAAAATGCACTGCGCAGGCTGGAAGGGCACACCCACGTGGGGAGAGCCCTGCCCAAATCTTCATTTGCGAAGCCAAGCCGTGATGATGATCTGTGTATGAATAACAAACTGCATAAGGTTTGTTCTTATGTTTTAATTGTTCTTCAAAGTAGGTTATACTATTATAAAAGTTCATGCAATCTGTTGTTACTGTGGATTTTTTCTTCCTTTTTATGCACCCTATTCCACCTTCTTGTTTCCTCTCAGATCTGGATGATGCCTCTTCCAGTGAGACTAATTCATTGACTGTGCTTTGGGAGGATCTTAGAAAGCTTCTGATATCTAGTGCAGTCCTAGTCTGTCCAGTGCTGCTGAATCACCCTATGTTTGGAATTCTGCTTTTCTTCCTCTAGGGAGCTTTCAAGATATTCTGCCCCTTGTATCAGTGTATCTGCCCAGTGTGTATTTGGGGGCCTGGCAACTGGATATAGGCCTGGGAAAACAATAATTTTGCTGTAGGTTGTACTGACTCTGCAAGAAGTTCTTTGGAGGCATTGCCCTAGAGGATAAAGAAGTATAATGTTTTGGGGTTTTGGTTTTGCTTTTTTTTTTTTTTAAATCTTACACACACACATTGCTAGTAGTGCTTGAAATGCCTTACATTAATCATCCTTTGGGTTTTTACTGAGACGTTGGATTTTCTTTGCTTGGAGCAGGTGCCTGTGAATCTCACTGAACTGGCACAGTGCAGTATGTTGCAATTGCCTTTGCAGGGTTGCCAACTCTCCAGTGTGTGCCAAGCTTGTGCCACACCTCTTGAAAATCACAAGAGCATACTTCCAAGTTCTATTTCCAACTGCTTTCCTTTTATTTAATAGGTAAACTTTTACCCAGAGCCCTATATCAGTGAGATTTGTATTTCTTCTGGGCTAATGTCCAAGGATCAAAATTTGTACTAGCTACAGCTATTCCTAGCATGCCACATCTCCCTCCTTATGGCAAGTCTGCTGTTCTCCTGCCACTCCCCTTTGCCTCCTCCATTTTAAAAGCCCAAACTGGCTTTGCTTCTCTGGCTGCAGTTTCCTGAATTATTTCACCCTTCCTCTTTCCTCTGAACACTTCTGTCTTTAGTGACTGTATTTCTTTATAACTGTTTCCTAATTGTTGCCTTGGTTAACTCCTTTCTTGGCAAACAAACTTAAGAAGCCTAACGAACTGTTGTAGGTAAGGGCTGTTGAGTTTACACAGTTACAGATTCTTTGACTTCAGTCTGGGTTGTCCAAAAGATTTAACAGTATGTTCTTGGACTTGAAGTTTCAAAAAAAGGCTTATCTTCTGTGTTATATTTAACTTGAGAATTTTCATCTACTATGCCTAAATGTCATGATTTCCTTCAAAAACTGTGCTTTTAATTTACTGTATATTTTTTAAATTGTGTCCCTAACAAAAGATCTACATAACATTCAAAGTATTTTAAGAAATAACATCATTATGAAGACAGAAATTTTAGTAATAGGATCTCATTGTCTATGAGATAAAGCATAACAGACTATATCAACTAGAAATCAAATCCAGACAAACCTGGATTAGAATTCAGGAGCAAATGATTTATTATGGCAGTAGAAAGAGGCAACTGCTAAAAATGCTTACAAAGGCATTGTAGTGGGACTCTTAAAATCAATAAGAAGTAATACCTGAAAAGTCTAAAAAGCTTTAGTCTTTTTTCCTGAAGCTTATCTTTTTCTTGTTCAGGAGACAGTCAGCCTCTATCCTCAATTGAACCAAGAATGGTTTTACTTAGATTAGATGTTGCCTCCTGTACGGGACTAACTAGGTCCCTTACTCTAACGAAACATATGTCTTTCCCTTCTCCTATTGCATGGCTTGTTAGTATGCTTCTATATGAAATATCTCTTACATTGAAACTTTGTAGATCCTTCATCAATAAAGATACTGACAAATACACTAACTAAAAGCACTTGAAAGTCTGTCACTAAAATTTTAGATAATTCATAGAACAATTTTTTGTTTATAAATAAAATTAAGTCTAAATAAGTATCTGTTTAGAGTCCCTATAATATCAATCACTTAGATGTTGTTGGTCTCCCAAACCCTATCTCCAGTGCATGCTCACACTGGCTTATCAGAGCAAGACAAGTTTCAGCTGTTAAGTCCTTTTGGAAAAAAAGACAGTACCTTTCCTTCAGAGCAAAAAATGGTACTTTCTGCAGTTCATTGTTAGCCTGGGAGAAAGAAGCACTCTTTTGTGCTGAAATTTTCTGGCATTAACATGGGACACGGTAAACTCAGTGACAGGAAAGCCATGATTCAGCCATTGACAAAGGACAATTTGTAAGGTTGTGTGGTTTGTTTTTGTTTTGTTTTCTTTAATAGCTCCTGAACCCCATAATCCGTATTATGAAAACAGGAATTATGCAAGAATATGTTTAGTATCAAACCCATACATATGGAGAAGTTCTTGCTAGTCAAATAAATACACTTTAAAGGTCAGTTGGCTGGAATACAGACTATCTAACATTTTTGTTGAGTGACTTGAACAACAGTCTTCTAAAAGAGGAAAAGATAAAGTGGTCTTCGATTGTGACACCTACAAAGATTATGATATTAATCTCATATAAATACCCAGACACATTGCAATATTGATAATTTTGCCTAATTTTTTTAAAAGAACTGGTAGTGCCAATGAAAAAGACTAGTATTCTGTACCAGAAATGAAAGATATTAACAAAGGGACTCCCAATACAATTTATGACATCACGGTTTATCTGTAAAGGAAATTATTTCATTACCAGGATGTAATTCGAAGGGTCATTTTCTTGAATATGAAAAAAGGAAACTCATTTAAACTTTTACATTAGATATAGAATAATTTTATTAGTATTTATACATCTTTAAGCTTGTACAGACTGGGGAATGAGATGGTGGAGAGCAGCCCAGTGGAAAGAGACTTGGGGGTCCTGATGGATGGCAAGCTGAATCTGAGTCAGCAGTGCCCTGCCAGCCAGAGGGCCAACTGTGTCCTTGGGAGCATCAGGCAAAGCATCACCAGCTGGTTGAGGGGGGGGATTGTCCCGCTCTGCTCTGTACTGCGGTGGCCTCACCTCAAATACTGTGTGCAGTTTTGGGCACCACAATGTAAGAAGGTTATGAAGGTAATAGAGTGTCCAAAAAAGGAATGGGTACTGGATCTCTTCTCTCTGGTGACCAGTGACAGAACCCAGGGCAGCAGCATGAAGCTGAGTCAGGGGAGGTTTAGGTTAGATATTAAGAAAATTTTTTTTACCCAGAGACTGGTTGGACACTGCAACAGGCTCCCAAGGGAAGTAGTCACAGCACCAAGCCTGACAGAGTTCAAAATGCATTTGGATAACACTCAGGCACAGGATGTGCTGTGTAGGGGTTGGCCTCACACAGGACAGCACAAAAAAGTCATACCATGTGCCTGTAGGAGAATCATTTAGTCCAAGAGTTGGACTTGATGATCATTCTAGGTCTCTTTCAACTAAGGATATTCTATGATTCTAAACACTTAACTTTGAATATGTAATAGCAAATCACAAACTAACTTTTTAATTTGTTGCCTTTTAGTTTCAGTACATGTACACTGGCTCTGGGTGGGGTTTTTTGGGACAAACATGTTTTCTGTTTTCCAAAGGGAACTGATATCATGATTTCTCTAATCACTTTTTATATCTAATGTCATGATTTTTCTAATCACTTTTTTCATCTGGGGTTCTCAGCACCTCTAAACTCTATGGTAAACCCTTTCCCATTTCCCATTTATGCTGTATCTTCTTAATTACTGAGTGGCCAGAACTGAAGAGATGAGAAAATAGTGGCACTGTAAGTTTCAGTTCTTTTTCTGTTCTTTCCTAAAAGCAATTTAACACTCTTTCTGACACCTAGCAGCTTGCACATTTTGTGCCAATTTTTTCATTAAGTTATCACATTGCTAGCTTTTTAGGATACACAGATGTGACCACAAACTGCTTGGGCTCAAGACTGGCTAAGCCTATAGAATGCTGTTGGCACAACAACATTCTGCTCTTCATTTGGATGAGGTGATTTGCTTACTTTTGTTTTTGGGGGAATACAATAGGAGCTCCTGGTGGACGCTTTGGAAGCCCTTACCTCTGGCTTGCAATATGCTTTATGAGCAATGTGATCTCCAGTAAGCCATCAACCACTTTGAACTTTAATATGAAAATCTTCAGATAACTCAGATACTTTCTGCAGATTGTCACCAAACTTAACCTTGTTCAGCAGTATTTATCAGAGTTTTCTCTGTAAATATGGCTTTCTTAGAAACATAGAGCAGTGAATTAATTTTTTTTGTGACTATATTGGCCAGAGTATTTGGGCTTTCAAAAGTATGACTTTGTTCCTGTTAGCTCAAGAGGTGGAAGTCTAAGATTACCCATTTGCCAATTTTTCGCTAGTCAGGCAAGTCTATATGAATCTCTGTGAATCTGTTTAACAACCTAGGTAATAGAGATTTTTCTTTGTGATTTCTATAGATTTTTCTTTTTCTATATGTGGGGTTATTTTTTTTTAATATCCTGACCCCTCTTACCAACCCTGGGTATTGTAGCTGAAGTGTTTGAGGCACAGTTAAGGGGAATTGAGTAGCATTTTACATACTGCTTCAATTTATTTTTAAGGGAAACTATAGCAACATTCTTCCATTTTCCCTTGCTACTATAAAAAAACAGGCCAGAGAAAGATGCTTGAGCATTTCAGAGGTTACCGAAATTCATGTTTTGTCATACAAGATAATTAATATTCATGGCTAGTATGAAAATTTCTCCTTATATTGACTAGAAATTGCAGTATCCTATACTATTTCTGGGTCTGTGTGTATGTAGCACTATGTTTCCTCTATTAGGAGGAAAGATAAGGAACCAGTCAAGACTATATGGCTTCTGCTCAGCTTATGTGCATAATCTTTACAATAAGTTACTCTTTGTTGATTTATGTAGTTCTCTCGTGTACTGGGTTGACCCTGGTTGGATGCCAGGTGCCCAGTAAAGCCACTCTGTCACATCCCTCCTCAACTGTACAGGGGAGAGAACATATAGCTAAAGTTTTGTGCATTAAGATATCATCAGGGAGAGACAAGTCTGCAATTACTGTCACAGACAAGACAGAATTGACTTGAGGAAATTAATTTAATTTATTGCCAATCAAATCAGAGTAGGGTAATGAGAAAACCCCCCAAACTTTAAAACACCTTCCCCCCAACCCCTCCCTTCTTCCTGGGTTTGACTTCACTCCAGAATTGCCTACCTCCTCCCTCTCAATATTGTACAAGGAATAGACAATGAGAACTGTATTCTGTGCATCATGTTGTCTCTGCTGCTCCTTTCTTCTCACACTCTTCCCCTGTTCCAGTGTGGGTCCCTCCTGTGAAGCTGCTGTTCTTCATGAACTGTTCCAGTGTGTGTTCCTCCCACTAGATGGTTGATCATGAACAGACAGCTCCAACATGGTTTGCCTTGGAGGTCACAAGTTCTACCAGAAAACCTGCTCCAGTATGGGCTCCTCTGTCCACAGGGTCACAGGTCCACCAGGAGCCTACTTCAGAATGGTCTTATCATGGAGGCTCCTTCAGGCATCTGTCTGCTCTGGTGCAGAGCTCTCCACAGGCTGCAGGTGGATCTCTACCCCACTGTGGCTCTCCATGGGTTACAGCGGCACAGCTGCCCCACCATGGGCTGCACCACAGGGTGCAGGAAAATCTCAGCTCTGGCACCTGGAGCACCTCCTCCCCCACCTTCTCCACTGACCTTGGTGCTTTGCAGAGATGTTACTCCCTATATCTTGCTCCTCTCTCTCAACTGTTGTGCAGGGTTCTGCCCCCATTCTTAAATACCTTATCCCTGAGGCACTACCGCCATGGCTGATGGTCTAGGCCTTAGCCAGTGGCAGGTCCATCTTGTAGCCGACTGACATTGGCTCTACAAACCCAATACATCCAAAAACTTCAGATCACCTAAAAGACCAGTTCAAAGTTTTGACTTGTTTGCAGCTTTACACAGGGTCTAATTTTGTAGTCCATTCCTCTTTCCTGTTCACTCACTAAATATCTGTATGTGAATGACAGCTGCAGGATTCTGCTGAACTTTTAAATATTGGTTGCTTGATTTGGCTCTGAAATATATTTTCAGCCTGGAGGTCAGGTCATTTTACTTGTCTAACACAAAAATTACTAATTGCATAATTCTCAATTCTTTAGATATGTAGTGTATTGAGAGAAGTTGTCTCAGAATGGAAAGATATTAAAAAAAGTAGACAATGTTATTGGTATTGTGATAACTTTTCAAAATAAAGATTTCTTCCTCTTCTCCAGGTTCAAGTAACAATGCTTGAAAGAAACATTAAATTGGAATGTATACTTCATCTTCTAGAATGTTTGATCTTTGCTTTAGACATCTGGCAGAACATAAGAGCAACAATTTCATGGGAACTTATCTTAAGCACTTTTACCACAGGAAGCTAAAAGATGTACAAAAGAAAATGTGTCATGATTTTTTTAAGAAAGAGAAAGTATTTACATATATTTACCTAAAAGAGAGAATTTGCAATAGGGAGATGCTGTCTTAAACAGGTCAGCCAGATATATAGTCTTAAAAACCAAACAACCATTTAAAGTGTCAGTTAATTCTTAACAAACAGCTTAGATATTTTTAATTAATGTATGTGACTTTATGGTCTTTAATTGAGTTGAATGCCTTCTGTTATTTATGTGAAATTGAAGGGGTTTTCATCATGTCTCTCACCTTGTGTCTGCTTTTAAACCTCAAATAACAGACTCTGAACCAGTAATTTTTGCACTCATCCAGCTCTATAAAGGTCAGACTGGTGCCTGCACTTTCAGTGTCTGCTGCCAAATAACTTATCATGTTTTTGATGTGAAATGGGGTTAAAGGTTTAGTACCAGATTTAGACAATGGTCTCCCTTACTACTAAAGTTTCAAATTTCATTTAGGGCCTGATTACACAAATGCCCTGAAGACTAATTTCTCCCACTCAACCTGTGCTCAAATGCAAAGGTCAAGTTCTCATTGTATGTGACAATAAAAACAAAACCACTCATTGTTCTGTCTCTCAAGTGGAATAAACAGATTTCAGTTCCAACAATGATGGTACTAAAACTCAGAAAATATACTTTTCCAAGAGTTTTGCTACTGCACTGTCTCTGAAAATGAACAACACTTAATCCAGGAATAACCTTAAAAACCTTTGATAAATTTAATAACCTTTAAAAACAAAGCTGTTCACAAGAGTGTTTGAGAAACTGATAGCACAAGGAAGACACCTATTAAGGTGGCTACCTGGCCTGATAAAGCAACTTACACTAACAGGGAAACATAATAAAAGTACCAAAAATTAATACCTACTAAAAGATCAGATTCAGCAACAATATTAACAATAATGGAGTAGCTTGTATATTATTTAATCCAAGCTTAAAAATGGAAATACATGGAATTTCTGAAACTGACCTTCTGCTAGAAAGAAAAAACCCTTATAACTATGATCCATAGTTCTGGTCCTTTAGTATAAATCTGAAATCCTGAGACACACAGTGCAGTAAGAGTTTTTCTGTTGTTTTATTATTATAGAAGAAGTTGTGTCCTGGTTTTGTCCATCCCACTGATAAAAGGGGGAAGAGAATGAGAATGAACAATGCTGTGAATCTCTTTCAGTTTTGCAGAGATTCCAGTTAAGAGATGTGACAGTTGTTTGACAAGTAGGACATCTGCTGTCAGTATAGGTTATATAGCAATTTACTATCAAATTATGCCAATATAGAAGTTGGTGGTAGAAGGGCTTCCACATGAGAAATGAATGAACAGACCAGCAACCTTCAGCCTGGAGAACAGATAGTAGAGTGGTAGAATTGATGTCCAAAATAGAATGAGAGCAAAGAAGCATGGGGGAAGATTATTTGTTGCATTTCCAAATACCATAACTGGAATCATCAATTGAATTTGTGGGGAGGTACCACTTTTGGAACTAAAGAATATAGTTTTTATTAGGCTGTAGTCAAGATGTGGACTTCTTTCTAGCAAGTTTCTGTAACTGCTGAACTCTTACGTAGAGTCAAAATGCGACTTAATAAAATAATGGAAGAAAAGAAATTGGCATCATGGATCATAATAACTACCAATTAATTTCTTTTCTTCCATTATTTTATTAAGTGCATTGCTCATCCACTGCTTGCTGAAGAAAGCAAATTCATTCTAGAGAGTTGGGGTTTTTTTACATCTTCACTGTTGGCTTTTTCTACTTGCCAGTGTGAGAGAGAATCCTGGATTCTGTGAAACTTAGGCTTGACATGTGTGGTCATTCTTACCACGTATTTGTTTACTGCTAGTGAAATTTCAGTGTAATGCACTTTCAGAGCTCTTACCTTCTGTAGGATAGACTAGACTAGGCTATTTCAGTTGGAAGGGACCTACAACTTGAGTGGCACGAGGGTTTTTAACAGGGCTCAGTGTTCTGCTCAGTTATGTTTAATGTCTTAATTGATTATCTGGATGAGGGTATCAAGTCTACTCTCAGTAAATCCATAGACAACATTAAGCTGAATGGGAGTGTTGATCTGGTGGAGGGTGTACAAGTTCTGCAGAGGGATCTGAACAGGCTGGATCAATGAATCAAGGCCAATGCTATGGGGTTCCACAAGACCAAGTGCCACGTTGTGGTAGTTTTGGCTTTAGGCCTCAGTTAGGCCTAAATTTAGCAGGGCCAAAGGGTGTGACATAGATCAGAAGGGACAAACATCACCTGACTTAAGCAACCAAAGAGGTATTTCATATCATCTGTCATCATCAAGAAGTGTCAAGAGATATGAAAAGAGAGAGAAGAGAAGCTTCTGCCTCTTTTGGGTTTTTGCCTCATACCTGTAAAGACGCACAGCTTGCCTCTGCCGAGATTAGGCCTTGCCACTATCCATGCTGTTGTTATCTAGAGAGGTGAGCATTTTCTTGTTAATTTTCTTCTCTCCTGTTGGCAGGCTTCTCTGGAAGAAGTTTTGTGAGGTTTTGTGGGGTTTGGGTAGTTGAAATCTGTATTATTTGGTTGGGTGATTCAGTAGTTACTGTTGTTACTCTGTTTTTCTTTTCTCACATTTGTATATATATGTATTATATTCTGTTTTTAATTGTCTTTCTTCGTATAATGTAAGAAACTTGCTACTTCAGGTTTTGTTGGGTTTTTTTATCTCCCTCCTTTTCCCTTGGTTGGGGGGACACCCTTTCTCCCTGTGTTGGGCAGTTGGCATTTTGCCAGCTCAACCCAAGACACGGGTCCTGCCCTTGGGTTACAACAATCACAGGCAGTGCTACAGGCTGGGAGAAGAGCGGCTGGAAAACTGCCTAGAGAAAAACACCCTGAGTGCTTACCTTGAGGCAGCAGTGTATCCAGGTGGCCAAGAAGGCCAATGGCATCCTGGCCTGTATCAGCAATAATGTGGCCAGAAGGACCAGGAATTGATTCTTTCCCTGTACTTGGCACTGGTGAGGCCACACCTCAAGTCCTGTGTCTAGTTCCCAGCCCCTCAATTTCAGGAATTGTGGTGCTGGAGTGTGTCCAAGGAAGGACAACAGAGCTGGTGAAGGCTCTAAAGTGTAAGCCCTATGAGGAGCAGCTGAGGGAGCTGGGGTTGTTTAGTCTGGAGAAGAGAAGGCTCTGGGTTGATCTTATTGCTCTCTACAAGTACCTGACAGGAGGTTGTAGCTGTGTAGGGCTTGGCCTTTCTCCCAGGTAACAAGTGACACAACACGAAGACGCAGTTTTAAGTTCTGCCAGGGAAGGTTCAGGTTGGACATTAGGGAGAATTTCTTCACTGAAATGGTGACTAAATATTAGAATGGGCTGCCCAGGTGGTGGAGTCACTGCCCCGAAGGTGTTTAAGAAAATATTTGACAAGGCACTTAGTGCTATTGTCTAGTTGACATAGGTATGTTTGGTTGTAGTTGGACTTGATGATCTCAAAAGTCTTTTCCAACCCAGATGATTCTGTGAACAAGCATCTCATCCAACTGCCTGACTGCATCAGGGCTGACCAAAAGCAACACTATGTTGTTAAGAACATTGTCCAAATGCCTCTAAATGCCACAGTTTGGGGGCATCAACTAACTCTCCAGGAAGCCTATTCCAGGTTTTGGCCCATCTCTTGCTAATGAAATCCTTACTAATGTACAGTCTAAACCTGCCCTGGCTCAGCTTTGAACAATTACCACACATCATAGAATTGCAGAGTGGGTGAGATTGGAAGGGACCACTGGATGTCACCTAGTCCCTGCTCAAGCAAGGTCCCAGAGGGCTTTTGAATATCTCCAAAGAGGGAGATTCCACAGCCTTTCTGTATACCAGGGAGAAGTGACTAGCACCTTCCTCACCACTTCTCCTCCTCAGGAAGCTGTAGACAGCAATGAAGTCACCCCTCAGCCTCCTTGTCTCTAAACTAGACAAACCTGAATTCCTCAGCTTCTCCTTGTAGGATATTCCTTCTGGTCCTCTCACCAGCTTTTTTACTCTCCTCTGTAAGATTTTAGGCACCTTAACATCTTTAAATCATGGGGCCCAGAATCACCCACATTACTCAAGGTGGTGAATTTTATGCATTTATCAAAACTCACTTGTGAATTTTTCAAAACTTATTTATGAAAACCGAAAGACCTGGCCTCTCTTTGGGATAAGGCTAAGAGGGTGTTCAAGTGTTCTCTCCAAGCTTTTCAACTTATATAGAGTTGAAAACCTCTGACCAGAAAAGGCTGTGGATGATCTATGTCTAGACAGGGAATAGACTGTGATGACTTTAAAGGAGGATGAATTGGGCAGAAAAGAGCCTTTAACCATGACTCATCTTCCAGGCTATTGCTTGCTATGAGCTGAGCAACAGAAAAGAGGCTGAAAGGAAAAGTCAGCACTGTTTTCCCTGTCTCAGGCTTATACAATTTGATTGTGGTCTAAAGATGACACTGGTAGTTCTTAAAAGCTGTTTCATATTCTAAAGACCATTAATTTCAGTTGACATTTTGCAATCAACAGTATGACCTACTCTGTTTACAACTTGATTGCCTAATATTTCCCACCAGAAGTAAAACTCTTCCTCTTAAATCTCTTATGCCCTTGTTCAGAACAGTTGTTTGAGAAAAAGAATACCATGACTGAAAGAACTGTATTGTTTAGGGCTTTTTTTCCTCTACTCAGTTAAATATTATCCAGATCTAGCTGAGCAATCCAAAGTATTTAATTGCCAGATTTTTTTCTGAGAAGAAAGAAAAAGGCAGTGTGCTAAAATAACTGCACATATGAACTCAGTCAGTTGGGTTCACGCTGCTGCTGCCAGAGTGACAGCTGCTGCTTCACTGAGAACATCTGAGACTGCCAGAGGGGGCAAGAGGCAAGATCGGGGCAAGAGTCCAGCCCCACAGAGATCTGTCACTACCACTGTGGGGGTCCCAAAAAAGGTAAAGTGCAGGCTAGTATTTTTTCCCTCCTCTTTTCCTTTGACATTGTAACTTTACTTTCTTCCTGACAGCTGTGCATTTCTCTTTTCCCTCTCCCAGTGACTTGGTATGGGTCTCACAAAGTACTTGTTTTTTTTTTCTGGTGTTAATATCACTCTGCATGGTTCTCCTGACTCACAGCACCTCTGGGAATTGCACTAGGCAGAAAGCATGCTGGTTTAATCTTCCCCACTGTTTTGTACCTGCTTCTATTTATAGGAGATCAACATAAAACAAGTAGTTTGAATATTCCCACTTTTCTGAACTAGAAGCAACAAAAGAAAAAACAGATGCTCCCAGGTTAAGATAGGGAGAGAGATAAAGGCAGGGTTCATTTTTCAGCATTCAATCTCACTCCTTGAGAGCCAGTGCTTGGCTTCAGTGATACATCCATCTAGCAGGCTACCACGTTCTCGGACTTGTCAGTAATGCCTTTAAATGGTAACTGTGTGCTTCAGTGCTTATACTGCTATGTAGGCCAACAGCTATCAGCTCTTCCTAACCATCACTGAAGTGGCAGTCAGAATGCATAGTGCTTTTCTGAGTATAAACTTAGGAAGCTACACAGAAATAACTTTCTTCCCATCAAGAACAGCATCCTGTGCAAAAAACTATTTCTGAAATCTAGCACTGAGAAGTTCGAAAGACCAGGTTTTATGGTTCACTTTCTAATACAGTTGTGATCTCTTCTCAAAGGACTCCAAAATTCCTTACTGCTGGGACTGAATGGATCAGTTTTGTGTGCAACTGTAGAGATGTAATTACTAAACTTTTTAGTGCTTAGATTGGTTCTCAATGGAAACAAGTTCTTCTAGTAACATCAGATTTTTCTGGGAGTAAGAAAATCAAAGCTTTGTAGGGCTTTCCCAGCTGGGTATTTATGAGTTTTGTCAACAGGATGGCAAAAAGATTGGGTCTGCTAGATGCTGAACTTAAGCTGGCTGCCTTCTTAGTTTATCTGCCATGTGTCTGAGCATAGCATTTATCATTCCTTTAACGACTGTGACGCTCTACTCTAAATGTAACTGCTTTCCAGAGGACAAGTGAGATTTAACAATCTTTCATCACTGCTGCTCTGGGATATAGGTAATACAACTATGATAGCATAAAGCTGATTCTACATATGCAGGATGGTCAGTTATACAGTTGTAGTTTATATAACCTCACAGCCTCATAGGTAGTTCATAAGCTGTAACTCACTGCAGTATGTAGTAATGGAGGTGGGTATCTTGAGACTTAAATTCTGGAGAAAGACTTGGAAGACAGAATTCCATTCAATCAGTGATCATGGAAGAAGTTGCCTAATGCTGTGTCTCCCTCAATGTGTGTTAAACTGAAAGGAATTCTACACTCCTATATTTTTATAGGTGCTGTATTAGGAGTGGGTGTTTCATTCTTTGTATCTGAAATGAGTTTCTAGATCTGTGTCAAACTCTCCAGGCTTTATTAAAAGTCAAAGGATGCTTATAACAAAAACATATATTTTCGCTGTTTTACAACAAAATTTTGTGCAGGCTTAAGGTGTGCATGTAAACAGCCAACCTGTACAACTCTGTTCTCCCTTCATGGAGAAATTAAAATTGCTTATATTGTTTTTGTATTGAATTTACCAGTTAACTGTGCATTTAGTAGCCAATTTAGCCCTGACTGAGCTTGTTCATGTGCATCTGAACCAGTAGGACAGATGAATTCTTTGGTTCCTAAAGGAATATATATATATTTATTTAGTTATTTCCAAAAAAATCTGCTGTACATGCACTCTGTTTCTTCACCTTGTTTTTTGTAGCCATGTAATGTAACCTGAATTAAAGGTTGTTCTTGTTTACTGTAAGCAGGATTTTCACATTCTTTTACATAGTGTCTTACTAAATCTTTATAGAATTACATGCTGGATGAGGTCCTTCTGCTTCTGACGTAGGATGTGTATTCATGGATCATATGTTCCATTCTTTGCATATTTTCCATGTTTCTTTGTATGCTGTTCAAATGAAATCCTTCACAAAACTACCATAAAGAGTAAAATTTTATTTTATGATCTGGTATTCGTTGGCGTTGCTGCTGTATTGAATAAAATCAGCATCTGAATTCATGACCAACTGTTTATTAAACTACTGTATGTTTGTTTATCCCTCAACTCACTCAGAACAGTGCTTATTTCCATATAGTATCAGAGCACAGAGCAACCTTATTCTTCATGCAATGTTCACTAACAGATTATACCTGCTGATTATTCAGATGAGTACACAATCACAATTTCTCCTGCAACCTGTCTGCAGATATGTACTTCCATTGTTATTACCTGCAGTTACTAGTATGACTTAACATGTAGGATTTTGCTTCTGTTTTAGAGCAGGGTGTGATAGCAATACACCTATCTGTCCTTATATTTTCTGTGTGCATTGCAAGGAATGATTTTGTAGCTTTATACAGTTAGTCCATACAGAGAAACTGGTAACAATCACTTCTGTATGACCTTCGTGGATTGCAGGTAATCCTAGGAGAGCCAAGCATGAATACATTTTGCAGGATCAAGTAAATCTGTGAACATTTCAGCTTACATACATCTTGTCATCTACAAGACACTTTTGGAACTGCCGGAACAAAGGACTGTGAAACCTAAAGGATGAGCAGCATATTCCACAATGTAGTTGAAAATGACAGTGAGAAAATTGAAATATATTGGAATGCAACTGTTATGTTTTAACCCCAGCTGGAAACTAAGCTTGCTCACTTAGCAAGGACAGGGAAGAGAATCAGAAGAGCAAAAGTGAGGCATTGCAATAGGGAAAGCCACTTCCCATTGGCAGCCAGGTGTACAGTCATCCCCAGGAGAGCAGGGCCCCATCATATATAGTAGTGATTTGGGAAGACAAATGCCATCACTTCAAACATCCTCCTTTCACCATCTTTATATGCTGAGCACACCACCATATGGTCTGGGATAACCCTTGGGTTGGTGAGGGTCAACCATCCCAACTGTGTCCTCTCCCAACACCTTGTGCACCCCAAGTCTCCTTCCTCACTGGTGTAGTGGGGTGAGTAGCTGAAGCTGCCTTGCTTTTGTGAGAGCCCTGCTCAGTAATAGTGGATATATGCCTGTGTTTTGAACACTATTTCCAGCACAAATCCAAAATATAGGCACATACCAGCTATTATGGAGAAAATTAAACCCAGTCAAACCCAGTTATTTTAATTTAATCTTGCATTCTTCCTTTGCACAACCTAATTGTCACTGACAAAAGTAGCTCTTTTTTCACAGGTCCCAACTTAGCTAAGGAGAGATGAGGAATTAAGCACCTCACAGCACTTTCCCAGAAAGCCAACAGTAACTAAAAAGCTGCCTTGCTCATATCTAGGCTGTGCTTATCTCTTCCAACCGGTTCAGTTTACTATGCCCAGACATTTTAATGTATGAAAATGGGATTCCCCCTCAGTCTGCCAGAAAGACTAACCTCCAGGCAGACAAGGGCTGAAGTTCTGGCTTGATGTCTTCCTTTCAGGCTGTATGCTGTAGTGTTTAAAAAAGTTCTCAGCTAACAAAATTATTTCAAACATTGACAAATTGAAATAATTTGTGGTTGAACCATTTAAAAGAAATTGTAACTGGCTGAGGAATGCATTACTTTTAAGGTTGCTGATTTTATTAGTAGATGTGAAGTTGATATCAGTGTGGCAGACTCAGAAACACAATAAATCAGGGAGTTCTTAAAGGCAGCCAAGTACAGAAAGAATGAATTACATGCAGAAAATTCCTATTATGGAGATGAATAATTTAACAAGATAGAAGAAAAGGATATGTTATCTTAAGTACTGAAGGATTAACCATATTACTTTACCTCAGAAAATCCAGTTATCCTATGAAGACTTTTCTGAACTGCAGATATTATTTCAGTAAATTACTTGGTTTTAAATGGAACTACAGTAAACTGGCAATGTGATACAGTGCAGTGTTATACAGCAAATAAAGAAATGATACCGATTTATTATGGTACTCAGTGAATTTTGTTTTCAAAACAAATGAATGTGGGTGTCAAGCTACATGTATATCCTGCACTGGAGGAAATGATAGGAACTAATGCTTTTTGTGATCTTGAGAAGCAAAATGAGAGACTCCCACTCTTTGAGGGTGTATCTGAGAGTTGTGGTAGGTTTCTTCATAGAGAGACTTAAAGCTAACACCTTCACATATTACTTGAGAAAGTCATAGAAAGAAGAAAAAGGTATAAAAAGGATGGGGTTTGCAGGGATGAGGGCCTTTCATAGACTCAGTGTATGGTGGGATAGAAGGAACAATTATGAAGCCTGTTTTGGGGATAAAGGCAGACCACTACTTGAATTAGTCTGTAAAAAACCACTTTAGCATGTGTGTATATATATTCACTTACAAAGTTCACTAGCAAATATTGTTTGCTCTTTGGAGGAGGCTATTCCTCAGTCATCATGGAAAGAAAATAGCTTCTAATGGCTTTACTTTCCTTATGTTTGGGAATCAGGGAGCTGAAACCAAAATTTATAGGCTTTTCTTTTTCAATTTAGAGATACGACTTGCAGAGGTAACAAATTCAAAAACTGTAAAGCCATTTTGTTTCTTTCCAGTAGAATACAGGCTGGTGACAAGTTTGCCAGCATACATATATAAGCAAAGATTTTGTATGCATTCCATATGTGTGACTAGAAAATTTTCAGTTTTATAGGTTAAATTATATAATGTTTTACATTACCTCTTTAAAAATATATTTTTACTTTTTATTATTTGTTTGCTGTTTCTACGCCTTTTGGTTTACAAACATTGTTTTTTGAAGGTGGCTGCTCTTCAGTCATAGTGGAATTGTAGAATCTTGGAACAAAGTTATTCCTTTCATGGGTTGCTCAAAAATCTGTGGGACATTGGCAATTTTTTCTAAGTAACAGAAATACAACTGATTATCACTTTCGGTATCTGTTGCAATCTGTTCATTTCCAGTATATTGTTTTTTTTCATTTTGGATTATAACTTCTCCTCAGGACACACATAAAAGGATGCAACACTGCGATACCTCATGATTACTACAGTAGTCTGCAAACCTGGGGAGGAGGTTGCTTAGGTATGCAAAAAGACCTGATTCATGAGATTAAAGGCTTCCGTCTCTCTAATTCAAGTAATGATGCCCAGCATGACAAGGTGGTTCAGATGGTCTTCTGTTGCTACCAGCTGTCTTCTGGGAAAGTATCTAAAGCTGCAAAATATCTGTAGAATCTGTTGTATATGGTATCATGACAGCAAATATAGGAGTGGGTTTTATAAAATACATTTTATTAAAGAGATTTCAGAAATTATTAAGACATGGATTACAATGTGAAAAAGAAAAGGGAAGGGCTGTGAGGAATAACCATACACAAATAGAATTTAAGGATAGAGCAACCAAACCTATGTGATTTCCATTCTTGTAAAATTCATGCTAGCTCGCCCCAAGTAGTCTACGTTTTCTTTCAGTATTTCACTATTACTAGGATTTCTGTATAAACAGGTCAACACCTCTTTTAAAAAACTGTGGCTTTTTATGTATTAAAGATAATTTCTTACTTCTTTTTCAGTAAAGAAAATATGGAGAATTCAGTGTGCACATTTACAGGAAGATAGCTCAGTGAGGTCCAATTTCTTATTTTGACTGATTCTTCTGTATTTTTCATTAAATGAAACTATAAATTTTATTTTACATTGCTTTTTAAAATAGAGAATAATAATATGTTAATATTATTTACTATTAAACACTTATTTAATATTAATTTTAAAAGAAATTATTTTCTCTCACTCTGAAGCACTTCAGAAAAGATATTTAGCAGAAAACTTCACAGGAATGTTAGCTTCAGATTGGTCAAACCCACATTTTGAAACAATGGAATTTATGAGGAAAGACAACTTGGACTCCATATGCTCTAGTGTGTAGTTTCTGATCTGTTCATATTGTTTAAAGTGTTTATTTCTTGGTTACTAACTGAAGACACAGTCTCTTGTGCCTCTTTTATCTCTCCTGCAAATAATGCTCTTTTAAATCTTAAATCCTAGGACCATGCAGATGGCTTTTCAGGAAGAGCTGCTTGTTAATGCACTGAACTGCCACCTGTCATCTGAAAAAAAAATCTTACTCTAATGAGATTTTATGGAAGGATGTTTCACATTTAGCAGTAATATTATATTTAAATTAAGAGGAGAAGAGCAATGAAATGATTGCAGAGGAAATATAAAACCAGTTTGCATAGCTTTGTGTCAATATCGGGAAAAAAAATCACTAATAAGGAGGGTGGTGGTCTTCTGAAATATTTCAGATGATGATACAAATATTTGACTACAGAATTAGCCATCTGACTGCAATGGAAAATTTGCATGTTGACTGACAGATATTCCATTGTTTTACCAGTGAAGCTGTGATTTTTCTTTCCTTTTTCCCCCTCTGCCTGCTACATGTTTTTCTCTCTCTCTCTACACAGAGGGCAATCCTAGATAAGCAGATTAATATGTGGGATAGCTCCTCTTCATTGTTCTGTGCAGCACTTACAGCTTTTCATAGCCAGTTGGACTTGTTAGGAGGAGCAAAACGATTGGTTGTTTCCTGGGCTCCGTTTCATAAATTATAGCCCAGCATGCACGAGCATGATTCCTACAGTTGCAGTAATCCAGAGGCCTGCCAGTTCCTGACTTTATGCCTGTTTATTCCTACTTGTTTTACAATATTGCACCGAAATTTCCTGACTTAGATAGTTTGCTATTGCATCTTCAGGACTCTTGTGAGTAATTTGGACTTTTTCTACTCTTTAATTACATACTGTAAACAAGAATGCTTGTGTTTAGAAAGTAGTTCACTGGCAGCTAACATTTGAATGTCTGTGCTGTGTGCGATCAGGTAAGTTAACTTTGTAGCTCTTCTCTTGCTAGACTTAAAATAGCTTCATGATGTTACCTGTGGTCAGTGGATTCGAGTTTCATTCACGTCTGGAATAGACTGTTTGATCCTATAGCTTTTGTTGTGATATTGCATTACACCTCATTTGTGCCAAATTAAGATATGTGGAACATCTTATATTTTCATAGTATATTGTATGCTAACAATTGTAGTGGAACTATTGAAGAAATGCACAGAATTCTGAGCTTGCAGTACAGAGTGCCCACTCCTTTGACACTCCCCCCCTTGCATCTCCTCTAATTATGAACTGACATACCAGTAAAAGGCAGGGTAGTGTTAACAACTAGTATTTTAAACAACTGCAAAGCTTAACACCCTTCCCCTCCCGCCACCCTAAATACATCCCCACACCTTTGTTTTTATAGTACTATAATATTTTCCTTAATTCGTAGAGAGGTTTTCTTAAGCAAGCAAAATGACAGCATGATAGAGCTCAGACTTTTAAAAGCAGATTCTACCCACAGTGAATTAGAAACCTGTAGGAAATGCTGTACAGGATCTGTGGTTTAATCAGATGGAGTTATCAAGTGACTCCCTTGTTGATTTCCTGAGATTGTCAAGTGTTACCTCTGCATAGCTCAGGTCTAAAACAATGAAGCTGCAGATTGAAATCAGAAATTAGAAAGCTACTAATGTAGTGGTCTACACCTCTCATAAATACTACAAAATCGTATTCATTGCCATAAACTCATGTTCATGAAAAGAACTTTCCATGTTATTTGTTTTTCCACTAGAAATATCGATTTATTGTGTGGTGTAATAAAGCTAGTGTTTGTGTGGAAATAGCTTGAGTTGTAAGAAGAACCACATGCATTCTGGTAGCAAGATAAAAGTCTATGCTGCCTCTTATTAGCTTTCCTTCTTGAAGTTTTAGCTTTTCAGATTAAATTGTGTGAGTAAATAACTTTAAAATAGTAACTATTCTTCAGACTGAGGACTTACTCTTTCTAATGAATATTACAGTTTCTGAGGATATAAAATGCCCCTGCAAAACTTCTTTAGACATCTTTTTTTGCTAGCAAGGAAATATTTTTTCACCTCTAATAGAAAAAAGAAATGTAATTTTAGCAATATTGCTGCTTAAGTGTCTTTTATTGTAGTTCACAGACTCATGCAGGATTAAAGTGACTAGCACAAACTGAAAGTCAATACTATGATGATTCTTAGATGTGAAATCTGGTTTCAGCATAGTTTCTCTGACATATGTGAAGCACAAGGCAGTAAGTTGGTGAGACATTAAACCTGGAGAATGTGGTACTGTGATCTGAATAGCCATGTGGCTTGTCATATTTCATTTGAATGGAAGTTAACTCTGGCAGGCTAATTTTTAATTCTAGTCAAAGTTTTAAGTTCTGAAAATTGCTACTTTACTTTGTCTGTGCTCAATAAAAAAGAGAGACTATGGGAAAAAACTTGCAAGTTTAAATGAGTTTCTTATGGTGCTGTGTTTCCCGTGATCCTAGTGGGAGCGATATGAAAAGCTGCCCCTGTGCTGCAGCTGAGTACATGGACTGTTTCAATACTGTTAATAGCATGTTTCCAGGAACTGAAACTGTATTGATACAGAATTCTGTAGGTGATATTTGGAATCTAGCATATCACAAGCAGTGCCTTCAGGCTAGATCAAAGTTCTATTGTGCTGGACGCTGTTCAAACAAGTAGTAAAAGGCAGTCCCGGCCCTTATGAGATTATAAACTAAACAGGGTGGTAGGCCCAAAATGGGTATAGGCACAATTTAAACATAATCTTGAGCAAGTCAGAGCAGGTCAGCAGCCAAAGAAGGAATGAAATCCTGGAATGTATCTGCAGTATGATATTAAGTATTTCTATAGCAAAGAGCTGGGGCAGTGAAGGTCCACATTAAGACACCTGTTTGATCCAAGAAGCCTTATAGGCACATTGTGCCAAGGCTAATTAGGCCTAAATTAACTTGCATGGAACACTTTACTGCTTCTTGTCTAGAGGTTCCCAAAATGTATAGCTCAGGACCTCCTTGACTATACTCATGCTACTTGAAAGAAACTTTTTTCTCCTATTACATTAAATAATTCTTCTGATATTTTACATCAACTTAAGGAAGTCTAGATAGTTGGTTTTTTAGAACTCTTCGGATGGGTTTTCATAAGTGTTTACTAGAGAGTCTCCGATTTACAACCTTGTTTAAAATATGCCAGAGTCTTTATAAATGCAAGGGAATGTAACTTCACAAGGAAATGGCGCAAGTTACAGCTTTTATATAGCAGCTACCTAGAGATCTTCTGTCTAAGTAGTTTGTATTGGTGCTTGGGCAAAATAGGTAAAATTCATGTGTGTTTGTCTCCTTAAATGTAAGGCTGATATGAAGAAATGCTTTACTTAAGTCGAAAGAACTTGCAAAAAGAAATCAACTCATCTTTAATCTTGGTCTGATGCCTTCAGTGTGACTGCAGGTACCATGTGGGCAACTGCTAGCTCACACCTTTAGTGCTGCTAATAATTCATGTCAGCCTTGGGAATTAAGTATAGGTCAAAGTTAGCAGAAGATCAGACAGGGCCTTCTATTGCTGTTGCTATGTAATTTTATTTGAAAATAACTAAGTGACTGAGCATGGCTCTGCTTATCTTTGAAAAAAATATTTCTACATACCTCAGTTTACAGATCTAAAATACTTTGTATTCACAGAAGAATGTATTGATATGACATTGTTATGGTTTTATGTTATAATCTGTTATACAAAATATTACAGAACTTATAACCAGAAATTTTGCATTCACAAGAAAAGAACAAGAATTTTGCTCAGTCAAGTGTGTACTGAACTTTTTCTTCTCCTGTTTACAGTGGTCACTTTACATTTTTAAATTAACTATGCACTATATAAAGATTATTGCTTGAAAAATAAGTAACTAAGTTAAGATCAACAACAAATTCTTTTTTCTTTTCTTTTTATATGGGAGATATTTTACTTTCTTCCTGGATGATCATTAAGCATTGAAACAGTCTTGGAAACAAGCAAAAAAGTGTAATTATTACACTTTATGTATTTTATTACACAATAATGTATTTTATCCTCTTAAATAATTATTACACAATAATGTATTTTATCCTCTTAAAATAGCATAAACATGTATCTTTGATGCCTGTGTTTTCTGGTAGACCATTCAGCAGACTGTAAAGTGAGGAATGAGGAGGGCAGAGAAAGAGAGAGAGGAAAGAAAGAAAATTAGAAGGAAAACCAAGTGAGTTCCTTTCAACATTTGGATATAGGAGGAAACAAAAGTGAATAATTGCAAATATTGAAATGAATATTAGCTATTTAAACCAGTATCTTCAAAGTATCATAAAAGTGTCAGTTTATACTATTAAATAAAGTGTGTGATACAATTTGGCCCAGAGGGAGAAACAAAAAAGCTCCAAGTCATATCATTAATGAAGCAGATTTTGGCTTGCTTGTGCAATTTTGCCTCTGCAGTCACTTTCTATGCAATAGTTGTGCAGTGAATTTACTGATACTAAAATATACTCCAAAGATGAATGTGCAGATGTTCATAGCAGGTGAGAATTTACATTTGTATGTCAATGGAAAAACTTTATTGTTTGCATGTATTTGCATTCTTGAGATCAAGGACAGAATTGCTTTGGTTTTGCTGGTAAATCAGAAAAAGAAATGCTCTATTCCTGTGTCCCAGATTGCTCTCCTTGAATGAAAGTATTGTTATCCAAAAAGGAAGACAGATGTATTTACATTTTCAGGCAGTAACACAAATATTCTCCCCAAGCAGCATAGCTCCTGGCTTGTGTACAGAGCACACGTTGTTCACTTGGGGCTCCCTGGAACTTGCTGTTCTCTGCATGAGAAATGATGGTGTCTTCCACATGAAATAATTTGCTAGCAAATTTCACTTGTCATTGTGATTTGGAGACCTAGCGAAGCTCAGCCTTGCTATAACGTGGAATCTGAATTACAACCCGTGGGCAGTGTGTTAGCTTTCTTGATGCATCATATATTAAGTATGATCTCACTTTCATTTTCAGCTCTGACAATGCAGACCAAAACCTTTTTGAATTTTCATGGTCAGAGGCTCTTGAGTAAGGACTGCAAATATATAATGTGTAGGTTGCCAAACAAAAAATGGAATTATTCCAGTTCAGTAAAGGATTTGAAAAGCTAAAGGGAGAAAACCAGCTTTTTGTGTATTATATATATGGAATTAGTTGTGTATAAATTTTTATTAAGGTATGGATGACACAAATTGCACTTGATGTGTGTTTGGATGTGGTCTGAGCACAAGACAGGAGATGAAGTGGAAGAAGGTGGAAGGTGGTTTTATGACCTGTGACAGAAAAGGATCTATATGGAATAAAGGGAGTCTGCTGTATAAACTGAGCTGACAAAGTTTGAAAGCTGTTTTATACTCCATTTCACTTGGAAAAACAGAATTTTGAAAACATAAGGGATGTGCATGCTGCGAAGCATGATTAATTGAATCTATGTTTGTCCATGGTTGCAGTTATCTCAAACAGTTCTCCTGTATCTTTCCTGATTACTGTTTAAAAAATTGCAGTTGACTGCCATACTGTCTGACTCAGTAGGGGAGAGCAATACAGCTGATCTTGCTATGCTGAATTTCAATATGTGACAACCAGCATTCAGCAATAGCTATCTTTCCCCTAGGGTAGGGCATTTTTGCAAATGCAATAAAAAAAGAAATGTTTTGCTCATTTTATCTTAGAAATTTGAAAACATTGGCCCTTACTTAACAGTAAGATCCTTAATGTACTTCTTTTTACAACATTTAAAATAATGATGTTTTCTGTGTGATATTTAGGATGTTATAACCCCAAACCCAAGCTGGTGCAAATTTATAAAAATTTACACACACAATTAAAAGTTGAATTTTTGTGATGCTGATTTCACTTCCTGTTTTCAAATCTTAAATACAAAATTTCATTTAATCTGTATCAAAACACATTTTTATTTTTTCTTTAAATTTAACATTAAACAGTTAAGATGTTGAAATGTAGTCTGTCTATTCTTTATCTTATTATCTATGGATCTTCTCGTTGACCTCTTTGAGATTTGGGCGTTGATGTGAAGGTTTGTAGTTTCATTAATTTGCAGCCAAGGAGTATGCACTGATTCCTATCCTTCAGTCTCATCTTTCCTGCCTCATGAGTAAAGTGATATAGAGGAGAAGATATATTTGCATGAAAATGTGTTTTCTACTTTTTATATGCCCAGTACATATATATACTGATATAAAATCAGTGCAGTGAGTAGATGTTTGTCACCATCATTTAGAAAAACCATCATTTAGAAAAACCATCATTTAGAAAAAGAAAATTTAAAAAATGCAAATTATACTTGAAACCACTCTTAAAAATTAAATCAAGGGCTGAGCTTTTAATATTTGAACTTTTCAGAATCTGAATACTCTATGCAGCTTCTGGACTCAGCTCATAGGGAGGTTTGAACATCTGTGGCTCATCCATGTAAACAGATGGTAAGATCTGTGATGTCCCAGGCACTTGTGGTGCAACATGGTGTCTGGCAGAAATGAATTTGTACATCCACCTATCTCTGACCATTAAAAAGATTGGCCTTGCTCCAGGCTTTTGGTATATGAAATTTGTAGAAGTGTGCTGCCTTTGGACTTCGCCTCTGTTATCTCCATATGGATGCTTTCTATCAAGATATTTAATTATGAAGAGAGGGGAAGCCATTAATTGCTAAGCTTTTTTTATAATAGATTCCCATTTAATGGATATAGCTCAGCATGTGTGTACAATAAATGAAACAATTAGCTGAGACCTGAAAACATCAGCTATCAATATGCTTTGCATTTAATTAAAATTAAATGGTATAAGAACATGTACCTAACACCCAGCTAATTAACGTTGTGGGGTATTTTTATTTAAACATAAATAACTCCTTTGGAAAAACATCTGTTGCTCTGAATAACCTCTTCAAGTTTATTTTGGATGAAGCCAGGTACTCCCAATGACAAAACAAAGTCTGGAAACATAAATGGTGGTCATTGCAGACTTCTCACAGAAATAACACTTAGACCCTTTATTCAAACATTCAGATTGAATTGCTTTTTCATGTGCCTAGGTGTAGGAATACTGACGGGAAGAGATAGCCATGATGTTAGTGTTCCCCAAAATGTGCAATATAGACTGACCAATGACTGTTGTAATATGTCTGTGCAAGAGGAATAATGAAAGACAGCATTTAAAATTCAGGGGAAAATGTAGCATCACAAAAGAGTTACAACACTGTAATGGGACTAATATAGCCTCTTATGCCCAATAGCATATAGGAATAGGAAAATGCGGCAATAGCAGTAAAAAAGGAAGAAAAAAGGCAGTTTCCTGTAGGTTCTTTAGCAATGTTTGTTTGTGTACTTGGTTGGGTGAGGAATAAATAGGCAAAAGGTAGAAAATAACCCCTTCAGAAACCATTAGTTGAAAAGCCAGGAAATATCTACTTTTGCAATCCATTGGATTAGAAATTTGAAGGCAATGGCTATGGATAAAAGACTTCATCTTTCTGGAGGTCTTACATTAGCTTCTTTCTGAAATGCTACACTTAACGTGCTGTTTTAAAGAAAGCAGAATTGCTTGTTTTTGGATATTATTTCCTTCAGCTTCAGCTACTGGTTCTTAATTCTGTCTTTTAGTGAGTCTTATTGCAGTTAAGGGGAAAATATCACCTTCAAGTCTGTTACTGAAATGTGATAAAATCATTATAAATACTTTCCAGTCCTGGCTAAGATTCTAAGGGTATTAAAATAATCCCTGGTTTTAGATGCTTTTGATCCATCTAAACTATATGGAGCATTACTTTAAAAATTCCTCTCTTCACTGAGGATGCTTTTCAACCTTAGAAGGTTTTCATGGCTCATTGAAGTTTCCACTTTCAGAGATATCAGGTAATATACCATGTCTGCTGTATTAGTGTTAGCATATCCTGCTTTGGGAAAAAACTCATACTTCTGTCTGGCATCTGATCTTTCATGGTCACAACTTCCTGCAAGTGAACCACTATAAATTATAACTGTACCTCCCTTATCGTAAGCAAAGTCTGTGTTGCTGTTAGGATTTTTTTTTTTTAAACTGATATCTGTTTGCAAGACTGCAGTGTTAGAGCACTTAATACTTCAGGTATGAAGTTCATTATGAACTTCTGGCCATGCACACACCCATGTTATGCAGCTCTGGGTCCCACAGCCCTAAACCATTTCAGACTTCATTTTTTTATTTATCTATCTCTCCACTTCCCACACCCACCTCCCGGCTGCAAACCATCTAAAGTGATGTTGAAATTATGCTTCCTTGCAGAAAATTTCCTGCAGGTGAAATTTGAGTAGTATGAAATGTGGTATGTCCGGTATGCTGTGGAGTCTGGTGTGATCAGGGTACTTAAAGGTAAAAAGCCAGCCTGGGACAGTGAGGGGGAGGGAGGCAGACATAGTGAAACCTTGTTTATTCTTCCTACTAGGAATGGCTCCTGCCACGTCCTACCTTTCAGACCGTACTAGTTGGCACAGCTAGTACTGTGCCAAGAAAGTTGTTTGCAGTTCCTATGGTGAATCAGTGGTCCAGATTTCAAGCTTGCACCCCAGCCACGTTTTGTTTGGCTTTTGGGAGTTTAGATCTATCCGCTGTGTTTACTCGATGTGCTACCGTGTTGCCTTTTGTCTGGGTATCTGCTTAACCTGCTTCCTGTGCCAAGTGACCAGCTTCCTGGACAGCTGCTCTTTGGAAAGCTCCTTGGAAAAGCAGGTCTTCCCCAACAACAGCTCTGTAATTGTCTGATGAAGGGCAGGTCCCCGAAGAAAACCCTGTAAGAAAGAGTAAATCCTCTCCCCGGAGCAGGGACTGCACGTACAGGATGCTTCCAGGGCAACTCACTGCCTCATACAGGATTTATATACAAGAGCTTCAATGGCTTTGGGCGCAGTCTGCAGCTGCTCTGAGTGTCCCCAGGGGTGTGGCTCCAGAACAACCGCCTCTCTGCTTCAGTTGCTTTGTTCACAAATGCTCTGGGAGTTTTGTGTAAAAAGGCTTAATAAAACTGTGGGTTAAAAACACTGGACTGAGACTTTGCCATGGGAAGCTCTATCTGGGCTCTTCCAGCTGTTTACATTTACAATATATCAAGATAGCAAAAAGAAACAGCACAAAACATTTTAAAGTACACAAGAAGTTAAGCTAATGGATTTCAGTGGAATTAGCTGCTTGGAATTAGGTACTAAAGTAGCTCCTTGCTGTCTTTGGTTAGTAATGCATTTCAGATAACCACAGTGAAAAGTTCGAAAAATGCAACTTTTCCCAGTTTTGTACCTTGAGCTATATTTATATTAAAGCCTGTACTTTTTTTTCTGTTCATCATAAGGATAATCCATGAACAACTAACTGCAGGATTTTTTTTTGCACTACATCATTATATATCTATTCAATATTACATATGTACTTTAATTTGGATGATGTTTTCCTATCATGTGCATAAATCCAAAATTGAAAGATCTGGATTGGTCAAACCTTAGAATATCTAAAATTATTTTGCTTGGGAAAGTTAATCTATGAACAGACAGGCTGTAAAAATATAAATTCACATACACAGGTAAGACACACAGATGTGTCACGGGGTGAAATAAATCTGAACCTGAAGTTACTACTGAGGAACAGAATTTTACAGGTACCAATTTTTGTGCAAAGTCTTCCTGACATACACAGAAAATATTTCAAAGTGAGCTGTACTGTGTAATGATCAGATACTTACTAGTGACTGAAATAAAGGACAGCTGAATTGAAAGGCAAACTATGTAATTATGACAGAATGACAATTTATAGTAATTTATAGGTTTTATTATTATTCCTCTTTTTCTCTAGTTGCTATTTAAACTCATTTTTTCATCATTCAGACTTTTAAGTGATCAACTGTCAAACAATAATTTTAGAATTCAATTACACTTTACTAACAAAATTCAGTGAAGCAGCTTATATAAGACCACATAAATCATCGGATTGCAAATAACCTATTTTAAAAGCAGCAAAGTGCTACAACCATTTGTAATATTAATCCATTCACTAAATGACATTTTAACTTGATAATTCTAACAGTTTAAACAAAGCCAGCTCCATGACCAGCCATCACATGGGACTAGATTTGAAGAAAGCAGAAATATAAACCAGCATTGAATTGTGACCTGTTGCCCAGCCAGACCAGATTGATTCTGATTTAGATCTTTGAAAGCAAAACCATGTCAAACATGAAACTGTAGCAAAATTTAAGTACTCCTCTGCAGATGATTCATAAAGGGGAAAGGAACAGATGTGTTCAGGTGTTCCAGCTGCATTTGCCTTGGAACAATCCCCTTTAGGGACACTGGAATTATGGGTTGTTTTTCAGGCTTTCTGGTATATATTTTTCAGCCTGAAGAAATCTCTGGGAAGGCCTTATTGGGTGGGCCTTTCAGTTTAAAAAAGTGGCTTAAAATGAAGCGCGAGAGACTTTTTACCAGGTCCTGTAGTGACAAAACAAGTGTTAACAGTTTTAAACTGAAAGAAGGTAGCCTGTATATTAGGCAGAAACTCTTTACTGTGAGGCTGGTGAGACAGTGGAACAGGTAGTCCAGAGAAGTTGTGGATGCCCCACCCCTAGAAGTTCAAGGCCAGGTTGGATGTGGCTCTGAGCAACCTGGTCTAATGGAATGTGTCCCTGCCCATGGCAAGGGGATTGGAACAAAATGAACTTTGAAGGTCTCTTCCAAAGCAGTCTCAAATTCTATGATTTTAATCTGGTGGTTGTACTTGTCTTTGTGTCTCTTTCTTTCCTTCACACCCGTCCAGTTCTCAACTTTGGCAGCCTCTCCTCTATTTTTCTGTGTTAGTCTGTGGTAGCTTTTCTCCTCTTCTAGCTAACCAGCCATAATAATTACTGTTCCTGCTTACTTTCCTCTGTTTTTCCCAACCTGTTAACCTCTTTGTCACAATCTTTCTCTTTGCTATTCAGATACTTTTCCTTCTGAGGTATTGTCAAGGTAGCTTATGCCTTGGTACTACCCTCAGATGAAATCAAGATCAGTATTGCTATAGTGAGGAGAGTCATAGCAGTTAAAGAAACCTGCACTTGCTCTGTAGTTGGGATGTCAGTCCGTTATGACTCTCCAGCTGTACACATTAACTGTTCATCCTTTTTAGTACCCCTATACCCCAGCATAACTTAATGCCAGATGTGATGCCTGAAGGACTTGAGACAGGAGAGAATATGTACCATTGATCTCATCCTTCTGAAAACTCAGCTACCGAAGACTACTTCGTTCCTGTGTAATGCATGTGTCAGATGATTTTTTCCCCCTCTTCCTCTCAGAAGTTTTATTGTTTAGAAATCTTTACAGAGGTAGTTGAGACCACATCCCTATGTGTTCACTTATGCAAATTTTCTTCTCATTGATTTCTCCAGATTCACTGAACTTTGTGGCTAACCTGTATCCCAAAAATTCAGTTTGAAGTAAACACCTGTTAAGGGAAATTTCACTCCAAACAAATGAAGCTTGGCAAAATCTACCAGCAACTGAAAATAGGTTCCTATAAGAAGAAAAGTGAAGAAATTTTTGTCTAAGTGGTGTTGCTAGAGAGTGCTAAGCAGTCCCTATTCCATGAGCCTTGTGTGGTTGTATCATAAGGATGACAAGGCACGTATTGGTCTCTTCAGAAAGCAGTGGGACAGGGAAGCTCCTGGTGTTGCTCAAAGTCACAGTGGTGCTGGGGTAGACGGCAGTGAGTTTCACAGTGATGAACCCTGGCAGCTGTGGCTGTGGCAGTACTTGCTATCTTGCTTCCTTCTGTAGCTGGGATATGGTTTACAGAGTCACCCCTGGACCAGGACAGGAGTGTGTTGTTGTCTGACAAAGCATATCTGTGTACCAGCATTAGCCTGGCTTGAGATGCAGCTGACCATCTGGACCTTGAATTTCTAAAGGATCCTTTCCAAATCAGGCTTAGCACTTCCCTCTGCTCCATATTAATCTGGTTTTAATTCTGTTTCTTGGGAAATAAATTGCTGATATGTATAGGCCAGATTCTGTACAGCAGGAAGTTTTCACCTTAATTTTTTAGAGAGCAAATGATAATTATTTTTCATCTCAATGTTTGGGGATTTTTTAAGATTTGCTAGACAAACTCAAATAAAAGCATGGGTCTCCAAACTCAGTTGTGAATTAAAAAGCATTGTTAAAAGCTTTGCACAAGTTTTTGAGAGGAAATGAAAGTTTTAAATTCAAGTTTATGGCTTTAATTTCTCACAGCAAATTTTTATAAGTAGATGATTGTTATATAAATTATGTAAATGTTAAGTACCATTATTTTGATATATGTACTAGATTTAAAAAAAAAAAACAACACAGAGAAAAATAAAAATAATATTTTCTTTTTCCTGCTTCAATATTGAGTGGATGATGAAAGGAAACTATAGATAGTTTGGTCAGATGAAGGCAAATTTACAAAACTAGTTGCCTAGATGCAACCTCTCCTTTCCAAAGCAAAGTCAGGAATGAAGCTTGCTGCTAAAATATGTATCAAAGCTACTGAAAGATATAAAATGCATAGGGTTCCTTCAGCTCCTTAAGAGAATATATGTTTTGTTGAACAACTTCTTAATGCTTATGACATTTTGAAGTTGCATGTTCAACCAAAATAAATACATTTTCTGTTTATCATATTTTGTACCTAGCAATCTTCTGTTTCCTTTTAATTACAATAAAGAGAATCACAGAGTGGTCGTGGCTGCATGGCACCTCTGGACACCATTTAGCCTAATCCCTTGGGTCACCTAGAGCATGTTGACCAGGTCCATGTCCAGTCAGGCAGCTCCCTGTAATGTTTCTGAATACTTTTGTTTCTTTTGCTATTTTTAGTATTATCAAGGTATTTTTATTGAAACATTTAAATCAAGCATACAGAAGCACCTACCATAGTCTGTTTAACAAGGATAGACTTCCTTTGGTGGGAAAATAATTTTTTAAGATGATTTTTCTCTAAAAATCTTGTCCTTTTGCATGAGGAACACAAAGAGCTCTAAGGCTACACAAACAGGAAAGTCTGAAAATTCTTTTAAAAGAAAATTTAAACTAAGAGAATTGCCTCAAGGCTCACCCAGTTATCAAAAACACAGCATTATGTCTACAAAATAACCAAGGTGATCTACAACAAATAACAGGCAACCCTGATTCAGGCAGCAAAATCTGGGGAGAACAGGAAAGAGAAAGAACCTGTATCCAAGTTTGTACCCAAACAGTTTGTAGATTAAAGGTTATTTTCATTAAGACATGTACCTGTGGAAGGAGCAGACTCATTTTGTTGACACAAAGATAAAAGCTCTGCAAGTCTTCTTATGTATTTCTATAGTAAAAATACACATTGCCATATTAGAGAAGAATGGAGCAGTAAATACTTGGATATTTACCTATGGTGGAGTGTAAGCACTGCCTATCCTAGTTTGTTCTTTACTTGCGTTCTTCTTCCTTTACTGAATGTTTGTGTATTGCACAGATGTTGGCATTTCTAGCTTTCAGATTAATCTCAATGTACTCTTTGTCTAACTCTTTGTCTGTGCAAAGGAATGGGGGTCTAAAGTAGAAGTGCGTGGGATAAATCTCTTGTACAGTAGCAGGTAATGTAAATAAAATACTCTTTATATGTTTACACAAAAAGTTATAGGTATTTGGCATCTACTACATAGTAAAATAGAAATCAAATGAAGGACTTTACTGAGCACTATGATCTTTCTGAATGTCTTTGTCATGAAAAGAGCTCAATAGTTGGGAGGAAATCAATATCCTGCAAGGATGCCTCATACCATCACGTGGTCTTCTCTAAAGCCTAGGAGTTAATCTATAAATATTTGGCACTGTCTGTGCCCCAGCTGTGTTTCGACAGAAAGGTTTGTGGAAATTTTTACTTTTATGTGAGGCCACTTCTCAATGCGAAAGTGTCTCAGAGAGCTTGCTGTACTGCTGCTGCAATAATAGATAGGATTGCTTTTGTGCTTAGATGGCTGATATTTCCTTCAGTAGAATAGTGTTCACAACTTTTCTGGAACATCTGTGCCTGTACACAGTCACCCTTACAGTAATGAAGTGTTTCCTGATGTTCGGGATGAACCACAGCCCATTGCAGCTGGTCCTTTCACTGAAAAGAGCCTGGCTCCATCCCTTTTGCACCCACTCCTCATGTGTTTGTACACCTTTATGGCATGCCCATTCTAAGCCTTCTTTGGGCTGAACAATCCCAGATGTCTCAGCCTGCCCTGCTCTTGTGGTGGGTGCTCTGGTCCATGAGCCCCCTTCACAGCAAGGCCATGTTGCTGGTTACTTTCAAGTGGGTGGGTGTCCCCCAGGATCCTCCAGGACCTTTTCTGCAAAACTGAGGGACTCTGCTGCTTCCCTCTGGGCAGAGGAGGTGGAGGGCCCTGGAGCTGTGTCACCCCACACAGCTTGGTCCCTCATGCCAGCCCCCTTGTCCCAGTGGTAGAGCCAGTGTTAGTGGGCCCCTGGTGCAGGTGGTAGCACTGGTGCTGCGGTGGGACTCTGCAGGACACCTCACTCCCACCACTGTCCTCTACCTGCAGGTGGGTGAGCCAACCGCATGCTCTTGGTGACCCTTGTCTGCTCTGACCACGTGCAGGACACGGTGGAAAGGCTGGCACGGGGTGGGCAGGCAGCTCTCAAGGCTTCTCACTGCTGGATGCACATGAAGCAGAAGCACTGGCAGCTGCTGTTGGCACAGACTGCATGTCCACCTTGGCTGGGCAGATGAGGCACATGCCATCTGCTGCTGCCTCCCACCTCCCTGCCTGCTGTGCCTGGTTGACGCTAGCTGTGGTGACAGAGCTACTCTGCCCTTGAGCCTCCTTGCTGCCCACAGCCATATCCTGACAAAAGGGAGGTGCAAAGTGCCTGCCTGACCTTTTCTGGTCCTGGGAGCAACAAGCAGAGAAAACCCACGAGGGCAGTGGGAGACAGGAGGTCAGGGCCTCCCCGATGGTCTCCTTGAATCAAGGTTATAAAATCATCAGCCAGCCTTGAGGACTGCCTCCATTCTGCCTGCCATTCTACTGACCCCAGAGAGCCACTATGACTCGAGGTAGCACAGAGTACCTGCATGAGGCATAAGGGAAGACAGAAGAACTAGCCAGGGGTGTCAGTGATGCCAAGGCACTGGCACCTTCTCATGCCAACAGCTCTGGGACAGCCATTCTGAGGGACCTGCAGCCCTGCCCAGTCATGGTTCTCCCTTGCAACACTCCTGGTGTAGGACCACATCCCTGCCATTTGTATGTTTGCTGAGGCTTTGGACCAAAACCTGCAGTGCTGTGGCTGCTCAAGAGCAGGGAGGTTCGTGCCATTGCAGACGCCTCCCCGAGATGTCACTGGGTTCAGGGAAGGACAGCTGATATGGCAAAGCAGAGTGTCTCTGCTTCAGGAGATGTTGTCTTTTTTTATTTGACAATTTACAAAAGAGGAGACTGTTACCAGTGAGCAGCAAGTCTCTGTTTTATCCAGGGCATAGTCA
>JAOXXN010000364.1:18603635-18620448 GCA_026770055.1 Myrmophylax atrothorax | reverse complement strand
CTTTTCAAGAATTTCTAAACCTTTTCTTGTGGTAAACACAGCACAGAGAATGCTCTGCTGTGCTTAGATAACTTTTTTGGCACTGGGGCAATGAAGGCAACGCAGGCAGTGAACTCTGGTGACCTTTTTGCTAATGAAGAGCCTTGACTCAGCTCCTCTGAGGGCTGTCACAGGAGAAGGACTCACCTATGATGTTCACTGGGAAAGCCCCACAGACCAGAGAATGGTTGAGACTGGAATGGTCCTCTGGAGGTCACCTTGTGCAGTGCCCTGTGCAGGCAGGCCCTTCTAGAGCCAGTCACCCAGTGCCGTGTCCAGAGGATTTCCAAGTTTGTCCAAGGGAGGAGATTCCACATCTTCTCTGGGCAACTTGTGCATGTGCTGTTCCACCCTCCTAGTGTTCAGGGGGAACCATTTGTATTTCAGTTCATACCCCTTGCCTCTTCTCTTGTCACTGGGTGACCCTGGCTGACCAGTCCAGCCCAGCTTTTCCCCCTGCATGGGTAGTCCATGCACTGGAGCTCAGCCAATTTGTCTTACTGACTCTCTGGTGGACTCTTGAATATTTGCTTGCATTTTTTTGTCTAGGTGTTTGACAAATTTATTTAAAGTATCCTTTTCAAGATATTTGAAGTTTTTGTCAAACCTCAAATAACTGGAACAATAAAGGAAATCAAATTTAGACCTCATAAGCTAATAAAATATTTGATAGGAATGGAGTAATGAAGTAAATTTGCTGAGTGGTGTGACTAGGGTAACACTATTAATCAAGCAGTGATGTTTCAGGCAGTGATTATAATTTGAATCATTAGTTCTTCCTCTTCTTTTGTAAACCCTTCCAGCCCTCACCATTAAGTATTCAGGAAAGTATGTTTCTTTGACCTGTGCTAGCAGTAGGTCTCAAAACTATTTTTATTAAATTCTTTGAAGGGTCACAACCTACAGGATGCAATAAAGAGCTGTGTAATATTGTGCGCTAGTGCTTCCTGTGAGTCCTCTTGAATTGTGAGACTATCTTATCTGATACTTATTTAGCAAAAAAAGCACCTGTAGAAATGAAGCCAGGGTCTAGCAGAACTGAAAGTTAATTTTAACTTTATATACAGTGACCTTGTGAATTGATTCTCAGTATTATAATTTGTAAATATATATAAATATATCTTAAATATTTTTTGCTAAGGGTGACATTGTTGATCCTGGCTGTGGTTTACTGGGGTTTTGTGCCATTTTATTCTTGTCAGCTTCAAGAAAGAACGTGAGTCAGAATTTTTCCCTTTTCTACAGGGTCCAGATGAAACCCCCTCTCACTGACTGAGGTTGATACTTTAAGTAAAAGAGATATGCCAGAGAGAAAGAAGAGCACATTTTTCTTCTTCTATTAGTGGGATACTTCTGAAAAATGCAGAAACACTTGTTTGGGAGAAACTAATTTCAGAAGGATGTTCTGGTTTGTGAGATCACTTGGTGCTAGTCACTAGAACAAAAGTGAGACTATTTGTAAGAAAACTTTATAGCATTTAAATGAGCTAAACTCAGGCCTCAGAGTAGATGGTGAATACCCCTTTTGAGAGTTTGTACTCAAGATTATCAAACAGATTTTGCTGCCTGGCAGTTAGAGGGTTCAATGATTCTGATAAGTCTATTGAACAGAGTTGAGTGGGGTCATCTGGTAAAGCCAAGGACTGTGGTACTCCGGGAATCCTGTACATTTCTTCATCTATGCATGATTTCCTTACTTCTCATGGTTTCCTTACTTCTTATGAAGTAGCTTCCAAAGTCACTCAAGTGCTCTCAAGATTAATTAATTTTTTTTTTTCCCATGACTGCCTTCTACTTAAAATACACTGAGAAGAAAAACACTTGAAGACTTTGCTTGATAGAATCATCCCTAGTTTATTTTATACAAAGACTGCCTAGGCTTTTGGACTTAAATTTTAATAATGCATTCTTAAAAAAAATTGTGTCTGAAATTCATCCTTGGTAAATTTCATATTTTTGTCCTGCAATGTGGCCTTGGAAAGCAGCTGATGTACTGCAGCCTGAAGAGGAAAGTGAAAGCTAGACAAAATGTATGATGTGTTTCCACTGGGTGAAGTGCTAATGCTACAATATGGAAAAGAGAACAAATCTGTTCTTTGGTGGGGTCAGCTCCTTAAAATGAAGAACAGCCTTTTTGTGATGGCCGTGTGCTAGGCAGTGTTTGGAAATCCTGTATTGCAGGGATAAAGAGTAATTGACAGTTGGAAATGTGGATTTGGAGGTGATCATTCTGTTGACTGAGAACTGAATATGGTTTTTGTGGTTTCTGTAAAATGCATTTAAAATGGCAGTAAGTCCAGGAAGAAGAATGATAATCTTTTTCTGAGAAGAGAATGGGACAGTCTGAGTACACACAGCAGAACTGTATGTGCTTGGGGGCTTCTTCTGATGCTGTCTCTCAAGGCTGTTTACAAGTCATTGTGGTAAACAGCCAAAGGTGAGAAATCAAGATAGTACTGCAGGGAGATCCACAAGGATGTGTCAGTAATGGCCCAAATAAATCTTGCAAATAGCAATGTAAGTCTAGTAGTAGAGAATATTTAATGCGGTACATTCAAACTGAGTGAGAGTATTTGAGAAGAATATGAGAAGATGAAAGATATAGCATAAAGAAATCCAGGGATTTTTAGTCCATACGTACTAGTTAATTCTATGGAGACTTTCAGAAAAGAGTGTCATAAGCAAGATAGTGAGTCTGTCTTTCCAAAATGCAGTAAGAACCCTGCAAATGCAATTCAGACTTCAAGCCACATGTGTAAATGTAATGAAGCTGAGAGGTAATAACTGCCTTAAATATGCCCTGATCTAAAAGTCTTTCTATTTTTCCCCTCTTTTGACCATTTTAGTATGAGAAAATTAAAGGAGGCAGAGAGTGAAAACAAAAATTGTCTCAAACTAATTGCAAAGTAGAAATCAAAGATGACTCATAAAGTAATAGGGATGATCCAGTTGCCAGTTTCAACACTTTTAAAGAAAGGGTGACATTTACACTACAACGTAGCTGTGGATTTTTTTGACCAAAAATGAGGATGAGGAGGTTTGAGCAGTGGGAATGTGTGACTTACTGTGTACAGTCTGTGTTCCTTGACTTTACATTTCTTAGTTTAGCTATGCTTTGTCCAGGAAATTTTATTATGAGTGAGCATGCCTGCCAAGATGGTGCCATTTAGGGTTAAACAAGAGAGCCTGGTATATAAAGCTACTCAAGTAAACGAATGTTTCATGATGATTTATTTTCTCAACAGGACAAGTTTTCTAAACTTGGCTTTAGCTAAGTACTGAAGTGCCTGAACATGGGGACCCATGTAAGAAAATTTTAGACCATCCTTTATACACTTTAAGATATCTGAAGATTAAAATTACAAATGGAATTTATGCTTCTGTTCCTTTGAAAAACCTATTGTTGTATATTTACACAATTAGGTACCTAGCTAAATTTTGAATGTGTTTTTATTACAATAGACATAATGTCTATGTATGTTGGAAAAGCAAGAAGCTAAAAAGAAAAGATGCTCTAAATTGAAGATATTTATCTTCCTGATAGTTTAAGGCTTTTGTTATGCATCTTTCACAGGAAAATCCCTGAAATTTATTAATAATGCCTCTTCAGCTGTATCTGGCTTAGCTAGCATTGCTCACTAACTTTAGTATATCAGACATGAATAAGAACAGTTCAAGTAAACTTGGTATTCTGCAGAGAAAATTTGAAAAATATTCATTTACTTTCATGCGCTATTCTTCACACTCATTACCTTATATTAAAATGGAGTGCAAATATCAATAATGAAATAATTTATAACAGGTGGCTTGCAAAATTACACTAAATCTTCTGCCTTGCCTCAAAGTAACTTAAAATTGTTATTTTGCAGGGAATATGTTCAGGCTGTTTATAACCATGTATGAAAAATCTCAGAAATTGATAGGCCAACCAACAGCAGAATCATATATTTTCAATAGAAAATTAAAAATTAAACCACTATTAGGATGAAAAATTAAATTAAAGAAAAATGAAACTTTCTGAATGGAAGAGTTCTACATTTATGACATAATCCACAAAAATAAGACTGTTCATTTATAAGGTTTGCTTCATTAAAGATTGCTTTGGAACTTGCAAGCAACAGATCTTCTTTAAGTGATCTGTCCCTCACATATTTTATTAGACTAAGTTAACAAGCTAAATTGAAGTACATCATAGTTAAATTATTTGCCTGATTTAACAAAACATAACTCTGATTTATATCATAATCACTGATTATGATATATTTCATAGGCCCTATATTTTAGGCCTCTTGAGGTTGTTCAGCAAAAGACTCAATTTGTCCCAGGTATAGTTAGAGATGTAACTAGTAGTGCACCCGAAAAAGTTCCCTTCTGGTCTAGGGGAGATAGATACATGGTAATGTGATAGCACCCAGAAAGTAAGGTGGAGTAAAGGAGATTGTCCATACTGAAATTCAGGGCTAGAGATAAGTCTGTGATACAAACCTGATGCTCCTAGGAGGACGACAGGGCTCAATGAAAGAAATAAGAAAAAATGCAATCTTCTAATGCAACATAGAAAAGTAGAAATTTGCATTTCTAATCTTAGATACTAGCAAGTTTATTCTGTCATGCCATCATTGCTTGTGTAAGTAGAGTCCCTTATGCACTGTAAAATGGTCAAGAAACAGATTTTAGATGCTTTGTCATTCTGATACTATAAAGATATTTGTTTTTTCTATTTCTCATAAGAGTAGTTTTGATCCTTATAATTTACAATATGTCATGGTTAAGGATTTAGTACTTTCCTGTCTGGAAAGTCCAGTGCAGACTGTACATGGCATTTCCAGGCATCTGATAAGAATCAAGGGATATGCAGGGCAGAGGACTGCTTTATTTAGAAGCTGTACATAAAAGGAAATGCCCTAAGAAAGTTGCTTATTTGGAGCAAGATTTGTAAAGGTAAACATGTTAGCTTACTTAATAAAGATATAAACCCTGACAAAATACATATGTACACATGGACACTGAAGTATCATTTTAAATTATTGTCTCTCACATTGCCTATTTAAGAAATGGCATAAAATAATATTTTGCTTTAAACAGCGTCTTTTCAGAAGCTAATGTTTAGTAGTCACAAATATCATTGTGAACATATTCGTTATCAGTATAACCCCATCCAATGCTGGTGGGTAAAAATAAGTTTCTGTTTTATTTTGACCTGATTCATATGAAATGACATGGCCTGGGTATATGTATGGGAATTCAATAATGAAAGTTCCTACTACAATGTGGTTGTCTTTTTGATTTTTTTTTGGCTTTCAGGTGAAGTGTTCTCTTGGCCTGGAATGGCTGTAGTGCAGAGTTCTGCAGGAAAAGATGCAGATACTGAATCTGGTTTTCTAAAGAGGCTGAAGAAAAGGCTTTTAGCTGTCCTCCTCGATGCAGAATTGCAGTTTGGTTTTGTTACAGTAACTTTCTGAGCCTTTTGTTCCACTATGATGAAACCGTTCCTGGATAAACTTTGCCTGGGTCTGTGTTGTTTGACCCCTCTGCATGAGCTGATATTATCTCTTGTCCCATTAGCCAGAGTTCAGGCAGAGTTGCAAACCCTTTGTCAGAACATCATTGTCCATCTCTCAGGAAGGTTATGAAATTCATGAAGATGGTCATTTCATTCTTTCATACAATCCCACAGCATCTACAGGGTAATAAGGAGCTGTGAAGTTTGATAAATCAGATAAATATATGTCTTAAAGCAAAGCAGCTGTTCAGCTTCCTCCTTTCCCCTGACTGTGCAGTTCTGAAAGTGCTGTACAGTTCTCCAAAGCTTAATCATGTGCTTAGTGTATTTCATCACAGGAATGTGCTCCATGCATTCCAAGTCAGCAGGAGACAAGCTAACCCCAATTTGAGAGCCTGAGAAACACTGGATTACATTAGTATGCCCCGGCTAGCAAGTGTCAGGTGAATTTTACTATCTTAGGCACTGTTCTGTGACCATATGCAGTTACCTGTTGCCAAAGCTGCTGGCACAGCCTCTGTCAGAGGGAGCACAGGGCAACTTCACATTGAGTGATTTGTATGTCCTCATGGTACTTCATTTCTTAAGTCAGGAAGAAAAGAGATCCTCTAGCTTCACAGGGGGTGAAAAAGCATTCAGAAACAAAGGTTGTGCCATCAAACCAGAAATGTTGACAAGAGTCCATAAGGAATAAGTAGTAGGATACTGTGATCTACTTGGCTGTAAATATTAAACCTCTCTCCAGCGAAATATTGATTTAAACACTTATGTCTTGTCTCCCATCTCTCCCACCCTACATTAGCATGCTTTTTATCCTTTCAAGAACAAATTATAGGAAGCCAGTAGCAAATGCCCTTTTCCTCAGAAAATACAGTGAATACATAATGATAGGCAGTGGCCTGTGTAGGTATAGAAGTCCAGCATGCCTTCATTTTGTGCTGCTGTATTCAGCACAGTCACTAGTAATGCTGTTTGGAGTATCCCTTTGTAACATAGCACACAAGCTCAGTTTAACCACAGTTACACAGTGAGCAACACAGTGAAGCATTTCTTGGCCATTTTTGGTCTCGGTTACCTCTGTATGTTCAAGTGTTCCTGGGGATTTGGCTCCACAGGCCTTTTTGCAAGTTCTCTCTTTTCCACCAAGGTTTTTCCTGGCTGTTGCTTAGACTTCTTTTTGGGTACTAGCTTCTTTTCGGCTTTGCTGGGAGTCAAAGCTCCTTCTTACTAAGGGAGTCACATGCCTCTACACCTCCCTGATTTTCTTAGAGTTTTAGCTTATAAAAGATATTTTTGTTAGCTGGATTCTATGTTTTACATTTAGGAATTTTCCATTCCTTTGACCCTACCTCTTTTCTTCCTACCAGCGAAATTGGGAGGAAGGAGTTTCACTAAGATTTGACTTCCATTTTATATTAGGCCAAGGCTCTTTGCGCACTAAAACTCTTTCACAATTGCCTTTTTTGGAATAGATATGCATAGCATAGTATTCTTGTCTCCTAAATTCCAGGATTGTTTCTGGCAAAACAAAGTCTTGAAAACAAACACATAGAAATTACTGAGAATTGTTACATGAAGTCATTACTTCTTCATGGACTCAGTTCTCATAGTCTCATGCTTTTTACAACTTATGCTGCTCAAGAAGTTAAATTCAAGGAAATCAGCATTCTCTAGAAAACTTAAATATTGCAAAAGTGAGCCCCTGTGAGAAAAAGTAAAACAATTGTCATGTATAAACATAAGTAAATGGTATGGCATTTTGCTTCAGCCACTCATGTGGGCCAGAGTTGTTACATGTGTTTGACAATAGGATGACATTACTGTCTTCAGTCTGACCTGTGGCCACCCCTATGCAGCCTTGGGAATGAATGCAAGTGAGTACCAAGTACTTAGGAGCCTTCCTTCTAATATCTGCCACTGCAGTTAGAGAAAGGTCATATCTGTCTCAAAATCTAATGAAAACAGTAAGTTTCAGTGTTCTCAGTGAAACAAATTCTGGAAACTCCTTTCAGGTGGCATGAGATGTTTTGTTTCCATTTTAGTGATAATTCTGCCTTCTCCAAAACTAAAACATTAAGAGTTCTGTTGAATGGCAGATAGAAGTGTTCCTTTTCTAAAAAGGTCAAAGCAATTTTTCAGCTTGATGAAAACATACTTTAGCTCTGCAAGCACCTTTCTGAAGAAAACTTACTTTGAAATTAATAAATTTCCATATAGTCATTTTTCCTTGATGAAATATCTCATGGAAAAAAAATTTAACTACCTGGAGAAATGTCCCAGTAGTAGCTCATGCTTCTCAGACCTCTGGATGGAAGATGTTTTCAGCTCTCCCCGCATTCTCCTCAGGTTTGCACTCCTGGTTGTTTCAGTGATGAGAATAAAAATTGTTTAATTCCTTCATGTTCACATTTTGATACAGTTGTGTGATGTGTTGTCAATAGTTTCATTCAGTCTGAGCTAAGACTTACAAGGACCACAGGTAGGATGTCCTCTGTATAAAACAGCCAGACATTTGTGTTAGACAAGAACAACCACAGGACACGTGGATAACCAAGAATTTTTCTGCGGACAGCAAACACAGCCAGAAGTTTAGAAACAAGGTTGGCATTAGTCTTATGGCATTTTGATGAAGTGCAGAAGAAAAACCAAGAACGGCTGTTAAGACTCATGCTGAAACCAGAGAAAGGCTTAGCCTCATGCACAAGATAGAAGGGTGAAGTTAATTTGTAAGTAGTTGCCTATAGGAGGGTTTTGTAGTTAAATTTACCATATTGAGCTGAAGATTTGAGGTGCATTTTGAAGAAGCGAAGAAATTGAGGCATGACAGCATCCAGTTTGCAAAAATGAGATGATTCTTCATGTCAAAGTCTCTTGAAAGTACACTACAGGAAATGCAGGGGGGAAAAAGTGAATAAGTAAATATGGAACTGAGAGTACATACACAAAGATTCTGGGTTTAAAAAAAAGCCAAACAAAAAACCTTTATACAGGATGTTTTATAGTAGTCATTATATTAAGAAATTCCAGAAGAATGTCAACAATCTTACCATAATATTGCTAGGACTGCCAGGACTGCAGGTCTCACTCCCTCATTTCTGAGTGACTGACTCTAATTCTTTTGATCAGCTGAAGTGTATCTAGTAGATGATTCAATTTGCCATAGTGTAATGGTAGAAGAAGTAGCTATACCAATAAATATTTTTCATATTTAATTGAATTTGGAAATTATGGACATGGCTGTTTAGAGTTTTAAATTGATAGTTTTAAAATGTAGCTGCAGATGTAACCTTAAATGCCTGCTTTGAAATTGCTTCATTATGGAACCGAAAGGAACACATAGAGAAATGGCAGATGAAATTAATGCATGTGAACAATCACCCATATCTACTGATTACCTGTTTTAATTTCACTTTTCCTGTGTGCTGATGATGTAGTTACTTTGTTTTGATCTTTGAAAGCTCATTAGGAACACTCATTAAGCCTCAGAATACTCAGTGAAGTATAGCTGCTACTGTTACATGCAGAGTGCAGTTCAATAACCTTTTCACATTATAACAGTTTAACAGTTTGGTGGTAATCAGGAATAGTACCACAGAGATGGACTTACCGAAACGTGATATAGATAAAAACAAACACAGGGATGTCAGGCTGATGGATTGTATAGGCTAGCAAGCCTATAATATTTTCAGGTGCTCAGAGTTAAACTTTGTCACAAAGAGATTGGAAACTAAATGAAAAGTACCGACATTTCAGTTGTACTTGTGCAGATCGGTTCTTTTAATATCCTTCTCCTTTCTGCTCATTCCTTCCTGTTAAGAGTCTTTATGCATTTATTCTTTCACCAAAGTCTAAATTTTATTTTAATTATGTTGTTTTCTGTCTCCTCCTTCTCTCCTGGGAAGAGATCTCTCAGGTTCTTTCCTAATCTCTGCCCAAACTTCCTGAATTTTTAGCAATGTGTGGCACATCAGCATCCTTAGATCCTTCCTGTGAGACTTGGGTTCTGTTGCTTTTTGACTGAAATGGGATAATATGTTGCATTTAGATGTATGACAGCTCACAGACCACTTGGAAAACAGCAAGAGTAGGAGGGCACAAGCGAGCTTCAACTCTGTTGAGGGATGAAGATCATACAAAATTCTGAAGGGGAATTTCTTGGTTTGTGTGTGGAGGAAAAGCATGCTCATCCCTAAATGAGAAATATAAAAGTTTACATAAATTATTAGCTGAGAATTATTACCTGCAACTTTTCTTGCCCAGAACAGACCCTTTCCTTTTGGCTTAATCTTATTTCTCAGTCCATTATTATTAATTTCTCATGAGGCATGATGAGAAATTATAATTTTTCCCATGATACCCATTCAACTGTGGGAAATTTTCTTCATTGGATAGATTATATTCTCTTCCTGCTCATTCTGTAATTAAGACATTTCCTGTCTCTGCCATCCTTTCCTGTCCTTCCTTCCTCCCTCCCTCTCCCAAATGTGTTCAACAGCTCTTTGGTTTCTCTGTTGCACATTTGATTCTCTGACTCATATATCAATAAAAAAACCTGCCACAGATGAATAGGAGAAAAGCTGAGATGTCTCTCAAAATGATTGTTTTTTAAATGTTGCTTGCTTCATCATACCTATCCCATCATGGAGGGTGTGACAAGCCTTGGTAAATTTTGGAGGTTTGGTTAGTCCAGTGACCTCATGAGGAAGTCAGGAAACAAAGGCGTTGGGATGTTCTGTCTGCTGTAGTCTCTCTGTAGCAAGACTCAGAGGGAGACTGTTCAGTTACTGTCCTTGGGCTGGGCAAAGAAAAAGGAGGTTCTCTCCTCTGTTTGCAATCCTGCGCCATCAGAACAGGGAATTGAGTGAAATGGAGTCCTTCAATTAGGGCGGAGTTCTAATCAACATCAGCCAGGCATGCGGTTTGCTGAGTCTTCTAGCTAAGCTATGAGGAATCTCTCTTTCTGGCAGTATTAAACAGAAGCTTAAAACATCAATTGAGGTTGTGTCTCTGATTTAGCCTAACAAATCATCTGCTCTGTTAATCTGGGGCAGCTATATCTTGTGGAATTGTTGCCAGGGCTACTTTTCAGCTTTGAGCCAGCAGCATGCGAAGCCTGAGGGCAAGTGAGTCACCCAAGGAGGAGGGAGCTGGGGCAGAGCTGGGATTGAGAGAAGTAGGAAGAGATCATCACAGGACATCTTTATCCAAAGGGAGAAAATGGTTTTATTAATTTTAACTGGAAGACCAGCCAGACTAGTAGCATGATGCTATAAGAATTATTTTCAGTATTATCAGATGCTCTCCAGGAGTACAGTGAATAAAAGGTTCCTGTATGGTTGTGAATCAATGAATTAGAAAAAAACCTGATTTATTTACAAGCATAATATTAATATTTTGTCACTGCTAATTACTCTTTCAATTTAGAATAAAAGGCATTTAATTTTTAAAAAATTATGTTCAGCCTCAGTTATAATGGAACTAACATTTCTTAATTGCAAAAAAAAATTGTGTAGTCAGCATGGCTTTTGATGGGAATGAGAATTTGTAGTGCAATTGGGAAAATGAAGGCTTTCCACCTTACAGATAATCCAGTTTTCAACCTGTTTATTATTTGGGCATATTCTTTTTCAGCCTCAGAACAATACAAGTCTTTAATGCTGGATGAATTCCATATTAAACCAGATTTTCCAGGATACTTGAACTATTGTTTGTTTTTCCAGTTATTAGATTACCTGCTTATATGACGTTTGCCTTGAGATGGCTATTCTTTAATATCGTGTGTCAGTGGCAGAGGAGATTATGTTGCATCACATTCAGCAGAAGGCCATTCAGCAGAGAAGCTTGATTCATCCCAGGTGGGCTAATTTAGCACGATTAAGTATAAGCAATTCAGATATCTGAATCTCATTGAAATGTCAGTAGTGGCAAATGTCAGAGGCCCATCTTTCCCTAATATAGAATAACAGAATGGTTTGGGTGGGAAGGTACCTTAAGATCATTTAGTTCCAAACTCCCTGTTATCAGCTGGGAACCTTTTACCAAACCAGGTTACTCAGAACTTCATTCAGCCTAGTCTTGAACACTTCCAGGGATGGGGAGGCCACTGCCACTCTGGACAGCTTATTTGAGTGCCTCACCACCCTTATGATAAAGAATTTCTTACTAATACCTAATTTAAACCTACCCTCCTTCAGTTTAAGGCCATTGTCCCTTGTCCTATTACTACGTGTCCATGTGAAGAGTCCCTCTCCAACCTTTTTGTATGTCCTGTTTAGATACTGAAAAGTGCTGTAAGTCTCACTGAAGCCTTCTCTTCTCCAGCCTGAACAACCCCAATTCTGTTAGTCTTTCTAGCCAAGAGAGGTGCTCCTGCCTTGTGATCAACTTAGTGGCTCTCCTCTTGATTCATTCAAACAACTCCATGTGTTGTGTTGAGGACCACAAATCTTGATGCAGTACTCTAGATGGGGTCTCAGCAAAGCAGAGTAGAAAGGGAGAATCACTGCTCTCAACCTGTTGGCCACAGTCCTTTTGATGCAGTGTCTTAGTTTAGAAGAAGTTAAGATGTTATTATGGACTAGGAAAGAAAAAGGCTTTCCCACTCTTCCAGAAAGAAAAATCACCACAGTGTTGAAATTTAGGAGTTTTAATCAGGAAAGACATATGTGAAAGAAGGATAACAGTTTTTATCTATAATATTATATAGATATATAACCAAGACTAGGACAAAACAGACAACTACCCTGTACCCACAAAGAAAAAAACCCAAACCCCTTTAAATGAAACTGAATTTGTGTCTCTGCTCCTTTTCTGGTGCAACTATATTCAGAGACAGCAGGGGTTGCTGCTGTACCTCAGCTGGCAGCGAAGTGACTCACAGTTTCTCCAGTAAGGCAAAGACAAAGATGGTTGGAGAGTCGTTGACTCCTCTGAATCATTCATGTGGAGGGACGGAGGCCAATGAAGAGGATGGGGTAGAACCATCTGGCAGGCAATGCAGAGTCCTCTCCCTTGTCCTCTGGTCAGGAATGAGAGACTAGAGATGGGAATCGATGATGGTGATGCTCACTCCCTTGTAGATGGAAAGCTGGCCCAGGAAAAAAAGATCTGTAGCAAAGGACCCATGACCTGAGGCTCCTTTTTCTCTCTCTCTCTCTCTCTCTTTCTCTTTCTCTCTCTCTCTCCAATGAGCAACACAGAGCAACAGAGCTGAGCGAGGGTTGTGGATGGCCAAGACCAGGGCAACTCAGCTCTCCCGCAAACACCTTCACCAGTCTGGCAAACAGTGAGGGTTTTTTTCCCTCTCTGCCCCTAGCCCTCACTCAAGCAATCAAGTTGGAATTCAAAGTAGTTGTCTACTTCTGTGTTAACTAGTGGCATGGGGGTTGGGCATTAGCTTTTGAATTCTGTAGTGGAAGGGAGAGAATTTCTTTAACATCCAAAAGTACAACACACAGCCCACTGTGCAGCTGGCTTTCTGGGCTGCAAATACCCATTGCTGACTCACACTGGTCTTTTCATCTGCAAACACCAAGTGTTTCTGGCTTGGGCTAGTCTCAATCCATTCTCCACCCTCCCTGTACTTCTTTTTGGGATAGCCTCTACCAAAGTGCATGATCTTGCATTTGGTTTGAAAACTGAAGCCATGCTTGGTACAAGCTTTGTCTTACCCACTTCTGTAAGTACATCTGCAGGCAATGAATGATAAATTCAATATTGGACTGTTTTAAAAGAAATGTTATGTCTCTTTTCAGTTATTCAAAATATGGTATGTTTGTTCAAATCAACAAGAACTAAATACCTACTTTCTTTTTTTTTCATTTCTTTCATTTTTTTAATAGTAATAATATTGAATTTTATTCTGTGTAGAAATAGAAATTTCTGTTTTTTCAGAAAGTAAATATTCTGAAACAAAATCTCCCCTAAAGAAAATCTTTAGCTATCTCCTATCCTGATGTTGAAAACACATAAAAAAAGGAGATGGTAGCAATTTTTCAATAACCAATGCTGAATTTCAAATAATAAATCAATGATCCTTTAGCAAGATTGAAGTAATTTTGTTTTTTGTTATGCTGGTTTGTCACAACTTGTTAGGAGGATTTATTTCCCTTTGGGACCATGACACTGCTGCCATGACAACGGTAATTCACAAAGCCAGATTCATCCCATGATATATAAAATTATGGAACCTGTCTAGGATGTTGCTGAGTATTATGTACTTTTTTTTCTTTTGTTAGTAATTTAACTTGGTGGGTGGATAATAACACCATCACAGTTTGGAAGCTTTCTGATGCCTATTTTGAGTCTCTCTGTCCTATATGGAAGCTTTTTGGAGAAAGTTCCAAATCTAATACAAAACCTGTTTTGCACATGATAAGCCCTTGATAGGATGCAGCAGCATTAGCAGTGGTTCAGGTAATTCAACCAGATTGGTTTATGTGTGTGATCTTCATAGCTAGATTTTATGACTCGAGGTCATTTTCTATTACATTTTGGTCAGAAAGGGAATGTTAGTACAATTTATTCAGTACCACATGCTTGTTCTCAGGCTATATGACAAATACAGTCTATTTCCTAGGCATTACAGGGAGCTTTCAGCAGTAGAAAAGTCTGTTTTAAGCTCAGGAGCATTAAAAAGTTCACATCCAAGTTTTCTTTCTATAGGAGAAATACTGTAGTTTCCAGTGCAATCCCGATATCAGCTTGATAAGTAACGGTGATTTTATCAAGCCCTTGCCATGACATGTCTAATTTAATGCAGAATGTGCCTGACTGCCTTGCATTTCATCAGTTCTCATTTTCCAGTTAATTTTTTTTCCAATAAAATACAGGTGAAATAGGGAAGTATTTGCACTTTTTCTTAAGTGATTTAAAAAGTAAAACAATGGGAAAAAAAAAAGAGCCTTCCCACTTCCAAAGCATTTTACAAGGATTAATTTTACCTTCCAGTGACTTGTGCAGAATTGACCAGTGTCGGCAATGGAATCACAGATTTTCTGCTTTCCAGTTTACACACATTGGCTGTCACAGTGACATGGAGAATCTTTAACCTGCTCCTTCCCCTATTCTCTATGAGGCTGTTCAGTGTCTGAGCAGGTTGCATTGTATAAGTTTGGGAGTGGTTATTTAGCTGGGGGTAACACACATTCCTGAGCATCAGTTCTCCCTTATGGTGAGAGAAAAGACTGATATGAATGATATTTTTTAAGCAAGGTGGATTGACCCACGTGCTGTCAGTTAGACTACATTCAAATCAATTATTTTTGCTCTCCTGCTGTTCTGTTCAAAATCTTCCAACTGGACTTTGACAGGCTGCTCTTAGGTCTGTGTGCTGCATGCCTGGAGTTTTAAATTCTCTTTGGTTTTTGGACCAGACCCAGGACTATAGAACTGATAGTGTTCACTGATCCCTTGTCTTCTGTGAGTGGAGACATCCCTTCCTGTATTGCGACCTTCTGATACAGCGGCAATGAGTGCTATACTGTTTCCGAAAGATGCCTCTATGAGGATGGATGGTCCCACTGAGATTCTTTTAGTCTCTGATTTCCAAGAACAGAAGATTGTGAAGTCAAATCAAGCCTTTGTACTGAGAAACAGTGACTCATTTTAGATATTTTAGATTGATTGTAGGCTGAACAAAGCATTAATGTATATGTCTGCCATTTCTTGTAAGTAGTTAGTTCATATCATGTGTGCCCTTTGGACTTTGAATCAGGTTCCTTTCAAATTTTCAGGTCTCGTTTGGTATGCAGAGCATTTCTAAATTGCATCATTCTTTGACCTCCCCAGTCTCTGAAATGTCCTCTGTTTTTCTTCCATTCTCCTGGGTCCATTTTCTGTTTTCTAAATAGATATACCTCAGCACTTCAAGGAAAATTCTACTACATTCCTTCACCTGACACTTCCTGTCCTTACCGACAGGGCAGAACAAATCTGTTTTCACAGATTACAGGTTTTTGGTTTTTCTGTGTTGTGGCCATCTGAGTGGCCATTAGGACTGAGCCTCCCATGTTTCCATCTTACAGAAATTTGCATTCTAGGTACTAAGTAGCAAAATTGTGTATATCTTGCTATTGGTGTTTAGTATTGCAACAACTTCCTTAAATCAACCAGAATTAATAAGCTTTTGTGAGATACATTGAACAATCATTGTTGAGGTGGTATAGAAATCAAAAGAAAAAGACTTTGGATTTCATAACCATTCTTAGAACATACGATTTTTCTCAGTATTTTTTTAAATGTTTGCTGTGTCCAGACTTCTGCTTCTCAGTATTTATCCCTGTGTGGGGTCATTCTGACAGTAAGTTACTGTGGCATCTTCCATAATGCTGGACTGGAATCAGTCTCAGTGAGAATCCCTGTACGCAAATCTGTGGTTATTTACTGTGGATGCCTTTGAAAATCTTTCTTGTATCTGGTTGCAATTTTTTTTTTTACCTGTTAGAAACTTCTTTTTCTCTTCTGTCTCTCTCTCATTATCTTGGATAACTGTACTCCTTTTTCAAAATTGGCTTTGATCTCACTTCTCTATACACTGCCTGTGGATAACACAGCAATCAATCCTGCCTCTCATCCATTATAAATCTAGTACAACACTGGGAGCAGCAAAGTCTGGTGTTGAGACTTGGCCACCAAAGAGGAAACTGTTGGACTTGCTGTTGAGGGTATAATTAATATTAAATAAAATATCTCCCCTCTTATATTGGGTGCATATGCCCATATATGACAATACCTTTTTCCTTCGCTGAATCCTTCTTATAATTTTCCCCTTTTATTTTCCATGGAAGGAAAGAAAAAAGGCTTATACTTAATTTGAATAAAAATTATCTTTTTACAATAGAAATGTTGAGAATAGCTCCAGTTGTCAACCAATTCTAGACATAGCTTAATTCTTTGCTAGTTCAATTACCATTACATCTTGGGATAGGACTTGTTTTTTCCAAATAATTTACCTACAATTTCCACTGTTTGCACTATTTTCTGAAACTTTTGACTGGTTTAGTGAGCTGAGACTCACTGGAAGCTGGAAGTTGAGTTTAGGACTACAGAGGCAGTGAATATACAAGGTTACAAACTCTTGGTTTACTGTAACTCATAAGGTAATATTACACAGCCTCCACTTGTTTGCATCTTTTATAGGGAATCTTATTTAAATTCATTAATTTGCATTGATCAGTGAATATTGAACATTGACATTACTTAATACATGACATATTGCCTTGCGTAAGCTCCATTTCTGTACTACTTCAGGCAAAGGCAGAGATCCATTTT
>JAOXXN010000364.1:18591780-18603535 GCA_026770055.1 Myrmophylax atrothorax | reverse complement strand
TATTGTAGGAATCATCATTGATGGAGGAGAAAATGGACAAAAATAAGTCAGTAATATAGGGAAAAAAGAATTTTTATAAAGGAATTATAAGAGGCAAAGTTCATTTAAACCTTTATCTGTCTCCTTTCATCCTACCTCCTGTCTGGACACAGGACTGTAATGATGTAGAGGCGAGGAGGAGTGAGTATTTGTAAAACCAGGAAGAATATGAAGTATAAAAAGATTCACACAGAGCTGAGGATATGTTTTTGCTGGATTATGCATCAGTCCCGTGTGTCAGACACAGCTACTTGAACTGAAGCTGAGATGCAACTTGGTGGAGGTTAAGACCTTAGCTGAAGGTTAAGGTTAAGACATACCTGAAGTACCATTTGGGTTGAGTATCAAAACCCTGTGCTGATTGCATGTATATTAAATACCAACAGTTTGGCAAGACCGCATGAGCTTTTGGAGAAATCAGTCTTCAGCTCAATGTAAAAGTAGAAGGGGTAAAGGTTTGTGGTATTTCTTTCAAGGCTCTTATGTGAAAAGGAGGGGCAGAAATGCAAAGATTCCTTGTCCCAACTGTATTAATATAAAGTTATTAGCTAAAAGTGCCCTTGGAACAATCAAAGCTTTATGAACCCAGCACTGCCTATCAACCAATGGACAGAACACAGGTTGGAAAGATTTTTTACCTTCATCTGAGGACCACACTTTAGCCAGGGAGAACTTGTTGGCTGTAAGCATCTCCAGAAAATCAAAGTCTTATTACCCCCAATACTGCCTGTCAAACAGTGGACAGCACACAGGTTGGAGACCTCTACTATGAGACCACACATAATAGCCAGGAAGAACTTTCTCTATGAAGATATTAGATATAAGCGTCCTTGAACATTGAAGTCTTATGAAGCCAATACTACCTGTCAAACAATGGACAGCACACAGATTGGAAGGGTCTTTGACACTCTGCTATGAGGATCACACTTAATAGCAAGAACTTTCTCCATAGAAGCTCCCAAAATAACTTTTATTAATACAAGTATGTGACAGTTACTGCAGGTTTTGCGTTGCCAGTGATAATGTTTAGCTGTGTGATTGTATTTAATTGATGACCAAAAACCCCAAGAGAAACTAGCACAAAACACATTTGACAGAGACAGGCAACCTAAACTTAAGTTTCAATACAGCAGTGTACCCCACATGACAGACTTAACTAACAATAGAAAGTACTAACCAGAAACACAACAACTTAAAACACAAATCTAGAAACCCTCCAGTAACACAGAACAACAAAATGACTTTCATACCACCTTCTCTATAACACAAAGCAAAAGGAAACCATATAGATGTTTCTTGTTAACACACCTGTTAAAAAACTACACAGTATAAAAGAACACAACAAATACTATAAAGTAAGATATATACCTAGTAAGTTGCAAAGTGTATCAAAACACAGTTAGTAAATAATAAATACGGTGCCTATAGAGTAAAGATATAGCCAAGTGAAATTAGTACCAATGTAGCTGTGAGGTAGAAGTGAAAGCATATTATAAGGTACTTTATAAGGTGTAATGCGATAGACATAGTATAAGATAGAATGTATAAAGTAATAGGTATTGTAAGAGAGTAAAGTATAACATGGAATATAAAGTGTAGAGAGTATATGATTTTCTTACCCCTACATTGTCCAAAGAGGTGGAAGGGGACAGGGCAGCTGCTCTCAGCTACCTCTGCAGAGACGATAGCATTTCTCCCCTCTTTTTCCTCATGTCCAATTGCTTTTATATCTTTTTATTTTTTTCTTTTAGGTGGTTTGGGTGGCTTTAGTCAATAATTGGTTTTGGGGTGATAGACAGATGACCATAACATAGGTCCGAGGGGCTCTTTATGTTCCCAGAAGATTTTGCAAAGGTTAGCCATGTCATCTCCACAACACTCTGCCCTGTGTTAATCGTATCAGTCTGGCTTTAGCACCTTTAGAAGGCCACTGGGATGTCATTGTCCTCTGACAATGATTTTGGGAGCATCCCTCCAGGGGCTGAGATGTTTTCCCTCAACTCATCAAGAGTTTATTAGGGCTATCACCCCACAGCTCTCTTGCAGTGAAACTCTTTGTGATGTGAAGTCAGAAAGACACTTCAAAGTGCAACTTAATTAGAGATCTGAAACTTAAAGAATTTTATTTATAAATTGAAAAGTTTGTTTTCAAAGAATATTAAATTGGAAGAGTCAAATGATGACCAGATTAATTTGGTTTAAAAGTGTAGAAGAAAACCTAGAAATGTGAAAGTATAGCTGTACTCAGTTCCAGTGGTTGACGTGCTGTGGCTCTGATACATATGCTTCAGAAAATATGCAGAATCCTGTTTGCTTTTGAATTTAGCTTGGTGAGGACTGTATTTTCTTCCTCATCTCTGGTTCTTGTTTTCATTCTTTAGATCAATATGTATTCTTTATAGATCAAATCACAGGAGTTCTCTGAAATGCACCATGAAATATGTCAATACTTGTTTTAATGGATTTCTAGGGTATTTCATGAATCACCTTCAGTTGCTGCTAAATTGAGAAGTTTTACCACCTGAGAGGTGATAAAGGCTGTAAATCAGCCAGTTTGAGGGACAATTAACACACATTTTATATCAGAGCTGAGAAAATCCAATTCCAAGTGCTTCCCATTGCCTATTTCTGGGATTTTTTTTGTTTGTTTATCTTGTTTCATTATGTTTTATTTACAAGGTAAAGCTATTCTGATACTTGTCTAATATTGGGCAGTCATTTAAATGCAAATATTGCTGAATGCTAGTTGGCAAGACAGATTTATTAATCTCTAGTTATTTTACTAAAAATGTTCTGATTGGATGGATGGATAGGTGATTTCAAACTGTACTTCTTTCTTTATGCACTTCATAGCAATGGGTTTCAGCACCAGTTCACACTGAAAAGTAGGTGCACAAGAGATGTATTAACTAGATCATGGATGTACAGAAGGCACGTGTGTTTTCTATAAGAGAAGATAAAAGCTATTAAATTGCCAGAGGAATGAACTTACTTTCCAAAAGTCTCAGCTCAGGTTTTATTAAATATTTGAGTTGCTAAGATGCCAGTGTATATTGGATTCTGAAAGAACCTGGAAGATAGTCTGTGGCAAGTCCTGGTCCCAGACAGGTTATCTTCAGTTGTTCAACTTGATAGAATCAGACACAGCTTCAGAGCCATTAGAGTAACAAGTTTATTGCATAAACAAACTTTTCTAAGAGAACAACCCTTTTCTTTTAGTATTAAGTTTCCAGCTGACATCTTTATACTAAACTGAAGTTACTAAATAGCACCAGTCAGCAGAGCCCTCTGTTGTTTGCGTCACGCTGCACTTCGTGATATTACTCTCAGGATTATTAGACCAGCATGAAATTTTTTCACTACTCTCTTTTTGTACATGCAATCTTGCTCTAGTGAACCAGTTTGTTCCTGGTACTTATTCCTCTTGAAGTAACATTTTTTTACTTTGCAACTTCAGAGGGGTAAAAGGTCCAGTTAATTCTGCTTAAAAGGAAAACAAAACTAAACAAACGAAAAAGTTGTTAATCAACACATAATTAGCAATATCAGGTTGCAACAAAACCTTAGATTGAATAGAAGACATGTAGGCCATCTCACTCTGCTGGGGTGTCCACTTTCTTGTGTTTTCATTATTGAGACTTAGAATAAGCATGGTGCAATACCAGATGGCTCCTAAACTACTTTCCATGTGTTTGATTTTCTTCTCCTTGTCTGCCTTGGCTAAATGACTACCTGTGGTTCACACTCTTCCTGGCATGGTTCTGAAGATCAATGATCAGAGGAACATGAGTACCTAGGACATGCAGAAATCCTCTATTTTGTGCTTCCCAGTCACTAAAGATTACACAAAATAATTCTGTTCTAGTCTGAATGGTTGTGAAAGATCAGGGGTTTAAACATAGGAGCCATGAGATACACATAGATGGATGCAAACATTGTGGGCTAGTACAGGCAAATCCAAACTATTCATGGATGTTTCTGCAGTGGGTACTCCTTGATCAGACATTGTTTGGGCTTCTCTTTCATAATTCTTCTGCTTGATGAAGAATTGTTACTTATGCTGCGACATTTTACAGCATAATTTATGGCTAAAAAAAATATCAGAAATGACTCTAAGGTACTTTGGTTTGGAATGAGTGTAATAAAGGTGAAGCAATTAGGGATAGTGAAGTTATATTTTGAAACAGTTCCTGTTTATCCTCTTAGTTTGTGTAGAATTTATTTGTGGCAGAAGTGAAAAATCTTCAGCTTTAAACTTGAAATATTTTGTGAAGTTTCCCCTAGGTAATGATACAGTCAGCTTTTCGGGGTAGAACATCTTATATATTCTTCAGTTTTAGTTGTGCAAGTGTATGTTCAGTTTTGGGCTCACAGGAAAAAAACTGTAACAGTTCACCTGATTCTGAAAGGTGATTTTGTGGAATCTACTAGAGACTCCAGGACAAAAATAGTCAATTTTCTTTCTTTTTTTTTCATGTTCTTTCCTTCTTACACTCTGTTTAACTCATTTGTTCTTTCCCTCTTTTCTCCTGTATCAGTAGTGCTACCTGTTAACCGTAAAAGTTTCGCTCACCCTAAAGCTCTGCTGAGTGCTGTATCCTGTATCTGATGATGGCCTGAAGTGAATGCTTACGGAAGAGCACAAGAGGGCATGTATAGGAAAATGCTTCCTCTGACCTTGCCTCACAGCTTCTGACATGGTGATTTACATTGCAAACTAAACTAGAGGTTTGAATTCCAAATATCTGCTTTGTTTTGGGTTAATTCCAGAAAAGCCTAAAGAGGGAAAATAACAAATGAGTAGATTTTTTCCAATTCTAAATATAAAAACAGTCTCCACTTCTTGATGACTAAAGGACTGTTGCTTTGCAGGCACTATGAGCAGTCCTTTAAATGTTGTGAATATCCTGTCACTTCATAATGTGTTTCAGTACTAGACGATCCTCAGGAAAACAGAGGTTTTTCCAATAAAATGAACAACAAATATATGTATTTTTTAAAGAATAAAATGTGAGTTACATTACTGCTTCATGTGTTGCAAAATAATTTTCAAGGTGCTTCATGTGATTAGAATTTGGAACGCAATATGACCAACAAGGCTTTTTTTTCTGTTGGATGAATGTAAAGGGATTTGTTGTACTATCCATATTAAAATAGAGAATGTTGTGCTGCTTATTATCTAATACGTGAACTCATACTATTTTTTCTGCACTTGTATTTAGAATACAATTAAAAATGTACAGCTTTGAGATACATTATTTATTATATTTATAATGTATATATATGTAATCTTCTATAACACACATATTTCTTCCCAAGACTCACAATGAAACAGCTAAGATACTCTTGGATTAACAGCTTGATGAAATTGTGCATTCTAAACAGGTATGACAACAGCAATTGCTGAGATATACTGCCATACTAGTATGCCTGCATCATGGAACAGTATAATTATTTTCAATGTGTTCTAAAATAATTATAATATTATCTTTGGGGGCATATTTACTTGAAAATCTGGAAAATTCTTGCTAAGGGCAAGTGCACTTGTAATTAATACCTATAGGTCTGAGTTTCTTCCTTATGAATTTGTTAGTAGCTGCTTTAAGAATTGGTCTTAAAATCCATGTAAACTGTGTATGTTCTCGTTTAATCTTCTGTAACTTTATATCTGCCAAGGTTGGACAAGTCGCAAGGAACACTAAACTTTGGGGATTTTGATGATCACCATTAACAAAAGATTCAGATGGCTAACCTAATAAGGAAGTGTAAGATTCAGAGACTCATTTCCCAGCTCACTATTTTTTAATTTCACTTCTAAGTCTCACTGCACACATGCACACACAGACACACACACATGATCTTTGACAAAGAAACAGATTTTCCTAAGAGATTTATTATTCTGATTGGAGTGCAGTCCTTTGGCTTCAGTACTCTTGAAAGAAAACCAGTTGGTCTTTGTGCCTGTTAGCTGATTTGTGTCAACTATAAAACCAGAGGATGAGGAACTGGATTAAGGTATTCTACACATTTCCCAGAGGTCACCAAACAGGTTTTAAGTGATACTATAAAAGATGTGGAAAATTATGAGGAATTAGACCCTAATGCCAAGTGACATATAACAAAACTTTCTTAATAGGTGACCAGTCATTTACCCAACTAGTTCTGCACAAAAACTTAACGAAACTCCCCTCTCCTCCACAAACCAGAATGACAATATAATTTCAAAAGGAGGAAAGATGTAGGAGTGGAACTAGTTTATTTCCATATAATAACCTTTTAACATTGATTTGCTTTTAACTGTCTTGCTATCACTTTTTATGTCCAAGATGTTTAAGCATTTGTGACCTTTGCATACTTTTACTAAGTTGTTATTTAAAGGAAATATTTTCTATTGTACTTCTGAAGAAAGGTTAAGCTAAGTGAAAATCATGGCTTATTCTCTGAGACTCTCATTTAATTTCTGCTGCATGTGATATGACAATCTTCAGGCAGCTGGTAGCTAATGTGGTGAAGCAGCCCTGAATTTTAAAGAATGTCTTGGTATTGGAGGGATAAGTCTACTGATGCTCCTCTTATCTAACCTGACATTTGTCACACAGAAAATCAGCTCTAGGGCATAGATTTCCTGAGGGAGAGGATGTGGAACAAGGAACTTACATGTGGCTGTGGTTTGTGGTGATGACTTTTTGCTACAGATGCAGGCTCTGTCACAGTTTGCTCCTGGTAGGCATGAGAGTTTTTCTGTGCCAGCAGGCTCAGTAGCTGCTGAAACCAGGAGGAAACCTTCCAAATGGGTAGCAAGCCTATTTATGTGAGAATCACTCAAATAGAGGAAGATAAATTTTAAGCATCTAAGTAAAAGTAAGTGCTCCAGAAGTAGTATTTCTGTACTTTAAAAGTAGCACTTAAGAAGTGACATCAAATCCTTTTCTGTTTCAATGGGGGCAATAACTACTGCTGTTTCCAGACTTTATTTTATCACTGTATGGATGCCTTGCTGTAGAGAGGCTGTGTAAGTGGAGCTACTTTCTTTTCACACACACAAAGTCCACATTTGTGTGATTTTGTGCTGTTAATATTTGTCTGAATGCTGTCAAGTCCATACTTTTATTTTTCCACAGCAATTGATAGCAGAGGCATAAGAAGTCCTCTAAAAAGTCGTTCTAGTGCCTGAGGATTCATTTTATTCCCTCAAGAGAAGGGAAAGTGTGCTTAGCAACAGGGGGAGAACACGAGACTTTTCAGGTTTCTCCTCACATAGTTTTAATATTGAATGTATTAGACTGAGTGGTCTAACCAAAGGTTAAGAAGGTTAAGAAGGAAATTCTGGTAGTCTACTCTTCTACTGAATCACTGGATTGATGGTCTGAGGCTGAGGCCAATGATTTGAGATTCAACAAGGCCAAGTGCCAGGTCCTTTACTTCAGTCACAACAATCCCAGGCACTGCTACAGGCTGGAGGCAAAATGGTTGAAAAAGTGGCCCAGTGGGAAAGGACCTGGGGGTGCTGGTCAAATCAAAATGCAAGATGAGACTTTCTGAAAATGTACTGCAATACAGAGTCATTTTGGCTAAAAATACTTTGAACTGTTAAGAAATAAGGATACGAAAATTGCAAATTGTCTTTTAAAAAATTTACATGTGAGACAATGGGAAAAATGAAATTGACATTTTTTTACTCATCATATCCAAAGGAGGTGGCTGTTTTTAAAGGTAAGGGTGTGGGAGAAGCTGGGGACCTTGGGAGTATGGAGTGGGACGGAAATCATATTGGTTTCCAGGCAGCTAACATTTAAAGAAGTGATAAAGGCAGCAGAATAAACATTAATTTGAGAGAGAAGAAGGGTATTATAGCATAAAGACTTCAAAAATTTAGTGGTTACATTTTAGCTTTCTTGTGAAATGGTTTCAAGTAAGTCGATGGGAACTATCTCTCTTTTTGTAAAAGCCACTGAAGAGGAGATCAACAATTATTCAGACTCATTTCTCCTCAGTGAGAGGAAGTAATCTTTCAGCCCATCTTTGCTAAGAAAATGGAGGAGGTTCTAAGCTGTCTGAAGTTATAAATTGCTGCAACTTTGAAATGAAATGCTATTGATCCAGAAAATACAGCTCAAGTCGTGTAGGTAACTATTAAAATGCATTCCTTCCTGTTGCCTTGTCCTATACTATTTCAAAGTTATTTTCACCCCAACTAGTTGGTTTTGGACTGAGTTTTTTCTGCCAATGTCTATATGCAGAAGAAAGACCTGTGTTACAAAACAGCTTGCAAAAGAATGGTAAGGTTTGGAATTGGAAAAATAAAAAAAAAAAAAAAGAAAAAGAGATGTTGCAGATTATCTGGACCAAGATGGCAAGAAAAAGATTTCTATGAATTCCCATGGCCACAGTAATTGAGACAAAACAGTATTTTGAACCAGGTATTATAAAATAATGCAAAATTAGTTGAAAATGAGAAAGAACTGCATCATTGTGTTGTGCAGTTTTGTCTTAATTCCTGTTATAATTTTATGACTACATCTCCTTTATAACTTTAAAGACATTCAGGCATGGACATAAGTATTGTTTTTCTAAATGCCTGAAGATGACAAATCATGCCATGCCAGCCCCAGGTAACTGCTGAAAAAACTGGGTACTTGCAATCTTTGATCATTTTTAATGGTGACAACTCAGCATCATATGTGGAAAATAATTAAAATGGATCTTTTGTAGTCCAGTACCAAGCATCTGAATTTCTCCTCTTTTGTGAAGTAAATGTTACCTTTTCTTAAATGATTACTTCAAGGAGAGTCTTAATTGCTATGAAGTGTATTCATGAGCCTCTGCACTACTGAACCAGACAGCAAGTTATTTGTGATTTTGTGATTTCTCTCTCTTTCTCTCTTTTTTCCCCCCTCTTCTTTCTCAGGATGACTTGATTCTTTTTGTCTTTCTCCTCTGGCTTACTTTTCCTCATGCTTATTTATCCCTTGTTTTTTTTTCTATGCCAAGATAAAGAAAAAGAAAAATGAAAAGAAAAAAAAAAGGAAAAAAAAAAGGAGAGAAAGAGAGAGATGGAGGAAGTACAAATGTAGAGAGAATCCAATTTTCTGGATTATTTCTGGCCTTGAAAATACTGAAAAGACCCCTAAGTGGTCTAATGCAGGAACCCAGAATAAGCTGCTGCAGAGCCCTGGTGGTGAAGAGTTGGAAGGCACTGTGTGCTTTCTGGCCTTCATTCCAGACTTACTACTTTGAGTCCTTTTGGACTCATACATCTCTCTATACAAGTGCACCTAAAAGTTTTGTAAATACTTTTATACATGGGAATTGATCTCTTATTAAGGAAGACAGAAATGTACTCTAAGGAATGACTGTAAATAACGAAAAGAAAGGCAGAAGAGTGTCTGTCTATAATGAGGACTGTTTTGCTGGATTTATGTTTACAAAGAACAGTGATCCGTTCCTCCTTAGTCCCCAGATAGGTATGCATTTAGGTTTATTATTTTTACATGGGATTTAATATAAATTGTCAATACATTTCTTGGAGTAAAACTTGAATAAATGTTCAGCTCTCTCTTACAGCATCCATCCCTGGCACCTTATCTAAGGTGAGGTGTCTGGTACACTCTGGATGAGATGACATTAAATGGAAGAACAGCCCATGGCTCTGTTACTGTTGATTTTTTGTGGCATAGTATGGCAGAATCCACTAAGAAAATTAAAGCTCCCCACACAGTCCAATGTACTGTCAAAGGTAGGCTTCTAGTGAGCTATTTTGTATGTAGGCTGAGAGGTTTGAAGACTACCAATGCAGACCTTTAAATCCACTAAAGACACTCGTGCTGTGTTGCTCATTGCTGTGTTTCCTGTACTGACCAACAAGTCTGCTGCTGATTAAAGGGGTTGTAAAACTGATTCTTATATTCATTCAGTCGAAGTCAGCTGGAACAGGTTAGACACCTGATGAAGGTGGCTTGAGTTATCTTAATTGGCTTGAATTGTGTGAGTGCCTCATAACCCATCCCTTCCATTGACAAAGTCATTGAGAAATTGTGTTAGATGTACAGTGAAAAACAGCTGAGGGACAGGTAACACCCTCAGTCATGACAGATATTTCCTAAGGTAGGTGTTGATTCATTAGGAAGTATCATATCCAGAGGTTGTAGTGTGTCATTGATGCTAACAAGTGCTATACTTCATGTCTGCTTCAAGGCCCATTTTAAATTGTACAAAAATAATAGACCCCACAAGTTGAGAGGACAGGTAATAATAGCAAGCACTCCTTAATTTCTTCCACATTGTCATGCACAAATGTCACTGTGTATTTGTGCTTATCAACTCTCCATCTGATTGTGTTTTTGCTTTTTAAAAATTATTTTTTATTTTGCTGTTACTCTACTGATCCTGTTCTGGTTATTAAACTATATAACTAGGATAGTCACACTTTCAATGAGTTTCTCCTTTGAATCCAGCCATGTTCATGTCTCTAAGAAACATGATCACCCCAATTTGATACAACTCTTACTCTGTTGGGTTTCTGACACACCAACCTTGTTTAGGAGACTGGCGTACTACTCCTGATCATAGAGTTGTAAAATGGTTTGGGTTGGGTTAGTCCAATCTTCCTGAAATAGACAAGGACATAATCTAGATCAGGTTGCTCAGAGCTCCTTCCAACCTGACCTTGAATGACTCTTGACCTTGCATTCCCTGGCCCAGAAATGGGGAACCCACCATCTCTTTGGGCAACCCGTTCCAATGTTTCACTAACCTTATGATAAAAAGTTTCTTCTTTATACCTAGACTAAACACACTCTCTTTTGAATTTGAATTAATTATCCCTTGTGCTAGCTCAACAGGCCCCACTGAAATGTCTGCCCCCGTCTTTTTATACGCCCCCTTTATCCACTGGAAGGCTGCACTAAGGTCTCACTGGAGCCTTTTCTTCTCTCAGTCTTCCCTCATAGAGGTGCTCTAGTCCTCTGATCATTATTTTGCCCTCCTCTGGACTCGCTCCAGCAGGTCCATGTCCTTCCTGTGCTGGGGACATCAGAACTGAACACAGTACTACAGGTGGGATCACACCAGAGCAGAGCTGAGGAACAGAATTGCCTCCCTTGCCCTGCTCAACATGGTCCTTTTGATGCAGCCCAGGAGACAGCTGGCTTTCTGGGCTGTGAGTGCATATTGACAGCTCATGTCCAGTTTTTCAAACACCAGTACCCCAAGTCCTTTTCAGCAGAGCTGCTCTCGAGCTGTTCATCCCCCAGCATGTATTGATACTGGGGGTTGCTCTGAATCAGATGCAGCACCTTGCACCTGGCCTAACTGAAGAATATGAGACTCGCATATAGGCTCCTTGTTCTGGAGCTTCTTCAGGTCCCTCCGGATGGTATCTTGTCTTTCATGTATCTTAACCACACCACTCAACTTGATGTCATCTGCAAACTCACTGAGAGTGCTCTCAATCCCACTGTTTATGTCATTGATGAAGATATTAAACAGCACTGGTGCTAGTATGGACTCTTGCCTCATCACTGATCTCTGTCCAGACAGTGAGCTGGTTACTGCTACCCTCTTGTCTTGGGTTGAGCTGGCAAAACACCAACTGTCCAAGAGAGAGTGAAAAGGGAAGAAGAAGAAAAGAATAAAAACTTCTCCAAACTAGGTTTATGCTGAAACTAACTATATGTATTTATACAGAAAAGAGAAAATTAAGAGAAAACTACAATAT
>JAOXXN010000364.1:18572150-18591680 GCA_026770055.1 Myrmophylax atrothorax | reverse complement strand
TATGTATGTGTCAGCATTTGCATAAACAATGACTTTAATAATTTTCTTAAAGTAAACAGCATAAAATTAATAGATTTTTCAGGTTAAAATGGTGTTATTCAAAAGCAGTTAATGTGTATGATTTATCCATCACCTCTGTGTGAAGTCTTTGAAAAGGTTCTTTTGTTCTAAAGTTAGGTGGTGGAATAAGAACAACCACAGTAATGCACAGCAGTGAGATTTAAGGAGGAGACATTCAAATGGCATTCATCTAGTCATATTCTGCTAAGACAAACAAAGGGAGTTCATAACTTGTAGTTTCTGAATTGTGTTGTCAAAGGGCTAAGCCTAGAACAAATGCTCAGGCCCAGATCAATTTTACCAATCATAAGAAACAAATAAAAATTAGATGTCTAAAGCAGGATTTTTCATACCTAAAAGAGTTGTCCAGATGAAAATTACCATATACATACTCTTTGCAGAACCTGAGATTCCCATTGTGCAGTTCACCTTGTCCTAAATCGAACATTTAATATCAGAATAACAGAATAGATCTCTGTTTTCTGCCTCTGTCACTTCCACAAGGACTACATGACTAATTTAATCTTGCTGTCTAATGTTCAGATGAGCAAAGTTAAGAGACAGACTTGCTCTTAGATTAAGTACTTTTCCATCTTGTGGGAGCTTTTATTTTTTTCCCCATGAATATTTGTACTTATAGATCATAGAGGAAAGAGATCTATCTCCTCTTTACTTTTTTGCAAGAAAACCAAACTTAAAGTAATTCAAACAGTGTAAAACTCCTAATTTAATTTGATTACCTGCACTGTTAGTTTGAAAGTTTAATAATTTGAACATTTGAACTCACTGATTTGTTCTTGGTTGTGACCTCAATTTGATTGTTGCTTTGTGCCACTTTTGATTAGCTTAGTGAAACTACAATGCATTGGGCTTAGCAACATGTGTACATGTATATTTTCTTTTTCATACTGTTTTACAAAATCTTTTTAAATATTCCCAATAGGCTTATCCATCTAAAATGCCAAATGGAACACAAATGCTTAGGAAAATGCTTTGCCTTGTTTAAGAAATTTGCAAGTTGATAGAAAATTAATACATTATTTTGTTTAAAAACTTAGAACTTTATGGATTATGTGGTTTATGGTCATTTCCACATCCAAGCCTTCTGGGAAATAATCAGCAGAGAAAAGGATAAACAGAAGAACTGAATAAAAAGAAAACAAAAAAACTACCGCCTCTGAAAAAAAATCCTACAAAGCAAAAAAGATTGAATAATTATGAAAAACCAATTCCTTTCAATTTCAAAATGAACACTAGAGGTAAACTGATTTTAAAAAATTTTCAACAAGAAGTTTTAATAAATTTTATCTAGGTTCCTGTTCTGTTCTTAAGATGTCCTTCTCATTTGTTAATCTTGTAGTACAGAACCAATTGCAACTCTGTACACATTGGAGTTGGGGCTGCCAGTCCTCATGACAGTGATGTGATATGAGAGTGTATGCCATGCTGGCCAGAGCATCTGTAAGAAAAGAAATCCATTTAATTCCTGTCTCCCACCAATGCCAGTAAAATGTAAACTCCATTTATGGCAAATTGCCCATTTTCTTTGGAAACAAGGGTGTTCTTCAGCATGCTGAGGCAGAGAAAGAAAGTCAAGCACAGCAAAGCACAACTTTGCTGAGGCTCACTGAGCTGTGAAAAGCAGCAGTAAAGAAACAAGCTGTCACTCTCTGATGCGCAAGTTTTCATTTCACGTCTGGAACGCTGAAGGGGCATTGCTGTAGCAACAAATGTCTAAAAGCTGATGGAGAAAAGGAATTAGTGCTTTTGATTTGACCACTTCTGGGTAAAACAAACTGGTTTGGGAGAATGTGATAAATAAAATACTCAATATTCCTATTCTAAATACATAGAAGCCATGACAGAGTACTGACGATTTAGGTCAGAGGATGCTTGAGACTGTGCTCCTCTGTGGCAGATGAGATACTTAGTTCTCCATCTTTCCAGGTTTTTCTTCTATCTTACTTGAATATTTTTTCTCTTTTTCTTTATTTTTCTCCCTCCTGGCAGCACTGCCTACTTCTTTTCTATCCAGTGAAGATGGCATTTTCTCTTTTATACACTACTTCAGTCCTTGTCTAACTAAAATGTGTGATGGCCAGTATAATGAGCATCCCAGGGTTCTTCCTCTTCTCTCTTGCCTGTGTGCAATCAGGTCCTCAGCTATGACTTTCCCTTCCCCTGCCATCAAGTATGTCTGTTCCATGGTAGTCTTTGTTCTCTCACTTTTTCTCTAACCTGTAGGAAAAAACAGTGACACCGTACAACTGGGAGTTCTATGATTGCTGCACACACATGATTTTTCTCAGCTCATCAGGTGACTGCATTATGTCACCTGAAATCAGTGATCTCTAGGCCTGACAGTCTATACTCTTCAATCCTTTGGTCTTAAAAGGAAGATTTCTGTTAATAATGCACATTTATTTGGGGAACAAGGAAGAAAAAGAATCACTGGGACTCTACTAATGGCATGTCACATTTTGTTATTGTGCTGCACTTGCTTCTTCTGCCTTGTGTTAAGAACATTCAATTCCAGCTCCTGAGGATATTGGTTCCATACCAATGAAGCTAAAAATATTTTCAGAATGCCCAGGGGGTGAATATTTCTATGTCCTTTCACTTAGATGAAACTGTTTCAGGACGATGCTGTCTCACACACAATATCTCTTGCATACTAATCAACACAACAATAATTCAGGTCATTTGATTTCAAAGCGTGTTCCCTAATGCGTTAACCTTTCACTGTTAACCTGCAGTATCCTCCCTCATGTGGCACAAAGGGATTGAACCAAGCAACTGGATGATGGGTAAAGACAACCATAAATGGAAACTAAAGAATGAGGCTTAGATTTTTTGTATTACAATATATTTAGATGAAGGAATTGAACTCTGATATTCTGAGTCACAGTCTGCTAGTTTAATTACGAGGTTATCCTTCTGCTCCTCTTCTGCAGACAATGAAAGCTTCATAACAGTCTCTACAACACTTAGAATATTTACATAACAGTCAACTCAATTAAGCTTTTGTCCTGCTTATATGTCTCATAGAACCATATAAAGAGAAATACCAACACATCCCTTCAGTAACCAACAACATTTGTTGAAAAAACACATTCAAAATCAGCAGCACACACATACACACACACAAAAAGCAGTTTGACACTAAATCAGCTGAAAGTCATTTGTGTAAAACATCTGGGGAATCACTGCAGATATATATATATTCTCAACTGTTGCACTCAAAAAATGGGTAAAATAGTTTAATGAGTTCTGCATTAAACCCGGACCACTGTGCTCTACTTGCATGGGCACTGCCTTTAAAGCTTTTAAAAGTAAATGCAAATGATCTTACTGTTCATAAAAAGGATCAGGATGGTAGTTCTTTTTTATTTTTGCGTGGGTCAAATGCATTCATTGCAAAATCATATGAGAGTGAAAAATAATTAATTCCCAAAGCAGAAAGAATTACAACTCAGTGTGGACAGGGGGGCATGATGTAAAATTTGAGACATATTTTTTCCTCAGCTGTGTTACACAAAGGAGCTGAAGTTATAGGACAGGGTTTCTATCAAGACTGATTTTACTTTTATGAACTGTATAGGCCCATTCTTTTAAAGTGAAATTGAGTACTTTTCCAATAGTACCATTCAACATATAAGGGTCATAAAATCATAGAATAATTTGGATTGGAAGGGACCTTAAACATCATCTAGTCCAAACTCTGTCATGGTCAGGGATACTTGCCACTAGACTAGATTGCTAGTTACCATCTCTCCTGGCCTTTGAACACTTCCATGGGTGGACCATCCACACCTACACTGGACAACCTGTTCCAGAGCCTCACCACATTCACAGTAAAGAATTTGTTCCTAATATGTAAAATAAATCTACCCTCTAAGTTTAAGACCATTCCCACTCTTCAGCTGTCTTGTAGACCCTTAAGGTACTGGAAGGCTGCTATAAAATCTTAACAGTCTACTCTTCTCCAGGCTGAATAGGCCCAACTTTCTCAATCTATCCTCATGGGAGAGGTGCTTCAGCTCTCTGATCATCTTCAAGGCCCTTTTCTGGACTCAATCCAATAGGTTGTCAATACCTTTACTATGCTGAGGACTCCAGAACTGGATGCAAGTGCTCCAGGTGGAGTCTCATGAGAGCAGAGTGAAGGGTGAGAATCACTTCTCTTGATCTGCTGGCCATGCAGCTTTTGATGAAGTCCAGGACAGGGTTGGCTTTCTGGACTGCAAGCCCACATTGATAAATTATTCAGCTTTTCATCAACAAGAACCTGTAAGTCCTTCTCCTCAGAGCCACTCTCCATTCATTGCCCAGCCTATATTTATGCTTGTGATTGCCTGGATCTATGTGCAGGACCTTACCCTTGGCCTTGTTGAACTTCATGAGGTTCACATGGGCCCACCTCTTAAGGTTGTCCAGCTCCCTCTGGATGGCATTTCTTCCCTTCAGCATGTCAAGGGCACCACAAAGCTTGATGTCATCAGCAAACTTGCTGAGGATGCCCTCAATCCAACTGTGCATACTGTCAACAATGATGGTAAACAGTGCCAGTCCGAATACCCATCCATGAGGAATGCCACTTATCACTGGTCCCCACCTGGACATAGAGCCATCGACCACTACTGTCTGAAGGCAGCTATCGATTCAATTATCCACTGAACAGTCCATCCATCAAATCCACATCCCTCTAGTTAGGTAGAAGGATGTTGTATGGGACAGTGTCAATTGCCTTCTTATTGTTAAGGAAACTTACCTATAGGACTATCGAAAAGCCACTGGCAGTCACTCTCACACCACCTGAGCTGGGACTGAAGCACGCTTGCAGCTACAGACCAGGCTTCCATACCAGCTCGACCCCAGGTTTCCTATTACAGAGATTTAGACATTCAGATCCTTAAAATAATTTAATCATGGTGCAATAACTAAATAACAAAATAACAGCTCAAGCTGATGCATCCAAGGAGTGACCCCAAACAAAGGAACTCCTGGGCTTTTATACACTTACAATCTAAATACAGATACATCAGGGGTCATTGATTCCCCTGTGTTTCTGAGTGTCCAGTCACCCTGGACCCTTTGCATAACAAAGTAGTTCACAGCCTCTTGCCTAGGGCTCTGGATCCTGCTCCCTAGCTCACACTAATGCTTGCACACCAGGCATTAAATGTATTTATTCCTCAACATTATTTTCCATGTGACTTGGTATAGTTTCCAGGAGGACCTGCTCCATGCCAGAGAGGTGAGACAGATTGGCATGTAGTTCTCAGGGTCTTCCTTTTTTTCCTTTCTAAAAGTGGAGGGGGGTGTGAGGTTCCCCTTTTCCAGTCAGTGGGAACTTCACTGGCCTGCCAACACTTCTCAGAAGTGATGGATAGTGGCTTAACCACTTTGTCTGCCAGTTCTGTCAGGACCTGTGGGTGCATTTCATCAGGTCTCATGGATTTGTACCTCTTCAGGTTCCTTAGATGGGCTTGAACCTTATCTTCTGCAGTGTGCAGTTCTTTGTTCTCCCAGTCCCCGATTTTACTTGCTGAAACTTCGGCAGAGTGACTGGAACACTTCTCTATGAAGACTGAGCCAAAAAAGTCATTGATTACCTCAACCTTCTTCATATACCAGGTAAACAGACCCTCCTGATTCCTTCTGGAAATGGCCCACATTTTGCCTAGTCTTCCTTTTATCACCAATGTACCTCTGAAATCTTTTCTTGTTGCCCTGGCCAGATTTGATTTTATCAGGGTTTTAGCTTTCCTAGCCCAGTCTAAGTAGCCAAACCCCTGGCTCTGGCACCAGTCCTGTAACCATTTGTTGTTTTGCCAGATTTGACTAATGCTTTTCAATCCCTTCTCTTTTACCAGGGGAATTGATAAAAACACTACCTGCTCTCCAGAGTCCCTTAGCAGCACTCCCAGGGCTCTGCAATCCTTCTTTATACTCCTCAGGCTGCTCCTGGCTCTGTCACTGGTTCCCACATGAAGCAACAGCAGTGGATAACCATAAGTGAACTGTACAAGACTTGGTAGTCTCTCAGTAGCAGCCCTAATAGGAGACTCCAATAAACAGCACACCTCTCTAGACAGCTCATCAAGTTGACAAAGGCGATCCTCCGTTCCTCACAGAAGAGAGTCATCTACTACTGTCACCCTTCACCTTTTCTTAATTGTGATAGTTCTTATACACTGAGCAGTTTGGGCTGCCTTACTTAGCTCTAGTATATCAAAAAAGTGTTTTCTGTGTTAAACATCCAATGAATGAGCCTATCTCATTTTTTTCATACCTTGTTGAGCTGATGGGACTACTGAGTCAATTTTTTACACATGGTTTTAATTTAGTACTTTCTGTGGAATTTATTTAGGGCATAGCTAGAGATTACTCAAATCTTAACAGTGTATGAATATGTTTCCTTTCTTTTTTTGGTTTTAGAAACTGATACTTCCTTGGTTTTGCATTAGTCAACTTTCCCTAAATGAAGGAAACACATAAGCTTTTAGGGAGAGTTCTATCTAGAGTTAAAAATGTATATGTTAAAAGAGATAATTGTTCACTATCAATTGCTTGGTTAGGAAAAATATCACTCATTCTACAGCCATGGAGGCAGTGAGAAGCTGGAGCTTACCTTCTTCTCAAGTAACAGCCCTCCAACACAATTTTTTGTGTTCCAAAGGGAAGATTTACATAAAATTTCCCACAAAATTAAATGCAAGCAAATTTACTCCAAGGTGATGTAAATATTCCTTGAGAACAGAAATCAGTTTCCATTCCAACTTTACCTCTTGCATTATGGGTAAGCATTACCCTCACATATCATATAGAGAGATGGGCACATCATTTTGTGTACTTACATCTAAAATGACATCTTACAATGGAAACAAAACCGTTTGAAGTCAGACAATAAAAATGTCCTTTGCTGAGGAAAATTTTATCCTGTTTTCAAAATTAAATGAAATTAAAATGTATTTGTTCCTATTAAGTATGTCTTTGCCAAATTCTGATAGGAAAAAGAAATTCTTCCACTCCTAAGTTATAGGACAGATTTGACCTATCTATGTTTTTTCCTAAGTTCACATTTCTGACTGTCTCACAATGTGTGTAGTATTGCTTATAGCACCCAGAGCCACTTGTCAGGATATGAGATTTGTTGTGCTAGACACTGTGTAACTAGTAAAATAGTGTAAAACTGTCTGGGCAGGATTCAGCTGCCTTTTTACAGGTTCCTAGTGCAAGGTGGGACACCCAAGAATGTCCTCAAAACACATAAAGTGGACAGCTCTTGAGGACCTCAAGCCTTCAGGAGCAGCAACTGGAAGTCTGAAAGGATACCCTTCTGTGTTTACAATGATGCTAACTTCGTGTATTTAGGCAACAAACATAGAGTCTGAAAAAAAACAAGGACTATGGGATTACAAACTATGTATTTACAAGAAGACAATGATAATAAAGCAAGGACAGGAACTGTGGTGTCTTGGGTCGAGCTGGCAAAATGACAACTGCCCAAGTACAGAGTGAAAAGGGAAGAAGAGGGAGAGGAAAAAAATCTCTAAACTAGGTTTATGCTGAAACTAACTATATATATTTATACAGAAAAGGAGAAAATTAAGAGAAAATTAAAAGAAAACTACAATATAACACACACTTACACAAGTTATGTACAACAAGAAATAACCTCCCACTCCCCAGTAAGCACAAATTCTACCATTCTAACTACAAATCATTCTAGAGAAGTCAATTCCCCAGAGACAGACTTAAGCAGAGAGAAGAACTAAGAACAAACATTTTACTTCCCTAAGACAACATGATGGTGAGCCGGTGCTGTGGGCTTGGGCCTCCCCGTCCCTCCTGGGATGGCATGGTGTGTCCTGCTGGGACAACAGCTACGAAGCAACTGGCTAAGCCACACCCACACACTGGATTTTACCCCTTTGAGGTGATGTCATAATATGGTATGTTATACAACATTACTGGCTAGAAGAAGTCAGCTGTTAGCTAGGCCAGCCCAGCTCAAGCCAGCTGACAATCCCAGGCCTAGTCTGAACTTAAAAGCCTAAATTTAGGCCTACTCAGCTAACCCATAACACCTCTGGATGAGACTATCCAGCCAATTCCTCATCCACTGAATAGTCCATCCATAAAATCCACATCCCCTCCAATTTAGAGAGAAGGATGTTGTGGGGAACTGTGTCAAAGACCTCACAGAAGTCCAGGAAAATGACATCCATAGATCTTTCCTTGTCCACTGATGTCATCACCCCATCATAGAAGGCCACTGGTTTGGTCACAGGGTTTCCCCTTGCTGAAGTTGTGCTGGCTTCACAACCCTTAGCATAGTCTATCGTAGTATCTGTTTCAGTGTCTTCCTAGGAGCAGAGGTGAGGGACACATCAGTAGCTCCCAGGGTCCTCCTTTTTACCCTTTTAAAATCTGGGTACAATGTTTCCATTTTTCCAGTCACTGGGGACTTAACCTGACTGCCACGACTTTTAAAATATTACGGAGAGTGGCTTGGCAACTACATCAGCCAATTCCCTCTGGACTCTGGAATGCAATGATGACTGTTACTGTTCAGTAGTGTCTTTCAAACTCAGTTAAGCAGTTTGTACAGAGTTGTCCATGACTGTTTCATCTTTACCTTAGAAATGTGATGGAGACTTCGGGAATAAGAGGATGAAGAGTGGAAATATATTTTATAAAAGATTTTGAATACATAAAATGTACCTCCAAGTATAGTGTCTTTCACTGGACTGTTTGGGATATATATTTTGTTTGTGAATGCTGTACCTTATTAGCAAGGATTTTCTGGTACAGTCTGACAATGCTAACAACTGTAACAATTTTGCAAGGTTTTTGAGACACATTTGCAAATAACAAGCATTTAACGCTGCCTAAATTACTAGTTAACGGTGTTTGCTGCTTTCTGAAGCGACAAGTGAAAAAAAGACAGTGCTCTAGGGGACCCATTTCTGACAGTCACTGCCAGCATGAGTCAGTCTCTTAGCACCAGATGGAGCTGCGGTTATGCAACCCCATGTATCTTTAGGTGAATGAAGGAGTAACCAGAACTCTGTTTCCCCAGGCCTCAAGGCAGGTGTCAACTTGTCTGATGCACTTGTAGTCTTCTGGAAATGCTCTATCATGCTATATCTAAGAGCCACTTACTTGGTACAGGAGTGGCACGATTTAAAACAAACTGGTTTTCTTCGGAGTTGGTTTAAATGACACCATTAGAACTTGAAAAAAATTAACTAAGCCAGTTCAGAGCTTATTTTAGGGGAAGAGAAGAAACCATTTCTCTTCTCTACTCTTCTCTTCCTTAAGAAAAAGAATTTAGAAAGCTTTGACTGTCATTCTCTGTGCTTTTAGTGCTGAGTGGGGGTGGAACTAAACACAGCTCTTCTACAGGGTAGAAAGGAATGGCCTTGCAATCTGAAGTTGGTGACTGAAATGACAAAGCATTACAATAATGCTGCAGCTGTTATCTTGTCATGAGGAGAAAAAATTCCTGTTATGAAATCAGTATTTTCTGTTCAGATAGGAACAGACTGCTTCTGAATGTCTCCAGGAAGCAGGAAGAAGATATTACACTTCTGCTTAAGGTAGCAACCTTCATTTTTTTCTGGCTCAAGCCAAAATAGCCTCTCTGTAGGGTCTCATTTAGTGTGTTTAACCAAGGCTGACATTACTTTGAAAGTGTTTTTTGAAAAGAACTGAACTTTGAGTTTGTAAATATTTTTTACATGACATAAATGGGGTAGTCAGACTATGGTAAGATAAAAAAGAGTAAAGCAAAAAAAAAAAAAAAAGGTACCTAGCTGCTATCTGAAGTGGTTTGAATGCTCAAGACCAAAGTTTGGTTTTATTTGTGTCATCTCAGTCTGAGTAGACCATAATGCAGTTTAATTTTACAAGATTGTCAGAAATCATGTTTTGCTGAGTATATTCCAAGGTGGAAATGACTAAAGAAGCAGCAACAAGTAGACAGAGTTTAATATCCAAGGAGAAATTCAGCTGGCAACAAAACCCACTTCTTTCTCTATGTGGTTTTCTGGTTACGGAGAGGAGAGCTGGCTGACACCAGGGTCCCTCTGTCTTAGCATGTCCCTAAGCCTTCAGCATCATGGAAACTTGTTCCACATAATGATTCCTATTTAGTCCCTGAAAAACTCATTAACTGAGCAGCTGAAGCAGTGGCAGTGATTAATTTTGTTTAATTTTTAATAGGTGGTTGTAGCTTATTTAAAAGCTATGGGCCCTTCATGTACATGATTCTCACCACTATAATCTATATTTCTGATGGTATCAAACGGTAGCTCCAGTAGCTTTAACCTGAAACTGGTGACTAAATTTGCTATGAATTCACAGATAATATTGATCCTACTAAAATTCTTGATGTTCACTGGAACTCACTATTCAGTGAAAGATTTCATCATGGTGGTGAAGGTCACGAATCTTAATGCCAGAGTTTTGTAGATTGGAAGTCTTGCTATAAGTTGATTTGTTTGTTCTTTCTAGTTCTCTTTTGCCTAGATTTGTTCCTTCTGGCTGTCACTGTGTTACTCAGATTTGAAAAAATTCAATTTCAGGAATCTTAGACAACAGTTCAAAGTATTTTCTACTTCACACTATTTCCTTCAGAGTTCAACCAGTTCTTCAAAATGTTCATAGTTCTGTGATAAGCCGGTATGGGTTTCTATTCTCCATTTTTAGCCACAGAACGATGACATACATTGGTCTTGCGTTTTCTTATGATGTAGGTGTTGCTTTACTCCTCCTCAATTGGTAGATGCAAGAAAGAGCTAAAACCAGACATGTTTAAGGGCAGTCTCTCGCATCCTCTCTAGTTATCTATGTAAAGTGTGTGTGTAATTGTCAGTATCTGAGATAGTATTAATTGGATGAATAGAAAGGAGATCTTTTTAAAAGTGCTTTCAGGTTGTGTCTATGTACTTTGCTTTACCAAGTAATTTTTAATATACTTGTTCCATAGTAGAACTATTCAACTACTTATGGTAGGAACTCTTGGCTTATTTGATTCAAAATCCACTAAAGCTTTGCTATAAAATTATTCGTGAACCATCCATTTCCTGAAAGAATTTTAGATTTTTCACTGGAGTCTTCAGCATTCAATGTGTTTTTTGCTCAATTGCTGCTGTGGCTAGTGGAGTAATCAGCAACAAAACATTCTTACTTGAGTCTTTCAATATTTTCACTTGGTAGAATATGATATAAAACATTTACTATATTGGTGATTCAGTTCAGAATATGCAAATTTGACAGAAAAGATAGCTCATACCATGTGAACTGCAAATATGCTTGTGAGTCCACGTATATTTTTCAATGTATTTACTTTAACTTCATGTAGCAGCAGAAAAAGTCAGTAGTTTGTTTTCTTCTCTATCTGCACTTTTAAAATCTATTGACTTATAGCAATAGAACAAAAGATTACAGATTTCAGGGTTTAAATTCAATGGGAAACTTTAACACACTCCAGAAGTTATCTTCACGTGAGATGTGTCGCTTTGCATATAAACTTTCTTTTCTGCTAGGTGGAAATTGTAATTTAGTCTGTGCTTGAACTGCTGTATATTTCTTGGTTGTCTGTTTTCAAGTTATCTTTTCCTTTTGGCCACCCACAAGGCTTCTCTGGTGAGTTTTCACTGGCAGCTCCCTGCTGCTCCAAGGCACTCCAGGCTATGATGTAGCAGACAGACACTGGCAGAGCGTGGGTGTAGAGTAGCAAGTGTACTAATCAGCTGTGTTGTCGCTGATATGTCAGAAGTGCCCCTGAACACACATCTTGCAGTGTCCTAATCCCAAAAGAATACAGAATATTTGGTGCAAGGACAAGGACAAAGGGAACATCTGAAAACACTGTAATGAGCAATGTACTTTGCTAAAATACCTATCAACAATAACGACAAAAAAGACCTGAAGCAAACTCTCTCTGAGTAAAATCTCTTGTGATATGCAGACTCTTCTTCCAGGGCTTTCCCTTGCACCAGACAGCTAAAATGTTCACAAAGCAAATGTGGCCTTTATTAACATGCTGTGTTCTTTTAAGTGTGAAAGAAGCATGGTTATGAGATAATCAGCCCAATTATCATACGAGAGATGTAATGAAGGTTTTGTAATCAGCATTATATTGAGGATGTGTAGTTAAAAATTTATTTTTTTAAAGGTTTGTACTAAAGGTTACAAGCATCTGTGTGGATTCTCAAAGTCCAGGAAAAAGCATCAGAAATGTACTGGTTGTGTTTCATAACTGAAGTGTCTGTTACTTTTTGCTCCCCTTAAAGATACGTCTTTTCAATTCACTACAACAGTGTACCTGATTTACTACATATTTTCCTGTGGCATAGAAATAAAGAGTAATTACAGAAATTTCAGAGGAATTTCTAGTCAGTGCAATGGCTCAGGAAAAAAATGATGCAATATACTGTTGCATAAAAGGCATCAGTTATTTTAATATGATGTTATTTAATAGTTACAGAAGATGGTTGCCATCTTAGAACTACTTTCTGTCTACCTCAGAATGAGTTGACAGCTTTACATTTCTGCTTTGCAGGTCTTGGTACTGAAAGCAGAAATCTGGTAACTGTTATTATTTTAATGAAAGACTAAGAGCTGCTGCTCTTCAATTGTTTGTGTACAAAAATACGTTTTCCTTCCACTGGTTTTGGATACAGGGCAATACTGCAGTGAATCTGAACCTTTAATGGCATGTTTTGTGTGGACTCTGAACAGAACTCTGGATAGGTTGAACACCTCTTAGGTATAGCTGTCATTCTGAGAATGAGAAAATGAATCTTGTCCTGTGGTTTTTGGCAAAAGAGTTTCTGGATAGACCTCAAACAACCACAAAGGTATATAAATAAACAGCAACACTGGATGCTCTGAAAAAGCACAGGGTATACTTTTGGCCAAAGAAGTCTGGTGTTTACCTGCCTGAAAAAAAATCAGGCCTTCTTTCCTTCAGATGAAAAAAATAGAATGGAGCTGCTGGCAGCTTCATCCACCCTCCAATTAAAACTGTGGAGCCTTTCCCTCACTAAAAGGGCTTTTTAAGCATCTTAGTTTTATCTGCAGTCAAATTTAGCAATGTGTATCATCAATGGGGACAGTGTGGTGAATGTTGCAAAAGCTGCTAACAGCTGAACTGTGGCTGTTTCCCAAATGTCACACCACAGATAAATTGGAGCAGTCAAGTATATATATATATAATTAAGAAAACGCAAAAACAACAAACCAAACCAAGCCTCTCTCTCCTCCACCTCAAAAACCCCCCCAAAATCCCAAACCACACCACACCTCTTTGTCAAAACATACAGCAAGCACTTGGACTACATAATGCACGTTGCCAGGAGTAAAGCTTCAGTGGTAGAAATTGTAATTGATTGGTGCAGTAGAGCCACAAAAACTGTGTGGAGAATGGCATAGTGTGCTGACCATGGTATTTCATAGCAAATATTTATTTTTGTCCTTATTATGAAAGATAAACCCATTTCACCACAAGCAGGACCTTCCAGAATAATAATTTTGTTGATTAAAATGAAGAAACTCCTCCTATACTTCTTGCAATCTTTTTGTAATAGAGATTAAAGATGATTGCTCCTGCTTAGCTGTGTCTCTGACAATACTGGAACAACAACATTTGACTACTGTAAAAGTGATTCTACAGATTTAGCTTTCAATAGATTTTTGTACTGTGAGTGCAAGATTTCTGTTGGCCTATCCATCAAGGGCACCATAGTATGTGTGGGGTCCTTTGTACACTCTGATCTTTAGGCCATTTATTTATCTATTCTGTTGCTGTTTCAGCCATAAGTGTTTCAAAGCAAAAAACCATGAAGTTCCTACTGAGAAAATAATGGTGAAATAAAAGTTCAAACCTTTTAGTACAGTGGCAGGTATGCAGTTTCAGCTGCCACCTCAAAAATTGTGGTAAATGCTATTTACACTGTTAGATACTCTGCTTCATTTCCACTTGCACTCTTTTCTGAGACAGTTTTAGACTAGAAGGTGTTTAAGGTATTTTAGTTATAATTGCTTCCTCTTGTGCTTACACTGCTCTGCTCTCTTCTTCTGCACGGTCAGATAGATTAGATTCCTGGATTTTGTGCTGAAATGGAAGACAAGCACTAACTACCTTGGCCAGAGATTGGTCTCCATGATTAAATGTCAGATGGTGTGAATCACCATCCCAAGAACAGCATATACAAGGTGTTTAGACTCCCAAAGGACATCTGACTCACTTCTCTGTCCTGCTCATCAGAGGGCTGGACCAAGAGCCAAGGCTGTTTGAACAGTCTGTGAGTTATGGCTAATGCTTGGACTGTAACAAGCAGACTCTAACTAAGCGTGCAAACCCAGCCTGTTCCTGTGCAGCTCTGCTCAGCTGGCAGCCTGCTTGGTAGGCCTTTGCTGCAGGAGTTGCAGTGAGCTGTTTGAAAAATCAAAAGGGATGCTGTACTGAATGAAGGGTTAAATGATGATTGCATGTGAACTAGAAAGTATCTTCAGGTGTAGGCAGCAGAGTGGGAAGTGAGTGAACAGAAGCACTGGAATACAGTGGGATTTTACGTGGCTATTATCTCAACACAACTAAATTGCATCTTCACTCAGCTAACATGCTTAGCTGCCTCTTCACCAAAAAGTGGATCATTTGGATCTTATACAAAGCAAAAGTGTAGACTTTAACTTCTTTCTACATTTGTGGAGGCTGAAAGAACATACTAAATATATCCATGACTATAATGCAAGGGTTAAAGAGTGTTGCTAAAATCAGCATAGGAGCAAAGAACCAGTCTGAACTGTGAAAATAACCCTACAAGGAGCAAGAAAACTATTACCAGGTACTTCTGAGGACTGCACAACACAGATGCCTCAGCTTAGCTGAGCAGTAGTGATGGAGTCACCTGGAAGTGACATGGTGTGGTTGCCTTTTTTTGTTGGGGTTGTGTCCCCCTATCCCCCTGTACTCCTCCTTTTCAAAGGACTGGGATGGAACAATCCTGGATGTGTGTATAGACTAAGGAATGAAAGGCTGGAGAGCAGGTCTATGGAAAGGGACCTGGGGGTCCTGGTCAATGGCAAGTTGAACCTGAGTCAGCAGTGTTGTGACAGCCAGGAGGGCCAACCATGGCCTGGGGGACATCAGGCAAAGCAGCACCAGCTGTTGAGGGAGGGGATTGTCCTGCTCTGCTCTGCACTGGGGCAGCCTCATCTTGAATATTGTGTGCAGTTTTGGGTGCCACAATATAAGAAAGGCATTAAGCTCTTAGAGAGTGTCCAAAGTAGGGCCATGAGGAGTGTGGAGAGGATGCTGTATGAGGAAGAGCCGAGGTCACTTGTTCTGTTCAACATGGAGAAGAGGCAGTTACAACTTCCTTGTCAGGGGAACTGGAGGGACAAATACTGATTTCTTCACTGTCATCACCAGTGACGACTCAAGAAAACAGAATGAAGCTGAGCTGGGGGAGGTTTAGGTTGGATATCAGGAAAACATTTTTCACCCAGAGGGTAGTTGAGCATTGCAACAGGCTCCCCAGAAAAGTGGTAACAGCACCAAACCTGTCTGAGATTAAGAAGCATTTGGATAATGCTCCAATAATCCATGGTGTGATTTTTGGGGTGTCCTTCACAGGGCCAGGAGCTGGACTTGATGATCCTGATAGATCTCTTCCAACTCTGCATATTCTATGATTCCAAGAATATCCTTTTTATCTTTTAGAAAGAGAGTGACATTCAGAATATTTACAGGCATTGACTCACTGCACAAGAACATGCAGTTCTCTGTGGTGACCAGTGACAGGACACGAGGAAATGCCTCGAAGTTGTGTTAGGGAACATTTAGGTTGAATATTAGTAAGAAGTTTTTCACCCAGAGCGTGGTTGGGCACTGAAACAGGATCCCCAGGGAAGTGGTCACTTCACCAAGCCTGACAGAGTTCAGGAAGAATTTTGTTGATACTCCTGGGCAGCTGGTGTGAATTTTGGGGACGGTCCTGTGCAGGGCCAGCAGTGGGACTCAATGATCCTTATGCATCCCTTCCAGCTCTCCATATCCTATGATTCTATGATCCTGATGGGTCCCTTCCAACTCAGTATATTCCATGATTCTTGGATTCTTTGACACCTCATTAGCTTGTAGATGTTAAAACAGTCAATTAAGCTAGCATATTGATAGTAAAGTCATGAACCATGGGAAAAACATATCTGTCAATGTATTGTCCTTGCTTCTTCTGCTAGGTATGGATTCTTGCTCTAATGGAGTGTTTGCACTCTTCTTTTGAAAGACTGCAATTGAATGTGACTGGAAGTGAATAAGAATAAAACTCCTTTGTGTTAAGTTTGAACATTGATCATTTTTCTGTCTGAATTTTTTGGGCTGTACTTAATGTGTAGGGAACTTCCATCGCACTGAGCACTTGTCTGCCCGGGATGTAACTAGCTCACAGCATTATGGTATAGTCACTGGGCTGGAAGATAATTTGTTGGCAACTGCTACTGTCCCATAGCACAGGTAAATATACCTCTCTTTCTACTCATAATAGAGATTTTATAGGAGCCCTCCAAAGAGGGAGGCCATGGTGTTTTCACATAGCTTATCCTGCTACACTGCTTTCTGTGCTGTCAAAGTTGTCCCAATAACTAATCTTTATCTTTCCTGTTAAATAGATAAGTTTAATTCAGTTCTCCAAAACTGGTCATAGTCTTGCAAAGAAGATGTTCAGCTATTTATATTCCATTTAATTTAAATATTATTTGCATTAGATATTGAGGGAATAGTGTTCAGTACACTTGTGGATCATTCACCATTGTGATTGGTGATTTCCTTTGCAAGACCTTTTGCTTACGTGTATTACATTTCGATGCATATATATTTCTAATCCATAAATCAGTGTTGTGAGTTTGGACATTTGTAACTGGAATTTAAGGTCCAGATAAGCCATGAAAAAAAAAAAAGGAGTACAAAAGGCACTCTTTTTATTCCTGCTGCATACAGGTGTTTGGTAAATGTCCCAGATATTACATGTAATTTAGATGACCACAGTAATGTCAGAGGAACTTGGTGTTGTGGAAACCTATTCCCTTCTTTCTATTCTCTTTCTAAGAGGGTATTTTTGAATCAAGTCAATAATTCCACTGAAAATTAGCTTGAATATATGTTTACTGAAGGCAGTTAAATTCCACTCTGATGCCTGATCCTGTCAGATCTTGGAAACTAAGCAGGGTCAGGCCCTGTTGGTACTTGGATGAGAGACCTCCTGGGAATACCAGGGGCTGTAGGTTCTAGTCTTGAGGCCCTCAATGTCACCATCCAAGCTCGCTCGGCCGTGGCAGATGAACCTCAGTAGTTAAATGGTGGGGCCAGTTCTGCACATGCTGAGCCTCACCTAAAGAATCCACTGCGCAGGCTGGAAGGGCACACCCACGTGGGGAGAGCCTTTCCCAAATTTTCGTTCATGAAGCCAAGCCAGGTGCATGTATACTGAATTACTGAGGAGCATTCACATTTATGCACACAAAATGGTGTTTTGCCAGTGGTTGTCTTCAAGAACTGTGCAAAGTCCTCAGTGTTTGTTTGTTTGTTTGTTTGTTTGTTTGTTTTGTTTGTTTTTGTTTGTTTGTTTGTTTGTTTTAATTGAGTTAAATGGATTTAGCCTGTTGTTGAATGCAAATTGATGGTGCCAGAGGTTCAGGATGTGAATTACAGAAAAACTGTTGCTGTCTTCGACTTACCTAGTAATCAAATTGGTAAGATTATGAGCCAAAACTTTTGAGGTTTTTGATCTGCAAGTTTGTAAGATAAATTATTGAAAAAAGAATTAGCATGCCAGGAATAGGGGAAAAACTTGCCTCAGTTTTTCACTGACATTCCTGCACAATTTTTGCATTTGATTATATTCTGTCCTTTGTGTTTGTTTGGTTTGGACTTTTTTGTTGTTGTTAAATTGTGCATTTACCATGAAAATAGACTCATATCCTCTAACATATTTTATTACAGTTGTATATCTTCCTTCCTTCCTTCCTTCTCACACCCATGACATTTTAAGAAGAGGTAGGTAGGCACCTTTGCCTTTGAGGCAAGTACTCAGCACCAAATTAACATACAAATTTAATAATATAGATCAATTGTTGGCATTTTCAGCTCTGCATGTTACCACATATGGAAACCTGTGCTGGTAAACTGGCAGGAGAAACGAACCCAACACAAAAGAGACTATAAGTCAGAGTTACAATTTAATAAAAAATATTACAACAAATGCAATGATACAAAGAGAAATTAATTTTAACCCACAAAACCCAGAAGTATAACCCAGCACCCTCGGGCACAAATGCAATGGTGTTCATTAGCCCCTGTGCTGAGCCCCACTTGGTTCCCCCTGAGTCCAAAGTAAAAAGAAGGGAAAGAAAAACCTGCAAGTGATGGTCACAGATTGGTCAAGAGTGGTGGTCGCAGTCCTGTCGAGGTTCTGATCCTCCTCTGGATCCAACAAAATGGTCCATTGTTAACAGTTTTTGGGAAAAGACATAGAGGGTTTAGAGTGCATAGCTTTGGTCACACGCACACAGTGATAAACTAGTCCCAGCTTGCTGAACTAGGACAAAACATTACTTTTTATGTATGATTTTTCACTTTTTTTCCCCACTTTTAATGATACCTGTCTTAAAGGCATATGTATCTGCTGTAGTTCAGAATAATTCTTTATAGATGAGGGCTGCAGAAAGAATGTTATAGGCACCTCTGCATTTCATTATATTTTAAACAGTGAAGTGACTTATTAAGGGCAAATACCGCTTTTACTGGACTGTGTAAATAAGAATATTGAAAACCATCTTTCATTTTTAATATGTCAGCAGATAAAATGTTAGATTATTAAATTAGCATTATCTTGTGTATAGCATATCATATCATATTAACATTTAAATTACTTATTTAATTCAAGTACATAAGAAAACAAAGTGCACTGGTTTTAAGATAAAATGGCAGCTCCTGTACTGAGCCCCACGTGGTTCCCCTGAGTCCAAAATAAAAGGAAGGGAAAAACCTGTTGGTGCAGATGACAGTTGCAGTCTGATCGAGAGTGGTGGTCTCCTCCTGTCGAGGTTCTGGTCCTCCTCTGGATCCGATGAGTGGTCCCAGAGGTCCCCAAACCCCAAGATTATATACCCTCAGGTTCAGATGGGAATGCCCAGTACCTCCCCCAGGGCAGGGACTCTGTGAGTCATGGGGTATTTTTGAAATTATTGATGGCTCATTAGCAGACACGCCCCCTCAGGCTGGGTGTGAAGGTGCTCACAACTTCCTGGAGGGAGTTATCGCAGCTCCTATCTCACAGGCTTCTTTAACACCCAGCTTGCATTCTGAGGGGGCAGGTGTGCTCTGGGCAGTTGCTGCAAATGGTCCATTGTTAATAGTTCAGGAAAAAAGAATAGAGGGTGTAGAACACACAG
>JAOXXN010000364.1:18547416-18557805 GCA_026770055.1 Myrmophylax atrothorax | reverse complement strand
TGACCGGCCGCCAGCTGGATGCAGCTCCATTCACCAGCACTCTCTGGGCCCGACCCTCCAGCCAGCTCCTAATCCAGCAGAGGGTACACTTGTCCAAGCCATGGGCTACCAGCTTTTCCAGGAGTATACTATGGGAGACAGTGTCAAAGGCCTTGCTGAAGTCCAGATAGACCACATCCACAGCCTTCCCCTCATCCACCAGATGGGTGACCTGATCGTAAAAGGAGATCAGGTTGGTCAGACAGGACCTGCCCCTCCTAAACCCATGCTGGCTGCATCTAATCCCTTGTCATTACATACTGGTTACCACACCATTACCTGGAGTAGTTAGTACCACAGTAACATTTCCTTCCTCCTCTCAGGGCAAAATAAAACAACTGACAGACCTTTCAGTGCTAACTCAGAGCCATTGGTTTTACTTTGCTCCAGACTGGTAATGTATAAATGGCTATTACTTATCTTTCTTAGGGTTTTGTGAATACTATTTGCTGCTTTTAAAAGCCGTAGGTTGCAAAAGAATACGCCACTTCAGGAGTGTGTGTCTGTCCCTGCTGTAAACACCCTTCCTACGACTTTGCCGTTCTCTTCTCATTGTCAGAACATTTAACACTATGTTGCAAGCAGAGTAGAATGGGCTGTCCAGCCTCATGATGGTAACAATCAATATAACCTCTGTCTGTGCATGCCCCTGAGAAAGTAATTTTGGCTGGCATTTCCTTCAACTGGTGACAGAAAGGTTGCTAGATAAAGGCCTTGTGTACAAACAGATGAGAATCAATGTAATTAAAACAGGTCAGACATTTTGAGCAACTTCTGTATAGGTGCTCTTGATTCCTTAGCTTAGCTAAGCTCTTTCTCTAGATGACCTTTGTAAATCTTGATTTAAACTTAATCATGTGAAAATAGATGAATTATCTGAATTTAAATACTTTTATTTATATTAATGACTTAGAGCATCTTCAACCAGTCAGTCTGAGGACTGAAAAGGGCTATCGATTGTACACAACCCATAGTTTTCTCAATTAAGATAAAGACACAATAGTAAAGGTAAGGCTGTGCTATACAATGAGCTATAAAAAGCTCTAGGAATATATGCATCCACATTTTCATGCATTTTCTGAATGAGATTTAAATTTGTAAGTAACCATCCGTAAATAATTTCTGGTCTTGCACCTTGCCTGAACTCTGTCCATAATCCTTTGACCATGATGTTATTACTATTTCTAGATGAGTTAGTGATGCCCACAAGAAACTTTTGGCATGTAGCTAGCCTGATTGGACAAACTGTATCATGACAACAGTCTTGATTTCAAACTCAAATATCTTTTGTAATGAAAAGTGAAAGAAGTAAGAGGGATAAAAAACCAGAAGGAAGTCATGAAGAAAGTGAACATTTCAGTTGCATTTTAATTTTTAAAGGATCATCTGCGGGGCCTGGAGTAATTGTTTTATTTTGGGAAGAAGGTCAGGGTAGTCTGCTTTAGGGTTTTGTATGGCATTTTTTGGATTTTTTTAATGGATTTTAAGACTTGTAAGTTCAGAGTGGGTTTATTTTTACTCTCAAATCATGTGTGTCCATGCATCTTTTTAATACTGTCAAGTCTGTTATTATACTTAGATATTTAAAGATTAGGATATGGACTTGAGAAAAGGAAATATATTCTCAGCTGTAACTTGGGCATCCTGGGGGAGAAGCTCATCTGAGCCTATGCTATGGGAGAGGAGAAATAAAAGCATGAATAAAATATTTAGAGATGCCTGAAAATAAAAGGTGAATGAATGGCTCTTAATCATCTCCATCAGGACTTCTGTTATGAGCAGTAATTTGTAGTGGCCTGGATATAACAGCAACCTTTCTACTCAGCAAGGGGACAGAGAACCACCTCTTTGTCCTATAGTGCAGACCACTGCCTTACAGAACCCTCTGCAGGACTGACCTAGTAAAAGGTGGGTTGTGGAAGCTGAGAAGTTACTTTGACTGCCAAATAAACAAAGGGACTGGTGCTTTTAAGGAAGGGCAGGAGAAAACAGCAGAGCACAAGGCTAGAAAGATACGGACATAGTAAAGTAACGTCTGTGATGTGATCCCAGAGTAAGCACAGAATGCTAAATAAAGGTAGGGGGTGGCTGTAGGGAAAAGGTTTCCAGCTCCTTTTATAGTCAGGAATTAGATCTCTAAGGAAAATACTGAGCTTTACGTATTTCTGATAAGCTTAAAGAAGGGGATCTTTCATCTTGCCCACCTGCAAGAATACTTGGGACTGCATCAGAGGTGAAAAAGCCTTCATGCTACTATAAAGCTTTTCTTTTTCATCAATGACTTCATTTGTGAATTTTTGGCTATGCCCTCCTTGCTAATGTTATAGTCATAGTTTGCAGAGGATTTAGTCATAGTTTGCAAATAGAAAATTGGATATTTATAAAAATGGTTTGTGATATTTTTGTCATTAAATGTATCATCAAATCACTTATTAACACTCTTGCCATTTCTCAAAAGTGGCATTTTAAATATCCGTATCAGCATGTATTCAAGATGTTGCAATATTTTTTGTGAGGAAAGCAGGAAAAAACATTTTTTCCCACTTTTCCCTGATGTCTTAAGTCATAAGTTATTTTCCCAATTTTTTATCATCTTTCGTTCTACCTGTAGGAGCATTTGCTGCACTTTGTATCTCATAATATTTCTAACTCCTATGCTACAAAGTCCCTGAAGATCCTCTAAGAGAGGACATTGAAAAAGTAATAAAAATGTTTCTGTATTGTCTTTTTTGTTAATCATGCACTGTACACAGCAGAGCTATGTCTTTGAGTTGTTTATATATTTTTGGCTCATTTGATCTCAGCAGAGAATTGCCGTTATTGGCTGACTCCAACCTGTGAATCCAGGAGAAAGTGCAAAAAGCCCTTTTCTCTATTTGTTTCTAATTTCTCAAAGATTATTAACTCATCTGTATTGTTCTTCATAGCACAGATTGAACATGGGTGCAGGGATAGATGTTTCTAGTGTCATTCAGTTGTGCTGTTACAAGAATAGTAAAGAAACTTGATTATAAATGAGAGCTGTTAACTGTCATTGAAATTTAGTAGTTCTAAGAGCTTATCCAGTTACATAGCTGTAAGTCAGATGTGAAAAGGAAACTTTGGTAGGTCCCAGACACAAGCTTACTTTGAAGCAGAGTGAAATTGAACAATGGTGGATAAAAATTATAAAAGTACTCAGTGATTAAAAGGAAAATTTTGTGAAATCCTTATCATTGAGGTAATTGTTCACATCACATCCTTCTCTGGCTTTGCCTATTATTTTTTTTCTGTGTGGGAGAAACACTACAAGATGCTATCTGCCAGATTCTTGTTGATTTTGTTGCTTTCTTGGTATAGAAAGCTAAAATACTGCTCAGATGGGCACTAAGTAGTGCGATTTACTCGAGAATCTGGAAATGGAGGGCAAGTCATTGAAGGTGATGAAAAGAAGGGAAAGTCAGAGAACAACGAAACCAAGTCAATGAACTTGAAGAAGCCAGACTTCAGACGTCAGAGCAGTTAGAAAGTTGGTAGATGAAATTTCTCATAATGCAAGTTTAGGCAAAATTAAGCTATGGCAGTGTAACAAAGTCGGAGCAGCAGTAAAGACACAAACTAATAGTAGATTTAGTGAATGGCAATGCGAAAATAAATGAAGCTATTTTTATTGTCCCCAAAATGTCAAACATCACACAGAAATGCTGCAGTATAAAATGATGTTGCAGAGGAAAGGATGACAGAGCACTAAGTAGGAATGGACATATGATATTTATATATGGGAAAAGTTATCCTCTGTGCTTTAAATGCACATGACAATGTTGAAACCCATTTACTGTGAGCTTTTCTGTCTAATTTGATTGTTTCAGTACAAATATACACACATTCATATATTTCTAATTTAAAGGTCAGAAATATTTATAACCTTTTAAGGAATGCTTTTCTTGAATTTAAGCATGTAGGTATTTTGAAATCTGTCCATAAACTACAGCAGTTAGAGAATGTTTCCCTTTGGTTTCAATCTCTTCTTTGTTTGACCTTTGAGGTTTGTTTGTTTTTTGTTTTGTTTTTGTTTTTGTTTATGTTTTTGTTTTCATTTACTGTACTTAATAAAGTCAAATTAAAATTTACCGCTTCAAGTAATTTCTTGAAATGATGAGGACTTGTGAAGAAAGCACACAACCCCTCAAATTTCTAATTTCAAGTTGTCAAGACAGTACTGGGATTCTAGTTTTCAATATTACCTTCCCATAATATTTGGTTGGTGCCTGGTTATGTCTGTGTTGAGGAGAATGAGATAGAGAAACAAAGAGAGAAAGACCTTTTCCTAGGCAGTGTGTATGGGCTCATGTTTCCTATACTGCAGTTAGTATACTGCAAAGGAGCCATCTTGATAATTTTTATACCTTTTGCTTTTAACTTATTATCATGGTAATATATTTTATGACCTAGGAAGAAATTAATGTATTATAAATATTTTGGTCTCAATTTTTAAAGTGAATATGCCACATAAAGTGTGTGTTGTGTGACAAAAGTAGAATACTGGAAGGATTTTGAGCAATTATTGGTTCTGAGGATTTCAAATCTAAATATACAAAGTTATCCATTCAGAAGTTCTGATCAATGCATATTCTCTTATTTAGTTGGGAAAATATTTTCTTTTGGGTGACATGGTATCAGATGCTTTCTCACCTTCATGTGTTTTGCTTGAGCTGTGAATTAAAACCCATCTGGATGTAAGTATTGCTGATTTTTATGGTCTCTCTTTAAGTGCTTCATAAAGTCATAGTCACACAAATTATCTTAGTCATAATCTAATTAAATAGCATGACTGCTCTGCATTTCAGAATTCTCTCTCCCACTCATCATAAATATAGCCAAATGTGTGTATTTTTGTACAGGCAAATATATGTGTGGATGTCTATATATGAAAACATTCAAAAATATGACATGCCTCAAAGAACAGTTCCCAGACTGAGATCTCAGAAAAGAAAGCAGTAGGGTTCAAAACTAGCTTTTGATTAAAACTATGGATTATAGTGGTTAACTTTGCAATCCAATTAAACAAAAAACAACTTCGGATCTTTGTTGTGCTGGCTGGGCTAGCAACTTGATGTCAGATAATGTAAAAAATAGCCTTATAGAATTAGTTTTGTAAGATGATGAGGTTTTACTACTGGACGTGAAGACTTCAGAAAAACACAATTCTTGGTGCACTGTTCATGTAATATTTGCTATATCAGTGTTTTGTAACACAGTCTTTGAATCAGATGTTGATGTTTAAGAAGAAATTAAAAGAAAGAAGAGATCTTATTATTTTGACTAGTGGAAAAACAAACTGAAAAACCTCAAACCCACCTAACTCCAAAACATTATTCCTTGAACATAAAAGTGTATTGTAGAAGTTAATATGAAAACCTAAACTTACAGATTTAAAGTTCAATTTTGCAATTGTACCAGGATGATTTTATGCACTACAGAGCAGCAGGCATCTAATGAATAATGTTAAATGTGTATAATTATGCTTGTTTACTTTCTAAAGATCCACTTAAGTTGGTAGAATTAGAAAATAAATGTGGGTCTGTGCCTGATGTAGACTTGATGTAATTTCCTATTATTTCATTATTCAGACATCAAATGATACAGTTTTGCAAATTTTGACCATAAGGATGCTTGCAATTCTTACTTTGGAGTTCTGCAGTATTTCAGATTCATCCTAATCCTAAAGAATTTAGCAAGATAAACTCATGCCATTTCTCTCATCTGGGAAAAATACACTCTTCTGAAATGTCAAGACCACACTAAATGGGAAGCTCTTTGTTTGCCAGACATGCAGTGCATCAGGTTTAACTAACTGGTAAAGTCCTGGCTTGGTGGGCCAGGCCTTGCAGTTTGTGTGTAATCATCCTGGTTATTGCTGTACCCACAGTTCAGATGGTAACGTATTCAGTTGAAAAGAATAAACTTGAAGAAATATCAGGACCATCATCTATGTGTACCTGATAGTAATTTTATTGAGTTTGTTGTGAGACTGCATTCTGCTGTTTGCCTTTCTTTTAACTCATGTTCTGTGCTTTGCTTTATTTTTCCTAAATTTTTGTGTAATCTCTGCACAGAAACAATTGAGCAGTATCTCTAACTTTTAGACCCTCAATATGTAAATATCATGTCTTGTTACTTTTGCTATAGGGTCTGTGTAAAGAGGTCTAAAGTGGCGATCCTCAAGTTTTCCTGATATGTATGGAGGTATCTCAATTTCACAAGTGTCACTGTCTGTAAAATTGCTACTGGTGCATTGTGCCATAAACGGGCACTAGTAAAGAATTTGTCTGTTAACACTCCTCATGAGTAGATTTTCATACGGAGCATTAATCTGGTTTCTTTCCCATGGTGATTAATCTAGTAATCACTCTATGATTATGGGCTGGTGAACATGTTCTTGTGCAGTAAGCAGGTGCATGTACTTATAGTGAATTTCAGTCTCTTTCTAAAAATTAAAAAGCATATTCTTGGAATCATGGAATCATAGAATATGCAAAGTTGGAAGGGACCACAAGGATTATCAAATCCAACTCCTGGCCCTGTGAAGGACACCCCAAGAACACCATGGACACACCATGGATTACTGGAGCATTATCCAAATGCTTCTTGATCTCAGGCAGGCTTAGTACTCTTACCACTTTCCTGAGGAGCCTATTCCAATGCTCAACCACCCTCTGGGTGAAAAATCTTCTCCTGATATCCAACCTAAATCTCCTCTAACTCAGTTGCATGCCATTTCCTTGAGTCTTGTTATGATATGTACTTGCCTCTCCAGATCACCTCGTGAGGAAGTTGCAACTGGAATGAGGTTGCCCCTCAAGCTCTTCTTCTCCAAGTTGACAGAACAAGTGCCCTCAGCTGCTCTTCATACGGCTTCCCCTCAAGGCCCTTCACCATATTCATTGCTGTCCTTTGGCACTCTCTAACAGCTCAGTGTATTTCTTATGTTGTGGTGCCCAAAACTGCACACAATATTTAAGGCGAGGCTGCCCCAGTGCAGAGCAGAGAAGGACAATCCCCTCCCTTGACCAGTTGATCATGCTTTTCTGATGCCCCCCAGAACATGGTTGGCCCTCCTGGCTGCCAGGGCAGTGCTGACTCACATTTAGCTTGCCATCGACCAGTATCCCCAGGTCCCTTTCCACAGCACCGGTCTCAAAACTCTCTTTCCCCAATCTGTTCATGCATCCAGGGTTGCCCCATCCCAGATGCAGAATATGGCACTTGCCTTTTCATACAATTGGTGATTGACCACCTCTCTAATTTGTCAGGGTCTCTCTGAAGGGCCTTTTTGCTCTCACAGGATTCGACAGCTCCTCTCAATTAAGTATCTTTGGCAAACTTAGTATCCCTTCCAGTCCTGCATCCAAGTGTTAATGAAGACGTTGAAGAGAATTAGGCTGAGGATGGAACCCAGTGTGGGGCCCACTAGTGACTGGACATCAGCCTGATGTTACCCCATTCACTCTTTGTGACCAACCTCTGAGCCAGTTGCTCACCCATTGCATAACACAATTATTCAGCTGTAGGCTGGACAATTTGTCCAAAAGGATACTGTGAGATACAGTATTGATAGATTTATTGCTATCCAAAAAGGTTACATCTACTGGCTTTCCTAGCTCAAGTAGGTGGGTTATCCTCTCATAGAAGGAAATCAGGTTTGACACGCAGGACATTCCCCTCATGAAACCATGACCAATGACTGCATTGTCCTTCAGAAGAAGAATATTTTCCTGCTCTTTTTGAAAACTGAGACAACATTTGCTAGCTTCCGGTCACCTGGGGCCTCCCCAGATTCCCAAGACCACTCAAAAATCATTGAGAGAGGTTTTGCGATGACATGAGCAGTTCTTTGAGGATTCTGGAATGAATCCCATTAGGCTCCATAGATTTCTAGGGATCCAGCTGGAGCAGGAGATCCTGCACAATTTCAGTGTTGGCTGGGAGTTGATCATTCTGTAATGAGCCAGTGATAATTCTACACTGCATAATTGCCATTAATGTGTTTGGAAAAGCTCTCTTTATTGCCCCCCACACTTCTGGCAGCTTCAGCTCCAGCTGAGCTTTGGCCACACAAGTGTTCTCCCTCCAGCAGCAAGGAGCCACTCTGAATCCCTCCCTTGTCACCTGACTTTGCTTCCACTGGGCATACATCTTCCTTTTTTACCTTATTTCCAAGAGAGGATGCCTGCTCAGCCAAGCCGGCCTTCTGTCTCATCTGCCTGACTTCCAGCACTTAGGAATTGCTGCTCCTTTGTCCTTAGGAGGCCATGTTTAAAAAGTGACCAAAAGTGTTGGACCCCTGCAGCTGCAAAAACATTTCCCACGGGACTTTACTTACTAATTCTCTGAGCTGCCTGAAGTCTGCTCTCCTCATGCCCAGAGCTGAGATATTGCTGGCACTTTTACTCCTATCAACAGAGATTTTAAACTTGATCCCTTCATGGTCACTGCGACTGAGACAGCCACCAATTTCTGCTTCACTCACAAGATCCACTCTGCTGACAAGCTGCAGACCAAGGAGGGCATCTTTATGAGTTTCCCTTAGGACCTGTTCCACAAAGATGTCATTTAGATTTTTCAGGAATCTTCTGGCCTGTACCAGATGTGTGATGCTCCCAGCTAACTTCTGGCAAGTTGAAGTTCCCCATAAGGACAAGGGCAATTGATTTTGGAGTGTTCCTTGGTTTCTCAAACAATAATTCATTTGTGTCATCATCCTGGACAGGAGGTCTATAGCAGATTCCCACAGTGGCATCCTCAATATTTGTTTGCCCCTTGATTCTTACCCAGAGGCTCTCAGCTGTGCATGGCTGACTGTGAACTCCATACACTCCAACCCTTCCTTTACATACTATGTCATCCCCCTCCCTCTTCTGCCTTGCCTGTCTCTCCTGAAGAGCCTGTCACCATCGAAGATAGCATTCTAGTCACAGGTCTGCTCCCACCTGGTATCCTTTTTACAAATGATGTCAAATCCCTACATCAAAGCTTCCAGATCCTCTCTGTTCCTCTTGTTGCATGGATTACTGTAGAAACATTTCAGGTGTGGTACATTGTAGCCAACAACTCATGTAGCAGATTGAGGTCTCCCATTAGGACTGTTTTCCTCAGGTTTTGAATTACCATTCGACTGCTCATCACTGGCAAGCCTGCGTTTCTCCCTTTCACCCTTCTGAGATAGGTTAGAGGTCTATTAACAAGCCCTGATTGCTGTGCTAGAACTTCTTTTCCCCTCTGAGAAAGGTGTATCCCATCAGGTGTCAGCAGACCAGATGTTGAATAGATCATCCCATGCTCAAAAAATCTAAAATTTTTCTTGTTACACCAACCTCAGAGCCATACAGTGACCAGCTGGATCTGTCTATCAATAATATTCCTGGCTAACAGAAGGATCAACAAAATCACTACCTGTGCTCTTCATCCATCAAATAATCATGGAAAGGTGCTGAAATCTCTTTTTTCATTGCTCTTAGACTTCTCTTAGTTATTTTGTCATGCTATTTTCTTACCCTGGAGAAGAATTAGGAGAATTCCTTTTTCTCACTGAAGGTTCAACAGGACAAGGCTAAGTTAGTCCAGACTCAGAATTTATCTCAAGTACATGATATTGTGTTGAAAATATTATCTATATGGTGTCCTGTGATGTTATTATCACTAAATTTTGTCTAATCGAAAACAAGCAGAAAGTAATAAGGGACTTTTAAGACAGAGCACCATTTTTATTATTTAGATACTTGATTATATTAATTTCTGCAGCTCTAGAAGAGACATCTGCCTCAGAAGCCATATAATTTGTATCATATGTTGAACAGAGTGAGTACTCTGGAGTGAACTGGAAGATGTACATTCAAGGCCCACTTCCAAAGTGGTCAGGGGATGAAGCTCAGCCCAGAGCATCTCCCAGAGCCCCGGGAGCACTTAGACTTTTTAAATAATGAAAATAATTAAAAAAGACTACAGGCTCTTCCGTTGGAGAAAAAATAGTGTTCTCCATATTAATCAAAAGGTCAAAGTCCAAGGTCCAAAGGTCCTTAAACCAGAAGAAAGGTTTTTCTGAGAGATGCACTGTCTCTGTTTCCGTTTAACTCAGGCTTTCATTTCTCCCACCCCTCAACCCGCTCCATTGTTTTACATGATTTGCTACTTAGTTGCAGATCATATCTTCACTTAACTTGCAGTCAATAACAAACAGGCAACTTGTGGGCCTCTTTTTTAGCTTTAATTTCTGTGATGGCTTTGATTTCTCATCACTTCCATGATTATTTTGGTATATCTTATACATAAATTGTTTTCATTTTCTTCCCTGAATCAAAGCTCTGAAAGAAG
>JAOXXN010000364.1:18493782-18516511 GCA_026770055.1 Myrmophylax atrothorax | reverse complement strand
GAATTAATGGGGTTGACATCAGCTGGAAATAAATCTTTTTTTAAAGACAGTCACTTAATTTAGAGCTATTTTATGTCTAGCTTTTGTAATTGAAGAGAAGAAAATGTCAATGTTGTCTCCTCTGACATTCAGGATGCACAGGAAGATAAAAGTTGTAAATGCATTTCTGTAAGATCAAGCCATAACAGGAGGAACAATTAAAAGATATCTTCAAACCAGTGTGAATTCAGCCTTGAACATGCAGGATGTATATCTGTATGCTCAAATGTGCTATTTTGTGGGTACTGTTTTCTGGGAGGGCAGAGTATATGATCTTTATGCACAGAGAGAAAACATCTGTTCACAACCATGGAGTCTAAGAGCATCCTGATAAACATTATATTCACATTGTTTTATCTCCCTCTGTTCTGGATTGCCTGCATAAGTGAAAATGATCTTTGCTTCTTGAAATTGCCATTATTGACGTGTGCAATTGCAAAGACAGAAGGACTCAGGAAAACTCATACTTAGAAAATGAACTGGCAGAAATGTCTACTCTCTTGGCAGAGCAGACAAAAAAAGGAAGGTGTTTACTGTGAAGACACAAAACAGTTCTTGTGAGTTCATGCTGTATTGAAGCCAAGGACTTCCACCTTGCTTTGTCTTCTGGAATTTGGCAAAGAAAATCTGTAGTTGCTAGAAATGAAAATATATGATGTTTCTGCCTTGGTCTCTGTTCAGTTTTTGGTGGCAACTGTCTGCTGATTCTTTTTAATGCATGACTCAGAGCATGACAGAAATTTGAGCAGCAACTCTGCTTAAACTTCTGAGTGGAGGTGTTGATGGGTGTCCTTTACACTCATTTGCTGGTATTCAAGCCTGACTTCCCCTGGGATTCAGGCAGATCAGTGGGCCTTTTGGTCTTGAACTGAAAGGTGAAGGACTCATTAGAATAAAAAAATTAAAACTATTCTTGACAAAAGCACTATGTTCATACCTTATAGGGAAATGGCTATTTAATGAGTTACTTGACATGCCAATTCTACAAGTTTTCTTTTTATGGGAGAGATACTGAGCACATACTTAACTATTAGTTGCTGAAGGCATTAAACAGGCCTCTATTTGTTGTGTCATGAAAACAGTTTTGGGAGGTTTTTTGTTTCCTGCTGTGTTTGTTAAATTGTTAAATTTGTTAGATTGTTACATTGTTTAAACAGATACAAATCCTTCTGTGTGATACATTATTTTAATTTATGCCATTTCTTGTGTTAGAAAAATAATTGTGGCCTTTTACTTTCTAATTCTTCATCAAGAGGCTATTTATAATGTTTGACTCTGGACAGTAATACTTTCAAATGAAAACCTGACCAAATTTTAATTATTTAATTAAATAATAAATTAATTAAACTTGCAAGTGTGGTGGGCTACTTTTGCCTCAGGGAACATGAGGCCAGGTGGAGCACTGTGGTTTTAAACAGCTACTAATGATTCATTTGTGACTGTTAAACTATGTTACTACCCACTAGGATTTATCAGACATTTGAAAATATTTTCACAACACTTGGTAACAATGCGGTAGTGCAGCAAAGAAAATTCATACAAGGTGTAGCTCATGTAAAGAAGAGGGATCCAGGTGACTCGTATTGATGAAGAATTTCAGGGCAAGTGCTAAATTCAGCAGGTGGAATGGGGCAACCCTGGATGAACGTACAGACTGGGAAATGAGATACTGGAAAGCAGTGCTCTGGAAAGGGACCAAGGGGTCCTGGTTGATGGCAAGGTGAACATGAGACAACAATGCCTTGGCAGGCAGGAAGGCCAACCATGTCTTAGGGTGGGGCATCATGCATAGCATCAACAGCTGGTCAAAATGGCGATTGTTCTGCTCTGATCTTAGGTACTGTCCCACCTAAATCCAGAATGCATTTTGGGCACTACAACATGAGAAGCATATAAAGATATTAGAGAGTGTCTAAAGGAGGGCAACGAAGTTGGTGAAGGGTCTAGAGGGCGAGCCAGATGAGGTGTGGCTGAGGTCACTAGTCCTATTCAGACCAGAGAAGACAAGATTCATTCTGTTCTTTCTACTCACCAGTGATGGGACCCAAGGGAACAGCATGAAACTGAGTCAAGGGAGGCTGGGTATTAGGAAAAGGTTCTTCACTCAGCGTGGTTGGGCTCCCCAGGGAAGTGGTCTCAATCATCAAACCTGACAGAGTTCCAGGAACTCTGGATAATGCTTTCAGGCACACGGTGTGATTTTTGGGGTTGCACTGTGCAGGGCCAGCAGCTGGACTTGATGATCCTTGTGGGTCTCTTCCAGCTCAGTACAGTCTATCATTCTCTCTCTCATATTCTGTGGTGTGCAATGCAGGAAAGACCACAGAGAAAGCTTTTCACCTTGATGATTGTGGCTAATATTAGGTAGCTCAGCCAGGTCAGACTTTGAAACTTATATCTGTATAATGTTCTGCACAATTATTGCATGCTTTCTGATGCTTCTGTCTTAAGAATGTGTAGAGAAAACCTCTTTAAGGCAAGAGACTAGGTCAAGCCAATGTTAGGGCAGATACAGAAGTTGAGTAACCAACATGTGAAAAAACCTCTTGCTAAAAACTAAAATACCTTTTTCTTTCAGAACCAGATATAGAATTTTTTTTTTTTTTTTTGTCTGAGGAGCTTATTTTTCAGATTTTGAGTTCTGAGTAATACTATACTGGTCAAAGAAAATCATAAAACCAATATACCCTTCCACTGCACTGCACTGGATCAGTTAGTCCTCAAATTTTCCCTTGCACAAACACAGAGAGTTTAGTGCCTCCCAGACCATGTACTTCAATGCAGACTTTTTTTGTCAATATGTACAAAGAAGGATATGTACTAAGGAGGATATATACGAAAGAGGATATGTGATGACTTCCAGTTATGCTAGGAATCACTGATAATCTGATTTGTGGTTGGTCTGATCTGCATAACCTCGTGTTCAGCAGATGCAGATATTGTAGGAATTAAGAGAAGAACAGATAGTAAAGTTGTATTTAAATGGGAATGGAGCTCTTACCTGTATGAATAAATTAACTCGGAACTGATTTCAAGACCTCTGCCAGTAAGCTTCCTGTGAGACAAGGAAGGCCTGGCACTGACACTATTTTTGTTTAGCTTGTCCTGGCTACAGAGCTGGGACAACTTTATCACTATGTGGGTATAACCAAAACTGTGTATTCTACACCGTCTGCATCATTTCTGATGGACTGTTAATAAAGGATCATCTGCAGCAGCTGCCCAGGACACATCTGACACTTCAGGCTACAAGCTGGTTGTTAAAGAACCCTGGGAGGCAGAGCAGTGTTTCTGTCTTCACACCAATGACTCAGCTATGATAACTTCCCTCGGGGGAGGCCTTAGCACCTTCTCACCCAGACTGAGGGGTCATGTCTGCTAACGGGCCATAAGGCATTGGCATAATAGGCAGTTGCAATGACCTAGACCATCAGACTCCAAAAATATCCCATGACTCAGAGTAAATCATCCATCGTGAAACTCCCTGCCCTGGGGGAGGTACTGGACATTCGTATCTGAATCTGAGATACGTAATCTAGGGGTTTGGAGACCTCTAGTACCGCTCGTGGGATCCAGAGGGAAACCAGAACCACAACAGGACTGTGACTGCCACTCTCAACAAGACTCTGACCATCATCTTCACCCACACATTTTCCTTTCCTTTTACATTGCACTCAGAGAGACCACATGGTGCTCAGCACAGAGACTAACAAACACTGCTCTAATTGGGGCCCAGGGTTCTGGGTTATACATCTGTTTTTATGGGTTAAAACCATTTTTTTCTCTGCATCATTGTATTTACTGTAATTTTTTTTTAGTAAATTGTAACTCTGACTTGTAATCTCTCTTGAGCTGGGTTCACTTCTCTCACCAATTCACCAATTTACCTTTAAACCAGCACATCTTTTGTTGTAGGTTTATTTTGGTATGGGTTTCTGTGGTGGGATTTTTTGGTGGTTTGTTTTTTTTTTTTAAACCTATTTTATGGTTTTATTTCATTTGTTTATTTCACCTATGTCCCTTTAATGTCTGGAGTGGAAAGCTACATGTGCTTATGCAAAAGGTGGTGGCCAGACCACAAAATTACTTTTGCATCTGACCAGTCATATGGCTGTGGTTTCTATGTTCCTTGGGAAGTAACAGGGCAATGAGGTTCCTCAGTTCTACTGAATAGTGTCAAACTCAAGAAACCACTTTTCACACTCCTTTTCAAATATCTGTGGCCTTCACCAAACGTGTAGATCCTTATTGGCTAATTCTCGTTTGTGGCTATTTTAGTGGTCAGTGCAAGATCATTAAATACCACTAAAGACATCTACCCTAGACTAGAAGATACTTTTAAAAAGAGAAGGGAAAAGGAGGAAAGAAGGAAAGAAGAAAAAACAGATACATATAATTAGATTTTGGATTAGATTCACATGCATCTTGGGATGAAGATAGAAATAAGTATATGAGAAAGATGCCAATGTTAAAAACTTAATAGACTCCAGCACAGAGTTACATGGTAGAAGAAAACGGCATTATTTAAAGTCAGGCTCCATTATTTCTAAAAGTACATGATGGATAGTTTTGGTTGCTTTATAGGAAAAGAGCACAGAAAAATAGATGCAGGATGGAATGTTTGAATTTTATTAGAAGTATTCATCACTATACTTTGTCATATGCTGTAGTTAAAGAACAAAAAGGAGTTTCCTCTTTCCAGCAAGCATACACTTAAAGTAAGTATTTTATTTGATGGTGAAATGGTGTACTTCAAAATCATAACACAGTTTCTGCATGTGAAATAGTACGTAGATCGTTTCTGGTTTATGTGCTGTATCAAAGGAGTTCACCACGTAGAAATCAAGGGTCTGCTTTTGCCAAGAATATCAATAAAATAGTAGTAACTAAACATATATATCTTTATTTTTTGTATTTGAACAAACCTTTTTATTCCCCCCCCCCAGGTCCTAAGCATAGCTCTTTCACATGTTCTTTCTAAATTATTTGGGATGTTTGCGTCAATGTTGTAATAATTTTTTCTTTTCTGTGAGCTTGTAGTAAGTCCCAGAAAGTAGTGATAGAGACCACTTTCTTTCACCAGCAATTGCTTCATGTTTAACAAGTCTTTTTGAGAAAATAGGTGTGAAGAAAAGTCTGGTCACTAGAAATCACTGATCTGTTTTTCTCCTTATAATTTTTGTGTTCATCCAAATGGAAAAGATCTTAGTGTTACATCCTGAAGTTACAGAACTCTACTCCCAGCTTTGGACTGGGGCCCCGTAATTCTTAGGCTTTTCATATCAGCATTTTGTTTTGTTTCCAGAAGACAATTACTTAAAAAACTCTACATGTCTTGTTGATTAGTAGATGGATTTGTACTTCCTTACTTCCAAAGAATAGTAAAGGCAGAAGCCTAGGTCTGCTCCCTGAATTAGAGTAGAGTAGAGTAGAGTAGAGTAGAGTAGAATAGAATAGACTAGAATAGAATAGAATAGAATAGAATAGTTGGAAGATACCTGTAATTATCATCTAGTCCAGCTGCCTGACTGCTTCAGGCCTGACCAAAAGCTACAGCATGTTGTTAAGGCCATTTTCCAAAAGCCTCTTAAACACTGACAGGTTGGGGACATCGACCACCTCTCTAAGAAGCTTGTTCCACAATCTGACCACCTTTTGGCAAAGAAATGCTCCCTAATGTCCTGTCTGAACCTGCCCTGGTGAAACTTTGAACCATTCTCACACATGTGAGAACCATTCTCTCACTTCTGTGTTGAAGTAATTTTTTTAATAGGGTTAGGCAAGACTTTATAGGGGTAGATTTCCTTCGCTTTGAATTTTACAAGGGTTTTTATCTAACTGCTTCTGATATATTTTTTTTTCTGACCACTACCCAAGAATGCAATAGCTAACTATAAATCTGATCTAATATGAAAATTACACCAAGTCATTTATTTGACAAATGGCAGTACAGATTTTTTAAAATAAGACGACATTTGCCACCTATGTTTTCCTCTGCTTTTGTTTTCAAATTTTTCCTTGGTGTGTGTATGTAGATGTATGAATTATAGAAAATTCATAATCACCAGTGAGTTAGAGTTTACAAATATATGAGCAGCTATGGTCTAACTCTTAGGCTATACAATAGGAAAATTTTATTTTCATGTCCCAATGTTTTTCAATTAATCTTTAAGTAATCCCTTTTCCAATGCCTCATATGAGCCTAGAAAAACACCTTGCTATTATTTGAACATATACTTCCTCTTAGTGTATTTGTGTTCTAACTGAAATGGCTTTTGTACTGCTGCTATCGTGAAGACCAAAGCTATGAGAGAGTTATTACAGTTATGTTTCAAACGATGCTTAAAAAATTTAGAAACATAGAACCAATTAGGTTGCTAAAGACTTTTAAGATCATTGAGTCAAACTGTAAACTTAACAGCACTGATCCATGTCTCTAAGTGCCGCATTTATACATCTTTTAAATACCTCTATGGATGGTGGATGTACCACTTCCATGAACAGTCTGGTCTTGACAGGCTTGAAAAGCCCCTTCCATGAAGAAATTTTTTTAATATCCAATCTAAACCTCCTCTGGCACAACTTGAGATCTTTCCTCTTGTCCTGTTGCTTGTTACCTGGGAGAAGAGATCGACCCCCACCTGGCTACAACCTCCTTTCAGGTAGTTGTAGAGAGTGATAAGGTCTCCCCTAAACCTTTTCTCCAGGCCAGATGCCCCCACCTCCCTCAGCTGCTACTCATAAGTTTTGTGCTCACTTGTGATCCAGACCTTTCATGAGCTTTGTTGCCCTTCTTTGGACACACCTTGGGATATTATTGTCTTTTTTTGAAGTGAATGGATGCAGAACTGAACACAGAATTTGGAGTGCAGCCCCATCATTGCCGAGTACAGAGGGAAAATAATTTCCCTGGTTGTACCAGCCACGTTATTTCTGATATCCAAGGTGCCATTGATCTTCTTGGCCACCTGGCAGATGCTGGCTCATGTTCAGCTCCTGTCAACCAGCACCCCCAGGTCCTTTTCACCAGGAAGTTTTCCAGCTATGCTGCCCCAAACCTGTAGTGCTGCACATGGTATCGTTGTGACCCAAGTGTAGGGTCCAGCACTTCATCTTGTTAAAGGTAAATGCTCTTCTGCTGGTACATTTAAAACTTTTTTTCTCCTGTGAGTCACGGGTGTTATAGAGATGCCAGTAACAACACTGGCAGTAATAGATCATTTGGTTCTAAAGATTTTTCCTATAGTAACTTGTTACTGTTAGCCTTATAGAGCACATCAAAAGTGATTAAAGTACATAGAGTTGGACAAGAAATGACAGGGTTCAAAAAAGATTTAAGGGATAAATATTTTATATTAAAAATTAGTAACTGTTGCTGTTTTTTTTCACAAGAAAGACTAAAATGAAAATTCATCATGTTTCATCCTCTATAAAATGGTCCCAATATCATAAATATGCTGCTGAATCAAATACAAGGAATGCTTATTACACTGTGAAATTATCAATACAGCATTTAGAGATTCATTTGGGAGGCTCATATTACAATTTGTATGTAAGCAGTCTGAGGAAAGGTTGCAGAACAAATGAAGACCCAAAATATATGCTGAAGTAGTTAAACAAAATTAATAAGAAGACTACTCTAAAAAAATTAAATAATAATTAAAAATATTTTAGTAAGGTGAAGAAAATATTAAGAGTATAAAGAATTAATGTTATTCCACAGGAAACAAAAAAAAGATTATGAAGTCTCATCCCTTTACTAGAATCAGGGTTGCAGTAATCCATCAGAAAGCAAGCGAAGATCAAGCATGAAAATTCATAAGTCATAAATTGTATAACCTTGAAGAAGTGAAATGGTGAAGAGGGAAACTTTTCACAGAAGATAATAGTGAAAAGAAGATATTTTCTGGAATGTCAGAAATTTCAAACAGTGTCAATAAGCTGCAATTTTACTAATTTTAGGGATTCACTGATATGCGACAAAATAATTTTATGTGAATAAGACTTACTCACACAAGAATATTTACTATGGGAACTAGGAAGAAAAATTTAGCAGGTCTCTAAAACTGTGCAGATGGAGAAGGAATGCCATTGATTTTTACAGGAGACAGGACGTGGGTCCTGAAAACATATATGCATATTATTTATATATTATTAAATCAAGACCAGGAAATGTAAGTTTATGAGGGTTTTACATGTGTATAAAAAGCAACATTCAACAGGTAGACAAAATGAAAGTGTCTTGTACACTGTGTAGCAGCTTTAGAACAGACAGTTCTCCATAAAATAAAAAGATGAAAACATACACAGAAGAAACAGAAGGATCACCTAGAGGAGGTATTGGTATCTTTTGAGTACTCCTGCATATTAATGCATCCAAAACATAAATGCAGGTGAATGATTTTTTCTTCTGTAACTAAAGTATGGTAGTTTAATAATGAAAATAGAAACAATCAATTAAAAATAATTTAAAATATGAATTGAGATTAAATAGGAGGCTAGGTGTGAATTCCTAATAAGAACCTCAAAATGCAATAGATTAATAGATGACAATGACTGATAGCTGAAGGTGAATTATTTATTATGTTGCCTCAGAATTCAGAGCATCAGCACAAGGAATAATGTGAACAAAGAGATTTGTGGTAGAGAAAAATTGTACATATTTTCAGCAGAGGCAGGCTGACTCATTTTAGGTTTCAGGGTTCTCAGAGGAAAGTATGAAATAGAAATGAAGATTAGCATGACATGCACAAGGGTGCCTAAGAAGATAGGTTATTAGAATTTTTGTGCAACCCCAAAGAAATAAATGGGATTACTCAGAAAACAACTATAAATGATCTTTAAAAAGCATGGTATTTTTCCAGTAGATGCTAAGAGATATAAAAGCATTTTTGCAGTATAATAAAAAATATTAAAGTATTATAACCTAGAATGATGATAAATTTTAATACCTTGAGATGACAGAACAGCACTATTATTTGGGATCATATTGAGCTGAGTCACTTAGCCTAATATGCAAAAACTGAACCTTTTTTCACTAGAGGATTCATGAGGCTCTGCTCTGATACATGCTTACATATCACATCAGTAAATCTATTTTCTTCTCTTCTATCCCATACCTTTTTCAGTCCTGAGTGACAAGACAATGTTCAAAGGCATTGAATAGATGCTGGAAGTGAGGGATTCCCCACTCAGAAGTTAGAAAGCCTTCAAAAAATGCTGCCATCCACAGCTGCACAAAACTGATGCAGCATATTTCCTAATTTTTCTTTATTCCCCTTCTGTGTTTGGACCTCTAACAAATGTAGTCTAGCAAGTACCCACAAACTGTGCATAGAAATTGATGCCTGGAAATGTGTACTCTGGCCCAGCATGTTCTGTCTAGTCCTGTCTGGGCAGTGATGAAAGCTGCAGTTTTGTTGTGACCATGTAATGTTCTTTCTACTGCCATAGTAGATGTAAGTGATTGGATTTGCCCACCATAATGATCTCCAGTGAAACACTTCCTGTATCATTGTGTCATTCCTACTTACAAACATTCCAGATGATCAGCTCCTCCAGTGCATTCCAATATGAACCAATCTTTGGGATTTTTTTAATACTAAATTCAGTATGTCCAAACTGCAAAGCATTTTAGACCTGTTCATGGTAAATTAGGTAGATTGTCAGAGTTCCCTGTCTCTCAGCAAATTGACTCTAGTGAACAGTATAACATTCTTCCTCATGGAATTTTACTAAAAACAAACAAACAAACAAGCCACTGCCAAATAAAACAAAAAATGCCCAAACTAACAAAAAAACCCCAACCCCCCAAAAACCAAACCAAAAACCAAACCAAAACCAAAACAAGGAAGTAATTTTTTCCTAGTAGAAATTACTGCTGCAGGGAGCAGCTGCTGAATCATTGTCTCTAGTGAGCCTTATTGTAGTTGCTGTTGCTATATACAACATTTTGGAGACAACAGGAGACTACTCTGCCCTTCCTGGGTCACTGAGGCATAGTTCAAAACTGGTTAACTTACTCTGCATCAGAGCATGTCCTGCATTATGACACTGTTTCATTATTATAGACTCTGGCTGTATCAGCTTGTGTTTTCAGGGTCCCATAACAAGTATGTGGTGAGATTTTATTGACTTTTATCTTCAGAGAACAAAACAATTTGTGAAGACTGAAACTTTCCATACAAATGTAGGAGAGACCTGATGAGTCATTCACTGAAGATTACCCTGGATACAGAACTGGATTTCTCATTAAAATAATTCAATTCCTTGCTCCTCTGTCCATGTATATTGTACTATTCTGTTTTACATCCAATTTAAACAAGAACTAGCATGTGACTGGTCTATGTAGATGAAGAGTGAACCTCCTCCAACCCACATCTGAAGTAACTAGTTGTAGGTAATGATTTGTTTTAATACAAGTTGAGAAAGATGTACTCTAGCACAGCCAATACTTTAGTGAAATCCTTGTAAGAGGGCAGCATGGGAGTGAAGGCCTGATATTTTATGACTGGAGTACTGTGATGGATTGATACAGGTTCTCTGAGAAGGGGAGAGAGCATCTGGAGAAAAAAAGAGAAGTTCTGCATATGACAAGGTGATGAGCCAGCAGAGAGCTTACAGGTTGGGGTTACTGGGCAGACCAACATCAGTGATGCTGTGGTAAGGGCCTGCTTCAGATGTCCTCATCAGGAAGAGGCAGAAGACCAAAGATGAACTGGAGGAAGTTTCACATTTACAGAACCTGGTCCTGTGGAAGGACCTCACAAGGCACAAGCAACCTGGGAGGTTTTTAGAGTGCTTTTATGACAACTTCTGATGCAGATGATTAAGACACCAATAAGGAGAAACTCTCAAGTGGATCTGATACTTAACAAACAAGGAAGAACTGCAGAGGAGATAAATGCGGGCAACAATCTTGACTGCAAAGACTGTGAGATTTGTGGAGTTCAGGATCATGAGAGGAGGGAAAAGAGAAATAGCAAGACCATGAGTACTGGAGAGTAGGCTTTGACCTGTTAAAGGGTTTCCTAGGAATGGGACACAGTCCTGGTAAGAAGAGTGGACCATGAGAGCTGGTTGATTTCCAAGGATTACCGTCTATAAACTTAAGAAGAGTGCATGCCAGCAAAGGGGAAATCAAGTGGCTGTTGGAGTAGGTCCCCATGGAATAAAGAACTCTTGAACTCTGATAAAGCTCAAATATTGAAAGGAAGCATACAAGAAGTGAACATGGGGGCAAGTGACCCAGATAAAATATGAAATACTGTCTGAGCATGCAAGGATGGAGTTAGAAAAGCAAAGGTCATCTACAGTTGAATCTGGTGAGGAATGGGTAGGGCAACAAAAAAATTTTCTACCGGTACATCAGCAGTGAAAGGAATGCTAGGGAAAGTGTTGGTCTGCTGCGCAGTGGGTCAGGGGACCTGATGACAAATGACAGGGAGAACACCAAACTAGTCAAAGTACACACTGGAGGTTTCCACTTGGAAAGATGGGCAGAAAAGTGCCTGGGCACTCTGGGAAACAACAAGGTCAGCACAAACCAGCAGCATGTCTTTACAGCAAAAAAAGGTCAAGAGGATGCTGGATAGCAATAGTAAAAGCACTACTCAAAGAGAGTCAAAGAGAGTTATCCTTCTCCTCTACTCAACTCCAGTGAAAGCCTGTCTGGAGTGCTGGTGTCGTGTTCCGGGTTCCCCACTACAAGAAAATCATTAATTGTTGTCTGAGTGCAGCAAAGAGTCATGAAGACAACTAAAGAAATGGAGTGTGTGACCTACAGGGGGAGGCTGAGAGCTTGAACTGCTTAGCCTGGAGAAGGGAAGTCTCAAGAATGATGTTATGAATGTGTATAAATGTCTCTTGGGGGAGTTTGTTCTTAGTCGAGCACAGTGACATGAAAAGATGGACACATAATAAGTATGAAAACACAGGAAATTTCACCTTAATACGATAATTTTTTTTTTATCTTTCTTATTTAGAGAATGGCCAGACACTGGACCAAGTTGTCCAGAAAGACCGTGCAGTCTTGTATTTGTCAGAAACTGACTCAGCACTGTTCTGGACACTGTACTATCACAACTTGCTTAAACAGAGTTCAAAGTAGATGACCTCCAGAGATCCTTTCCAGGCTCAGTGATTAGGTGATTTCCTCTGATTCCGTTTGGTTTCCCGGGGGTTATGCTGTATCCTGGACTAAAAGAGCAGAAATATGTGAGATAATATGGATCTCAAACTCCACTTTTTAAGAAAATATTAGAAGAACTTTCTTTTCATATATCACAGAATAGGAAGATATCTGAAACTGAACAGTAAGCAGTGTAGAAAAACAATTTCCTACTCAACTCTGATGACATAAGATTTTCTAAGAAAAAAGTGCACTTGTGCATTATTATGTAAAATGTAAGCATGATCTCCTTCTTATGCAACTGTTTTTTACTGAGGTGTTTGCTTGAGTTATAATTGAATTAACTCAATCAATCGTATTCATGTAGTGAAGCACAAACACAGAGATGTAGAAGTTCTATCTGTCTCCTCTGCAAGATTACATTTTGAATGCTGTTATCACTTGAATTTCTATTCATACCTTGGCAGTTCAATTGAACTGAGTTTAAATCATTCCTCTACTTAGGTTGGACTTTCTTATGTGTAGATGGGAGTGTCTGTATTAAATAAACTGTATTTAAACTGTATCTTGATTGTAATGAAGATGAGCACTTGTGGAGAGAAGATGGTTATAGTAATAAATTTATACTCTTGAGTTTATTCAAAAAGGCATGTATTTGTGAAGTTATTAGGCTTTCTGCTCCACAATGTGATTGACTTTAAGATTTTTATTTCTTCTCCTTTTTCCATTTTTCTTTCTATTTGGATATGACAGTGCCTTTTTAGTTATTCCACAAGTCTTTAGCAGAACACTCCATATACTCCTAATGAAATCATGGCTTACAAACACAGGGGGACTATTCTTAACTTATGAATTGTGTTGTGTGCACTGTTTGATTTACTCGCTTTTGTCAAGTTATGATTTTACAATTACATGCAATAAAAAGGTTTTCATTGTTATCATTGAAGAGAATATAAACATGTAACTCGAGGTGGATGGTCTTACTAGCTCATGTTTCAGCTGATAATTCTACAGGAAATAAATTGCATCTTATTTCTCAGTGTGTCTTCCTGCACCAGCATTACTCAAAGTCTTCCCTAAGTACAGCTACAGACATTCTATTTCCACATAGACCTGAGGATAATAAATAAAAGATCTACCTGGCTTTGTAGTTTCCTTCATTTGAGAAATTAGTCTGAACCTGTAGGTGCAAATGAAGATTCTTTGTCACGGACTGGCCTCAACTATCTTTATCTGGGAACGTTATAGCTACGGGTTTGCAAGGCATTGTGCTGAAAAATAAAAGCTGGTTCTTTTCTTGGGGGGGGGGAGAAAAAAAATCCAAACTGCTTAAAGTTAGTAATTTCACTGATTTAGTTTGAAGACCAGACTGGATGGGGCTCTGAATAATCTGGTTTAGTGGATGGTTCCCTACCCATGGTAGGGGGGTTGGAACTAGATGATTTTTAAGGACCCTTCCAACTCAAATCATTCCACAATTTTATGGTTCCAAGATACTTCAAAAGATTCCATGCTTTGCCTGAAAGTATTGACAAGTACCAAAAAATGCGCATGGGAAATACAAAGTAACTATAAGTTTGTAGTAAGGATTTTTAAGCAACCTATTTTAGCTCAGAAAAGACATCTTGGACATTATTGAGGGTATTTATTTGCAAAAAAACAACTCAATAATCAGCAGTGGTTGAAAAGTCACATAGAATATTAGGTATTATCCAGAAGGGCATAGAGAGCAACACAGAAAAAAGGTATCTGTTTAAAGGGCAAGGAGAGTATTTTTTTACAGAAAATATAAAAATGAAAATTGCAAAATATAGAAGAAAAATATATAAGTATGTTCAAAAAAGGTGCATAAATTAATAGAATTAACTAGGAGTTTCTATTGATGCCTACTAAATGCAACAGTCCCAGTGAAACCCCATTTAAGGAAATCTTAAACTTGGCTTCATTGAAAGAATAAAAAAAGCTGTGGGGTTGTGGATTACTATCAGTCTGGCCTTTTTCTAACACAGTTTGCCTAAACACCTCCTTCAAAATGTCATCAGAGAGGATACTGGGCTAGGGGTAGAATTAACATGAAATGTCTGGCCATCTCTCCCCATGTCAAACAACGGAAGAAGCTGTTGTGTTCTCATTTTTTTTTAATTGTAGGACTAAAACTGGATATATTTATTTGTTCTGCATACAGTCTTAAAGATTTATTTGTCCTGCATAATGACTTTCAGGTGTGGCTTGCTTTTTATTGGGGTAAACAGAACACCCTAATAAAATGGAAATTGTCACTAGTAAACAATATCTAAATGTCTTGTTCACACAGTACTTCAATTCAATAAACTAAAGGAATATGGCTTCTGCACATTAGGAGTCAATTTCAAAGTACATTATGAAGAATTCAGAGTCTCCTTTAATGTATTTCTTGTTAGTGTGAGATGCAGAAACATCATTATCTTGTACTGTTTCCTGCATAAGGAGAACTGCATAATAATGTACACTTAAAGTAACAGTCATGCCTTCAAAATTGTGTATAGTCAAGTTTAGTATTGTCCTGTTTATGAAGATGCTTAGAAAGAGCCTGAAATGCAAGAGATATATCCCAACTAGAAGGATGAAGTGTTTTTTTCCTTTTAAACCATAGCTTGATAGCTTTAAAGTGGCTCTGGTCCCTGATAATAAAAATATTATAAAAATGTTACCTTGGAAAACAGCACTTGAAAAATAAAATTTTGATTTATAGAAGCTTCGGTTCAAATTTCTTTACATCTAGTTTAGTGTCTGTCTTGATTTAACCCCAGACATCAAACAAGTACCACACAGTCACTCGCTCACTTCCTCACAGACAGGATGGCAAAGAGAATTGGAATGGTAAAACTTAGAATAGATAAAGACAATTTATGGGAAAGCAAAAGCTGCATATACAAGCAAAGTAGGAAACTAATTCACTGCTTCCCATGGTCAGCCAGGTGTTCAGCTATCTCCAGGAGAGCAGAATGGTTACTTGGGAAGAAAAACACCATCACTCCAAATGTTCCCTCCTTAGTCCTTCTTCTCCCCACTTTATATACCGAGCATGATATCATATGGTCTGGAATATCCCTTGGATCAGTTTGGGTCACCTGTCCCTGATGTGTCTCCTCCCAACCTCCCACGCACCTTCAACTTCCTTGCCTGAGTGGCAACATGCAAAGGAGAAAAGGCCTTGGCTCTGTGTAAGCCCTGCTCAGCAATAACAAAAACATCATATTATCAAACTTGTGTTCAGCACAAATCCAAAGCACAGCCCCATGCCAGCCACTGTGAAGAAAATTAACTCCACTCCAGCCAAAACCAGCACAGAATCTTTCAGGTGTACTTGTTTAAATACAGCAAGGAATAATTTCTTAAGATTATTTTATTTTGTGTTATTTTATTTAATTCAACTAACTGTGCTAGGTTTTTCTCCTAGAAAATTAAATATTTCCAGCAAGTTAATGCTAGGTATTCATCTGCTTGCCTAAAATATGTAGTTTCTTGGTTTTTAAATCTTGCTAAAGTTTATAAAATTATAAAATCTTCTGAAAAAAAATTTTAATTTTCAAGTTCCTAGAGCACCATAATAGTGAGAGTAAATAGAGCTGAGCAAGATTGTGTTTCAATAAGAATTTATTGTTTCTTTCTATTGGTATAACTGGACATGTCTATTCAAAGTGGTAATTTGTTATGTTACAAAGTTTTTAAGTATTATTCTTTTCTAAAACATTGTTGTTAGAGGATATTTATCACTCTATTTCTCTAAAGTTTATTTTCCCTACAAGTGAGGAAGATTATTGTGTTTTTCAGGTCCATTCACAGGGAGAGGATAAAGAAAAAGCCTAATCCAGAACTCAGCCTTTGAAAAAACCTGTAGTCTCAGAACATTAAAAAAGAGCATTTTGGAAGCATGATACTGGGTTATATGTGTTGTATGTTTCTTTCCTTCACCTTAACAAAGATTTGCTCAGATAAAGCCACAAAACATATTCTAGTAAAACTCACTTCCAGAAATGAATCTGTAGCTTTCCACATGAAGTGTTCCTTTTGTCCAAGCAGCTAGGTTTCTGAAACTTGTGTTGTGTGCAATAGATAATTATGGAACCAGCTTCAATTATCCTTTATTGCTGGAAAGAAGATTTTTTTTACACCTTTTTCTTCAGCCAGACTTCCCCAGAACGTGCTAGTTTCTTATTGTAGTAATGGACATTTTTGCCAAAATTGTTTATTAGTTGTGGCAACACGGAATTTGGGATTCTTTGAGATGGATGAATATTCTGAAAAACTCATTTGTGCTATTTTTGTATGGCAGCAAGGATGGGGAAAAAAATAAATAAAGGTACTGTCTGCAGTAAGAAAAAGACAAAATTTACTTCAGTGACATTGAGGTTAATGTGTTTTACTTTTGCATTTGTGAGAACATAAGTACATATACATATACATACACATACACATATAAGTTTTGGCCCAGTCCCAGAGATTTGGTATCCTTGGCATATGTGAATCCTGTGATTGGAGTGCCCTGGTAAATGGATACAGGCTCTTTAGGAGGGATAGGCAGGGCAGAAGAGTTGGAGTGTAAAGGAAGGATTAGAGTGAATGGAACTCACAGTTGGCAATGCACATCTGAATCAAGGGGAAGACAAATAGTAAGGATGTCATTTTGGGAGTCTGCTATTATAGACCTCCTGTCCAGGATGATGACATCAGCGAATTATTGTTAGAGGAACTAAGGGACGCTCCAAAATCAACTGTCCTTGTCCTTGTGGGGGACTTCAACTTGACAGAAATCCGGTGCAGAAAATTCCTAAGAAACCTGGAACAGGTCCTAAGGGAAAGTCAGAAAAATGCCCTCCTTAACGTGCAGCTTGTCAGCAGAGTGGATCTCATGAGCAAAGTGGATGTTGGAGGCTATCTTAGCCACAGTGACCACAAAGAGATCAAGTTTAAAATCTCTGTTGACAGGAGGAAAAGTGCCAGCAAAACCTCAACTATGGATATGAGGAGAGCAGAATTCAGGCTGCTCAGGGAATTAGTAAGTAAAAAGACCCCTGGGGAAATGATTTTGCAGGTGCTGGGGTCCATCAGTGCTGGTCACTTTTTAATCATCACCTTCTAAAGGCACAGGAGTAGGAGAGTTCTAAATGCTGGAAGTCAAGCAGATGAGGCAAAAGGCCTCTCATGACCAGTGACAAGACTCAAAAAAATGGAATGAAGCTGAACTGAGGGAGGTTTAGGTTGGATATCAGGAAAAGGTTTTTCACGCAGAGGGTGGTTGAGCCCCGGAACATGCTTCTCAGGGAAATGGTCACAACACCAAGCCTGACAGAGTTCAAGGAGTGCTGGGCAGTGCTCTCAGGCACATGGTGTGATTCTTCAGGTGTCCTGTGCAGGATCAGGAGTTGGACTCCATGATCCTGATGGGTCCCTTTTGACAGCATATTCTGTGATTTTATATTTAGTAATTTTCTCTGTCTGATGAACAGTAGTATGTTGAATCATAGTAAGAATGTTACATTGTGCCTCCCTTGCCTTCTTTCTTAACTGCCACCTTATCTGCCTTTGTTTCTTTTATGTCTTTATTTTTGAAACAAAAAATTAATAATTGATGTAAAGTCTCCAATGGATACAGTGTACTGGTATTTTTGCATTCTGCGTTCTCTCTTTGTCTGATTATTATTTACTGAAAGGTAAAAGAATAGCAATTTTTCACTAGCTTGAAGTAAAATACTTCAGTAGCACCTGTGATGATCTTCAGAATGAACTGATAAGGAGTGGTTGAATATTTTCACTCATTTCTATTGCTAATTTTGTTTCTGCAAAAGATTAGTATTTCATAAACTTGCTTCTAGTTTATCTAATGTTCACCATTTGTATCTTATGTTGAGAAAAATCAGAGATAAAATATGAGGTATGTGTGACATATGCATGAAGAAATTTCTAGTTAACTGGTGTTAACTTTTAGTAGTGGTTGTTTTGCTATTTTATATATTTTATTCTTGAACTGGAAATATCCACTTTTGTATTTTTGTAAAGACATAGTTTGTCATAGGATTTACCAGTTCCTCAATTCTATAAAGATATCTTCATTTGGGTTTAGTGTGGGGTTTTTGGTTTGTTTGGGGTTATTTTGGTTTTTTTTTTTGTTTGGTTTTTTTTGTGCAAAGCTAAAGATTTGTAGAAAAAGAAGCCATACCAGCTTTTTGAAATTAATCAGCCTAGGATACTTTTCCTATATAAGAAAAATGTACTAACTGAATGGAAAAATCTTCATATAAAAATTATTTAATTGTCAAAACCATTTTTATAAGGAAGACTATATAAGTAAGGTAAAACCCTTTGCTTTCTATAAATTTGAAAGGAAGATTCAGCCCTATAATTTACCGGAATGGGTAAACTAATTTCTTCGAAATGTACACTAAAAATGTCTTTAAACCCTTGGATAATAGTGACTAAGCATACTGTAAATACATTTTTATAATTACAAAGCTCTGAAGTAATAGATTCTGAAGAAGACGACTGTATTAGACCTCAGATAATGAAGTTTACTAGAGAATTATCAGATTTTCTCTGATATTAAACTTGCTCAGTGACTAATATCTGATAACCTGCTCAGTGTTCAACTACAATAGATTTGATTTTCTAAACTGGGCTATCACTAAAAAAGATGAATTCCCCTTTTGGAAAACATGTGACATAGAAGGGCCTCTGTCCACTGCTTTGCTCTGGAAATGTCACACAATCAAGCTCTGCTATGAGGGTTTCTCAATATTTTTTAATGTGCTTGTAATGTCATGACTGTATTTTAGCTCAGTTGTTGGAAAAAAATTTACTAATTAATAGCTTTATTTCCAGAATCTGGATGAGATCAATAAAAAGATTTCATCCCAGGACTTCTGGCAATAAATTTAAATTGTTTCAGAATCTGAAAGAAAAACGTTGACATGAATATTTTTGTCAGCTTTCTTCTGTATGTCTCTGTCACAAAGGTGGATTTACAGCACTAACTAAAGTATCTATTTCAAAGCTTTCACTTATTCTGAAAGATTTGACATTTGTAATGCCACATAATTCTCTTCTTTATGAAGAGGATTGGAAGAAGCTTTTTTCCATGTTAGGAACTCTGCTTTTTTTCACCTGTCTGTCTCAGCTTCCTTCCCATGCAGAGGGGAGTATATCTGAGTACACTTAGCCAACTTCCATATAACAGTGAACAAACTGATTTTTAAAATAACAGGAGTTACCAAACAATTAGGGCCAATATGGGTGAGCCTTTATTTCTTAATTTTTCAACTGCCATTGAGAGGATAAATCTTGTACTAACATTTTTGGAACATTCTGACAAGTATGTCAGCAGCTGTGAGACATGTTCTTAGCTTAATTATGAATTCCATAGGATTTGAGATTATTGTTGAGTGAGGTCCTCCCACAGAAATGACAATGTATCATGAAGCTGAAGTGAGTGTAGTTCTGCATTACTGAAGCCCACAGAACCTAAGCCTGTATATCTACAGGGAGTTTTTTAATGTGTGCAGCAGAGAATGAAGTACTTTTGGCATACTCACTTATATGAACAGATATGAAATTCAGAATTGTTTATATCCTTACTATGACTTTGAATAAATTGCTCTAGGGTTTGGGGGTTTTTTCTTGCTTTTGGCACGGTGTTTTTTTCATTGCTGAGCATCTCCCTAACTGCAGACATTCTTTCAAAAAACTTGTGCTGTCAGAAAAAGCAATCACTAAAAATAAAATAGATGAGCGTGTGGAAAAAATTTCTGATTGAACAAATGCAGGACCAAGAAAGCCACCTAATAAATCAGTACATGGTCTCAAGATGTTGAAAATGCACACAGTCTTGAGGCCGGAGCCTTGGCTTTTGCATGTCTGGGATAGGTAGACCTACTCTACCTCTTCCCAGGAAACAAGAGATGGGACAAAAAGAAACAGCCTCAAGATGCACCATGGAAAGTTTAGACTGGATATTAGGAAAAGTTTCTTCCCTGAAGGTGTTGTCAAGCATTGGACCAGACTGCTCAGGAAACATCCCTGGAGGTATTTAAAAGATGTAGATGTGCAGATACAGTGATTAGAGACATGGTTTAGTGTTGGACTTGGCAGTGCTAGTTCTACAGTTGGACTCAGTGATCTGGAAAGCCTTTACAAACCTAAATGATTCTCTGACTCTAAGAGAGTATCTCAGGAACAAGGAGTGTTTATTGAGTTAGAGGTCAGTTTTCTGCTAAGTTAAGAAGCTCATAACCTCAGGTCTGGGAATCTGAAAATGCTGTAGAAAGTTCCCAGGGTATCTGGCTCAGAGACAGACATATTTGTATAACATTATTTTTATCATCAGTTTCATATTGGTGCCTTACAAAACTGTTGTATGCACAACAAAAATTCAAATGGTTTGTTTGAGGAGATATTTCCTATGAAGTCAGGCTTACTGGATTATTCTTACATTTTATAGTAAAATGATTTATTTCTTTGTGTGAGGTTGGTAGGCCCACTGTCCTTTGTTCTCTTTGAACAGATGTTTTTCCAGTCAATGCTATGGCAGTTAAATGCCACCCTGACGCCCGATCCCATCAGATCTTGGAAGCTGAGCAGCGTCAGCCCCAGTTAGTATTTGGATGGGAGACCTCCTGGGAATACCGGGGGCTTTACGTTCTAGTCCTAAGGACTTCACTGTCACCATCCAAGCTCACTCAGCCATGATAGATGAACCTGAGTACATAAAGGGTGGGGCCAGTTTCTTGCACGCTGTGCCTCATCTAAAAAATCCACTGCGCAGGCTTGAAGGAAACGCCCACATGGGTAGAGCCCTTCCTAAATCTTCATTTGTGATGCCTAGCTGTGATGGGTTTGATTTAGGCTTCCTTAGTGACTGAGGGTAACTAGGGAAGTAGTCATTAGATAAATATTCCACATGTGTTTTTCCACTTAACAAGGGAGGATGAACTAGAAGAGATAGGAGGTTGTTTCTCCTTCCTGTTTTCCGGAGACTGGAGGGGGCAGGGGATGTTGAGATGGTCCTTTTCTTCAGCTGGTTTTCTAGTTTGGAGGTTTTTTTTCCCTGTCCCTCTTCTTCCCTTTTCACTCTGTCTTGGACAGTTGGCATTTTGCCAACTCAACCCAAGACACTAGCCATGATGATGAGACTTTCCATGTTTCCAGGATTGTTAGAAGAGGTAAAGGACTCTTTGACATTTTTTTTAGACTTTTTCTGGGGAAATTACTTTTTTCTCCTGAATTTAAACTTTTTTTCCCCCTTAGAACAGTCTCTATAATAATGGTCTGCAAAATATGTCCTTTTCATTTGTTTTGAATAAATAATTATCATCTTTCTAAACACATAACAGAAACAAAAATGGGTATTTCTTGCAGCATTAAGAATTCCACCATTTTCATCTGCTTAACTGCATTATCACTAATACTTGTTAATTTTCTAATGTACATTAGTACTTAATTTGTGCTGAGGTATATAATCACATTTTAAGTGGTGTATTTATTTTATACCATTTAAAGAAAGATATCACAAACCCCAATCATTCTGAACACTTGTAGTGGCTTTTTCCCACTAAAAATATTTGCATCATTAGGAAAAAAAGGGGAAGGACTTGCCTGACTGAATAAAATTAATTTTACTTAACCATGATTTTGAGAGTATGAATCATCACTGTTTTTTCTTTTTCCATGGTGCAAATAATGAAAAGTAATAAATCTACTCACAGTCCAATGCATCATTGAAATGGTCTGTGAATAATATAGACTCATTTACTTTTTAATAAAAATTAAAGAATCCAAGAGCAAGAACATTTACTCGTTTGATAGGTTCTGTGAGTTATACTTTTAAAGTATTAAAATTATTATCTGTGAGGAAGTGAAGAGAATGCAGGAATGCAAAGCACAGAGTCGCTTGAAAGAACGGTAGTGTATTTAGTCTGCATCTAAAGTAGCTATGCTAATAAATAATTGTATTGGATCTTAAACACACTCATAGGTAGAAGAGAATTGTATCAGCACATCAGATATAGAAGTTAAGGCATGGTGATGGTGAAAGAACTGCCAGGGTAACAAATAACATTCAGAGTAAAGCAGAGAAGGAACTCCCGAAACTAATACTGTCAAGCCAGCATTTATGCTTTGTGTAAATGAATTACTGGCTTTTAAAGCACTAAGTGCCAAGCTATTTTCTTTTTAAATTAACTGTTTGAAAACTCTAAGTAATTGTACATACTGGTATATAATATTTTAGTAAAGCATAAAACAATAATTTCTTATTCTAAGTCTAATCCCAATATTTAGGCTCTTTCCTCAAAATATTCTGGTGAAAATGAGAAAATTTTTTTGTACCATAGCTAGAATTATTAGAGATTATTATTCTCTGACTCAAACCAGTCTTGAGTCACAGATCTGAGTCAAGAAGTTGTTCTGTAGGTGGGCTAGAAGCAACCCTGTCATTCATTAGGATAAATGGTTTGCCTCTTGTCAGGCCACCAAAATGAGTTGTCATTGTAGCCTGTGGCTGTTTGGTTCTCGGCATGCCTCTGGGCT
>JAOXXN010000364.1:18456186-18472729 GCA_026770055.1 Myrmophylax atrothorax | reverse complement strand
TGGCCCCCAAAACCTAAATTTAGGCCCACCTAGGTGAACCCACAACAGTTGGTGGTTTTTTTTTTTTTTTTTTAAAGGACTGAAATGTACATTTTAATAATTCAACCTTTATTTCTCTCCACTTGAAAATACTGCTGAGAGGAAAGAGGGAAGCGAAGAGAATGATGTGGGTGCTAGCTGAAGTGGTAAGATGGGATAAAATCATTCCATCATTTTTGTAAAAGAAGTAATTTGAAACACATGGCATTTTACTTTGAAAAGAGTTGCCTATGAGATCTTTCACATTTGCCTCTGGAGGGCAGTACTTCTCCTATGGAAGGGATTAATTTGACAAATGTATAAGAATTTCCAGCCAATGAATTTTGTATTTTCAGAGTATAACTAAACCTGATATATTTTACAGGCTTTAGGCAAGTATTGTAATTCAAATAATGTTCACTTGTAGCTCAAATATGAGTTGAACAATCCCAGTTTCAGCGAATATAAGAGAAAAACCTCCTCGTGGTTTTAGCTAGAGGACTATCAAGCCAACACGACTTCTAATCAGAAATTAAAGCCATTAATATCACCAGGGCATTTTCAGAAAGTATGGGATGAAAAAGTAACAAATTACAATTGTGAAATATAACACTTAACCCCCTCTTTTGGATCTCAACTTAATATCCCTCAATAAAGACCTTTACTATGGAGAGTTACTGATGAGAAATTAAATTGGCAATATATACATCCACATACAGTAGCAGATGTTACTTTCCCTTCTATCCTTCATTTGAACAAGTAATCCACTGACAGGCCAAATTACATTTTACTATTCAAAATGTTAACATTTTTGATTCAGGAAAAAGGAAGTAATTAAGAAAGTTTTTACTGGAAATATAATTTGTTAAGATAAATTACATCTATATGACTATTTGTTTTGAAATACTTTATTGAAAAAAATGAGTGATAGTGATTCTTAAGTATATAATTAACAATATATAATTTCTTCTCTACTACACATTTTCACACTTCAATCAATTTCAATGCATTATATTTTAAAATTTTTGTCTGTGTCTGACAAAGTTAAGATTAGGTACTTGTTAATTAAGCTGTCCAGCAAGTGAAAAATATTACACAGATAGTGTAATTTTATTTTGAATGCTGTTTACAAGAAGGAAATAAACTCAATTATTCATTCCAATTATACTTTATATTTTAAGATACTTTTTAGGAATGCTCAGTGTAGTTAGCTGGAATCTATTGACTTGAACCTTTCCATTCATTTGTCTTTGTAATACCTGGGGACAGTCACCCCAAATAATTGTATTGCTCTTCCTGCAAAGTGACTATTTTAAAGCTTATTTTAAAAGTATTTTTACTTTTTGTTTCTCTCTTGCTTGATAAATTTGGAGAAAACTGTTAAAACTGATATGAGAACTTGAAAAAATTAAGGGAGTATAGAGAGAAAAAATTCTCATTTAAAAGAATTTTTTTCAAGGTTAGCCCTATCAAAAATATTTGTTCAATTGAACATCTAGTATTTTTTCTTTTTGTATCTTTAATAGAACTTAAATAGAAGAAATAGGAGACACAAGGATTGTTAGTAATCTTAATTCTCACTAAAAAAAATGGAACTAAGTAAGTCAATGAAGCTTCATATATAACTCGAACAATATAAGGGATCCAAAGAATTATCCTGCCTAGTTCTAAATAAACAGCGTATCAATCTTTATTCAAAAGTTCAATCTATACCAATTAAAATTTGATTTTTCTAGCAGATTTAATAAGAGATTGATTAAAACTCTAAATCATGCAAAACTCATCTGCCTTGGAGTTTGATTAAATGCTTCAGTACCTTTTTCATTGTTTAGTTGGGGTTTTGTTTTTCATTTTTTCCCTAGTGTTTGTTATTTTAGTATGGTTTTATGTTTTTTCACTGAGATTGAGTGAAACTAGGTTGAGATAAGTTTTTGTTGGTTTTTTTTTGGTTTTGTTGTTGTTGTTTTTTTAACTCATAGACTCCTTTTTTGTAGAAGTCAGGGCAAAATAAAAAGTATTTCATGCTGGGCAATAATGTCTTATAGGAAGGAAATGCTCATAAACCTGAGAAACTTGAAGTCACTATAATTCATACCAGTGTACTCTTAAAAAAAATCCTGGATGCCACCTGATGCAGAGAAAAGGTGGAATGAACACTGCTAAGAGGAAAGTTTCACCTGTTAGCAGAAAGGTATTTATTTGCTGTGCAGGGGAAGTGAAGTAGTTAATACTGCTGAAGGCTCACTTCCAACTTTTGGTAGGAGTCCGGGGGATTTTATACAGTGTTAGTAGGGGGTGATGACATTTTACATGCATATTCATAACTGGTGGAGTTTAGGTGCAGTTAGAGATGGAGTTTTGCTAGAATCTTCTTTTGGGGGGCATATGAAGGGGTTGTTCCGGTCATCAGCCTCTGCTGGTGGTCTTCTTACTCATCTTCCATGTTATGAACTTTTCAACTTTCTTTGTTCACTTAACTCATGATGCTTGACATTGGGGAGTTCTTCTGATTCATGTTCTTCTAAGTGAACATCTTATCAATCTGTGACTATAAGGATGTTTAAAGTACATTCTTGACATCAGTCTTTAGCATAGAACAAGCTATCTGGTATTTACATATTGCTGGTGGTACTTGGTAGGGAAAGGCCCTGTTCTCAACATGGACTGTACACTCTATAGCATCTCAGTTAACTCTTTAAAGTCAAATGCCTGTTTTACACCCCTGGTTGTCAGCTTGAAGTGAGCAGATCAATAATTCAACTGATAGAAAGAAAAAGAGATTGGAGAAGTATATTTATTCTTCAAACCTTGTTCAAAATGGGTTAGCTGCTCATGCAGTGATTTTTTTTTCTTCCCAATCAATGGATGATGTGTGGCTGTATTATTTGGAAAGTGCTTTGGAAACAAAGTTTCAGTAACACAGCACCATTCCCTATTGCTACCAAAAAAACCACCCCCTAAAACCATACAGAGCCTGTCAGGGTTTATACCTCATTTAATCTGCTACTGTGTGGTACGGTAAGGAAAAGGAGGTAATGAGAAGAGAGCACTCCCTGTCCTAAATCCCTCCTCTCTTGCTCTTGTTCTATCCAATTGGGAAAGTAATAACTGTTGCTGTTGTTTCCTACTCCAGCTGCAAATCAAGGCAGCCATGTAAATGTTTTCAAGATTTGCTCCCTCTTACATCCAGTAATTACAAAGTGTTAGCAAGACTCTACTGTGTGATTTTTAGTGCTTCTGAAATAGACTGAGTCTTCACTTGTTGCTCCAAGTAGGAGGTTACATGAAATTGTAAACTTAGTGCCTTTCATCTCAGTCAGCTCAGCTTTTCATCAGTAGAGCTCTGCAACAGCTTGGTGGTGTTGAAGCTCAAGCTGTAACTGTGTCTGTCCATGTAGCTGCAGTAACAAACGCATGGTTCTTATGTACTTGACATATTTTAAACTACCTGGGTAAAAGGAGAGGGTTGGCTTTGTATGTCAGGATATTTCTCTTTGCACCTGGGTTGTGATGAATGTATTGCACTGAACTGAACTCAATGCTTTAATATATGGAGCAAGAATACAATCAGTACATAAAACCTGTGCTTCTGCAATTGACATCTTGATAAATTCAGGGAAACATCCTTCTGGCATACCTAATCTCTGTAAGATATAGAAATTGTGCGCTCCCAACAAACTGTTAGCTTTGTGTTTGTTTTCAGATTTTGAAAGCAATGTAGTAGTCTCTATTGTAGTAAACACTTAAATGGATATGATTTCCATTTTACTTTACACTATAAATTATTTTGGTATCTGTATCATCTGTTTTAGGTAGATCTTTGAAACGATTGTGGTTGAACACAGGGAAAGTTAAAGAGCACTCAAAAATATCACCTGTAGTGTAATAAATCAAGCACTTTGCTTATCTATGGAAGACATTAGATTAGATAGCTAATCAGACTGTAATACTGGTATTTTTTTCAAAACTGGAAAGTATTATTTCTCACTAAAAAAAATTGCATCAAAATAAACCCCCATGGCTCTACCTGAAGGCATATCATTTACAAATTGGAAAACCAGCCTTCCTAATGGGTTATAAGCATCAAACCTACATAATTATACAGTTCTAGATCAATCCCTTTTTTATCATATTAATAGTAATTTTAGTAGAATTAGATTCTGGAGTAATTCCATTGCAAAAGGCATTCAAGGAAAAAAAAGACTATTAATGGTTAATTCCTTTCTGTAATAGGATTTCAGAATGCATGTTAAAACAGATACAGAGCTCTTATTGCAATTGTCCCTTGTTTTCAATGGTAAAGAAATTAATGTAATGTAAAAGCATTCTAAAAGAAGCTTATTTGAGACTATAAGAGTATATTCTTTTAACATTTTCTTTTTCAGTGATTTGAAGCCCTACATCTAACAACATATTCTATATTTATTCAGTCCCCTACTTTTTAAAGCACTGATTTTTTTCCTTTTTAATAATTCATGCTTTCAGCTGATTTATAGAATTATATTCTACTGAATTCTTTTTTCATTGCTAGCAGAAAATGTGTTTCTACCTTGTGAGTCAGATGTGATAAAAAAATTTATATGAACAGCTAGTGACTGTTCAGTGTATCTGAAATTCAATCTTAATGAACTTAAAAGACCCCAGTGAAATGCAAAATAGTACAGTTTCTTAAGTGCCATTCTGTTGAGTTATAACAGGACTAATATCAATGCTGTAGTCAGTAGTGAATAGTACTGAACAAAATTTATTGTTACCTAATGTGCATGTTTTACCATTATTTCTTTTGTTGTAGAGAAAATGCAAATTATTTTCTCTCCCTTTACCACTATTTAAAAAGGTCTGTAAACAATTTAAAAAAGCATCTCCTCTGATATGAAGTGAGTGGACATTGTTAGTTTCCTAATCAAATATCTGCATATTTTCCTTTCCAGTTATAATTGTTATTTCCTTAATATATTGGCCATCAACACTATCTTTTTATCTCAATTTTGAATGTTTTCTACTGCAGTAGGACAATATACTCCCATATATTCTAGCCAAAAATAAAACATTGGTTTGCAAGCATTGCATGACATTATTCATGTAGGAAATGAAGAGACAAAATAAGGGGGTCCCCATTGTTTTCTGTATGTCAGAATTACTTATCTTCAGTGCAGTATTATCACAGGTGGCTGTTAAGAACTGCAGTGCCATTCTGAAGGAGTTAGGGATCAGCAGTTTCTATAGTACTGTGAATACTACCATCAGCAGCTGAAGAGAGCCTTGAAAATATTATCAAAACCTTTGTAAACAAAGATACAAAAGCAAACAGAATTGTTATTTTTTGAGCACTATGCTTTCTATTATTCTAAGTACTTCTTGAAAGAAAGGACATGTTAAAAAAAGATGTGAAAGATTTAGAATCCTAGCTAACTTAAGATGATATTCTCTTGTGAGGTAAAATGTTGTATTTCATTTTATGTATCTCTGTGCATTTTGGTGTCATGTACACAGAAAGCTCTGATAATACAAAAGTAATAGGTGGGTATGGTTGGAGTGGTAGTTCTCATATTCAAGCCTCAGCTCCCTAGAGAGTTTCTAATATCCTGTGAGGAGGCTCAGGCAAGTTTTAGGAAAATGAAAAGAAATATATTATTAAAAATCATTTTCAGTTACAACTCTCAAATGTAGAATGTTCTATTGCTATTGAGTCTTCAGCATACTCAGTACTTTTGAGGATTCTGTGTGAAATAAGCTAGGCAAGTAAGAAAAAAAATATGTCTTGGCTTCATATAGAAAATATTGATAAAAAGGTATCATATACTATTTTTTTATTTTGTGTCATTTTTTGTTTGTTTTTTTAGATAAAGCTTCAAGATCCCATTGATATTGTATTTTGCAGGGAAATGCAAATGTTCTGGCAGTCTCTTAGCACACAGGTGTAGTAAAATATTGGTCATATACAAGTTGTTTTTAGAATTTAAATAAAAAGATTCATAGGTGATTGATATGAAAATCAGGTATTTAACTGTACCTGAACATCTGCCTTTATTCTGTGCCTTGTCTTGGGCCCTGTGATTCAGTTTCCATTTGTGTAAAATAAAATATCAGCACTCTATTTATATTTTTTGGATGAAGTGGTTGAGAGACACTATGTAAACGCAAACCCCATTATTCTTAACAACATAACACTATTACTAACTGTAAAATAGGTATTCAAATGGAGTACACCAATGCTATTATTAAAAAAGAGACTATTTTTATGCAAGTCTAATTGGCATGAAGGTACAATAAATTTTCCACAATGGAAAAAATACACACACACAAAATCTCTCTGAAAAAGAAGGAAAAAACCAAACAACAGTGACAAAAAACCCCCACAACACAAACCCAAAATTGTCTGACAAGAATTATTGTAGTTTTCTGGATTAGTTCTACAGTATTTTCCATTCTACTTTTACAACTATTGGCAGTGTAATGTAGATAAGCTTGTACATGTGCTGCATTTTCTGTGTTTCTCATAGCTAATTTTTTTTTTATTTTAAATGCTAATATGCTTCAATTACCTGGCAAATTGAACTTGGTGTCTAAAACTTTAGGTGTACTCTGAAAATACGAGATTGAATGGGAAATATCAAAAGTGCCTTTGTAAGTTCAAACACATAAGATGAGGTAGGACTGATCCAAAGGGCAATGCCAAAATTGATCCAAAGAGCATCCACGAGGCTGCTGTTTTCCATTTGTGGAAAATCATGAGATTTAAGGGAGGTTCCTGTCAGCTGGGAAAGAGTTGATGTTACAACCATCCTGAAGAAATGCAAAGAGAAAAATGAAAGTATTAGAGACTTACCAATATCACATGAGTTGGTGGAAAGGTACAAGCACAGGTCCAAATATATTTCCAGACCTGTAAAAGACAGAAAGATAGTCAGCACTAGCTAGCATTTAGATTTACAAGGGGCACATATTGTGTGGTTGACGTGATTGCATTCTTTTATGAAAAGACTGTCTGGAGTAGAGAACAGGGGGTGTAACACAGCTTCAGTTTGGCAAGGATGTTGAAATAATCCCCAAAAACATTCTCATTTGGAAACTGAGGAGGTCTGTACTGGATGAACAGACTGCTAGGTGCAACAGAAGGGTAGAGAATGGTCTCTCAGAACCTGGCTGGTAGGTGGTAATGAGTACATCAACATAAGGGGTTGCTACTAGAGTCCATGTTGAAGTGCAGAGTTCAGTACCCAGACAGGATAACCTGAAGCACTGGCACAGGCCAGCAAGTGACTGACTGTGCTGCAGCCCTCCTGGAAAGGACCTGGGAGCTTCCGTGGACTGTAGGGTGGATGACAGCTGAACAGTTACTCTTCATGATAAATAAAACAATATGCCAAAATGATTGTAGGTAGCGAATAAAGGAGAATCCCAGGAGCTCAGAAGAGGCTACCAAGACAGCTGTGGCCTTGAGCACATGATCAGTGATGAGTACTTGAGAGGACTGAGCTTACTGAGTCTGGTGTGGAGGAATGAAGAGACAATCTGAAGGCAACCTGCAGCTGGGAAGATTAGTTGCAAAAGACAAAAAATTTAAACCCTTGTCAGTTGGTGGCATGCTGTCTAAGGGGGTCAAGGGCCTGTGATCAGGAGGTTCAGATTGAACATTAGGAAAATTGTCTTCATTAGGAATGTAGGTTAATGATTTTCTGGTGTTGGAGGGTTTTGAGATTCAGAGAAAGATGAGCCTAATGTGATCTAGTGTTGACGATAGCCCCATTTTGAGCTTGAGTTTAGGCTGGACAACTTTATGAAGGACCCTCCAAATGGCTGTTCTATGATTTTGTGAAATTATAGAGCCATTGGTCAGAAAAATTTTGTCTAATTTTTACAGAAACTTGAAATCATGAAATACAGTCTGCATGCAATATCCTAGTGGAGGCTAAGGAGGATAAAAAGTTATTTCTCTTCTCTGAGTTTTTAATGGATTTGCATCCTGTGCCCCACATTGTAATTAACCCCATTGTTATATTTTGGATATAATTCCTTCCTCTTTTCTGCCTTCAGTCTTTCTCATTTCATCTTATTCCAGTTTCTGTGTCCTGTACATGCTGTCAAAACTGTCACATCCTACCACAGCTGGGTGAGTGGTAGTATCTGAGATGTCTGGCTTGGAACTAGCCTTGTATGTCTGGATACATAGGAGGAGAACAGAACTCAAGCTCAAATTTCCTTCAATGGGAGGAGTACTTTGGCTCTTTTCCAGTATTTACAATGTTTATTACAACTTACTATTTTCTGAAATTGTTTGCTGAAACTAACAGTTATTAGAGCAGGAAAGAAGAAAAGGGGATAGTGGATGATTACCAGGATTATCCAGGAATGCCCTTTTGGCTCAAAGAAACACAGACTGGGAGTTTTGCTCAAGAAAAGCTTGGACATACACGGCTAGAGGGTGAATATTAATTTTGGGAGCACCAAAGGTCTAGGAAGGAAGGTTGACTTTTAAGATGGCGATCAGAAAAAAATACATTTACTCACTAAGAAAAATGACATGGATGTGCTTTGGCATTACAAAGAAATTAAGAAAAGAAGAAATTAAGTTCCAAGAGAAATTTATGAGGTTTAAAATGATTGCAGATCAGTGATGGAAAGGGAAAAGAATGGCAAGACCAGTATTATGATTGAGGAAGTATAAGTTGTTATTGAAGCTAACCAGAAAAGTCTAATGAGTAGATGAACACTGATTGCAAGAAAACATATGTTTTTGTAAGGGTAACATAGGAGAGATATTTTTGCAATGCTTTCTTGCTTAGTTCTGATACTCTGGCAAACAGAATAAAAGGATCATACAACTACATATTAATAGTTTTCAATGAACATTTGCATGTGTCTTTTTCATATTTTATCATGACTGTAGAGATTATAATTTTGCTATGAATAAGAAATACTAGATTTTAGAATATTAGCACACAGAATAAATATCAATTCCACTTAAAAAAATAATTAAAAAGGAAACGGATACATTGCAATTTCCTTCCATTGTGAATTACTAATTGTACCTGAGCATGAAAGAATTTGAAATATAAAACTATTTTTAAAACTCTCTTTAGGATGAAGTTCCTGTTCTGTAAATTTTAACGTTAAATTATTTTCCCCTGGCAGTTACAAAGTCCTGAAGCTAGTGGTATAGCAGAAAAGCTTCTCTGCAGCAATAGGCTCAGCATCGCTATAATTAAACCTTTCTCGCCTTGATTTACAGCCAGTCTTACTCCTTGAGGGGAGGAGCTTACTCATGGGTGAAGATGGCAGACTAGGGAAAGGTTTCAAATTGGGAAATAGACGATTTCTGATCCTGATGTAGCACAGATTAGAAGCACGATGTAGAGAATAAAGGATGCCGGGAGGAGGAGTTCAGGGAGTAAGAGCACATTTTTAACCCACCTTAAAATTGTCGGTGAACTGCGGCGTGAGCAACTTTGCCACTGCCGTCTCTTGGCAGTGAGTCGCTCTGCAGAGAGTCGTGTCCGGCCAGCAGCCACGGCCTCGGGAGGGCTGGCCTCGGGAGAGACGGGCAGAGCAGAGGCAGGGAGAGCCCCTCCACGCTCACTCCTGGTCCCGTTCCCATTCCCGGACAGTACCGGCATCCCCGCCGTGTCCTGCCGTGCCCTGCCCTGCCCTGTCCTGTCCCGCCCCGCCTCTTACACACCCCAGCGCGCCTTGGGCCCGGTCAACAGCCCGATACTGTCTCTGCTCTTCCCCCGCGCTGGCTCCAGCCTGGCTTTAAATATTTCCGAGAGGGAAGCCAGCCCCTCTCCTCCACCTCCACCTCCGCCTCATCTTCATCTTCCTCCTCCTCGTCCTCCTCCTCCTCCCCCCCTCCTTCTCCTTCTCCTTCTCCTCCTCCTCCTCTCCACCCCCTCTCCCCCCATCTCCCCGCCTCCCCTCCCGAGCAGCAGTCAAGACCCGGCAGCGCGGCGGCCCCAGCCGCTCCCACACCCGGGCGAGGGGTGGCGCGGCAGGAGCTGTCCAACTTTTCAGCACAGTTTCACCAGCTCTGCCCGCAAGAAGGCGGTGGCCGACGCCCCTGCCTGCCCGTCGGGCGCGGCCCGACCGCCGGCGGCATGGAGGCAGAGAGAGGCAGCGGCTTGTCCGCGATGCCCAGCGGCAGCGACGGCGGCAGCGACGGCGGCGGGGGCAGCGCGGGGCTCAAAGCCCCCAAGCATCTGTGGCGGCACGACCAGCACTACCCGCCGCAGCTGCGGCAGCACCAGTTCCTCCAGCACCAGCAGCACTCTGGGCAGCCGCCGCCCGCCTCGCGGGGCCGCTGCCTGGCTGGGGCTCGCGTCAGGCACCGCGGCTACTCCGACACGGAGCGATACCTCTACTGCCAAGCCATGGATCGCTCCTCCTACGCCGTGGAGACCGGCCACCGGCCCGGCTTGAAGAAATCACGGATGTCCTGGCCCTCCTCCTTCCAGGGACTCAGACGGTAGGAAAGGGCTCGGCCCACCGCTCCGGCAGCGGGTGTGCGGGGGCGCGGCGGAGGGGCCGCTCTTCCGCCCTCCTCGGCTGCTCCCGGCCGCAGGGAGCGGGGACGGCGGCGGCTGCCGAGTTCTGGGCACGGCGGGACCCCCGTCCGACCGGGCTCTCTCCCTGCTGCGGGAAGAAGGAAGGGGCGCCAATGCAGTTGCGGGGGCTCCGAAAGGGCAGTGGGGTCGGACTGGGCAGCCGTGCAGGGAAACCCGGGCTGGGACGCTGCGGGGAGCCCCCGGGGAGCGGGCGTGACCGGGGCACGGGTGGCGCCGTGTCGTCCCATACACGCGTGGAAGAGCGATCGTGAAACACGTGGGTGGGAGTGGGACGGCGTCTGTGCCAGCATGGAGCCGTGAGCGGGGCGTGGAGCGGGGCTCCGCTTCCCCCCGTCGCCCGGGTCCGCTCCGCTGCCTCCCAGGCTGCCCCTCCTCGCTGGAACTGCCCTCGTTGCCCGCGCTCCTCGGGAACCTTCAGAGCTGGTGCCGAGTGGGAAGAACGCAATCCGTGTGATGTTCTCACAAAGTTAAAATAATGAGAGCTCTGGGAGGTGGGAGACAGTCTGGCAAATCCAGGGTTAGGGTCCTGTTACTTTTGAATGGGCTAGCTGAGAAAATAGGCTAATGGTTTCTTAGCCAGAGGGAGGAGTCCGTCATCTAGTAGTCTATTGTTCCCCGGTAAATGAGCTGTGGGTTCATTTTTCAGTGTGTAGCTCACCAATGCTTATTTTGCCCTTGATGGCTATCACGGGCATCTGTTTTAAAATAAAATACTCTGTCAAAATCAGTAGGCTGTTGTATTTGAACGATCAATTTATTATTTGGTCTTCATTTTTAGTAGCTGGAACCACTTCCTTTTAGTGGAAAGCCACATGCTTGCACTTGAATTTTAAGCAGACATTGTGAATAAAGGATTAATGGAGAGAATGGTGAGCAGAGGTACAATTCCTAATATTGGGTTACTCTGTAGATTTTTGATTTTCTAGATAATCAGATTTTTATGGTGTGATGTGCTTGATGAATAAATAATAGAATCCTTTCTGAATGAAGATTGCTTTGTGTATTTCTGTGGTGCACACTGCATCCTTTATTATGGAGCCTTGGCCATTCATCAGAGCAAGACATACTTAATTATTCTCTGACAGTGTTAGACCTATTTCTACCTAATGTTGACTTTATTCCCACTTCATGTATAATTTGAAAATAAGACGAGATTTGGCAATTGTAAATTAAAGCTGCATTTTCAAACTATAATCTTTAAAATGTCTTTTAATATATTTGGGGTTGACGTAGCCATTACATGGCTACATGTCTGTATCACTTGTGTTAACGCATGCTTGTCTGAAGTTAATGATGTTAAATTTTTCACCATGTAAGATTTGGAAGAAGAAATGTCCAATGTTCAATTTAGGCTTTTTTTCAATACATTCCTGTTTCTTTTATATAAAAAACCCTCTAGGTGCTGAGGATTTTTGAACTTTAAGACTCAATGCATTTCTGTTTTCTAAGTGGAAAGAAGTTTAATTTTTATAAATCATAATGATTGGTTTGAGAAGATTTAATATTATTCCATAAGTGATTAGTTACTGAGGGAATGCTAAGTCAAAGTGGGAAGGGAGAGGACATAAACTCTTCTTTTTGTTAGGATTTTAGAGCCATTTTAAATTTCAAATTACAAGTAATGTGATGCCTATTTAAATAGCAATTAAAAATTCAGTATGAACAGAATGTTTTTTAAACATCCATTGTTTTTGTAAGTGCAAAAATGTTGTTTAGACAAGACATGCTTCTTTAAAATTAAGAGAGGTCAGTGGTTTTTACTTTAGTTCAATGGTATTGGTAAATATGCCTCAGATGTGCCTCCTTTTTAGAGGCAGTTAACCAAAGCAGAGTAAAATACCTCAACACAATTCACCATTCCATGACTTTCTTAGAATAAAGTCTCATGGTACAATGAGACAGAAAGCTACAGTGTGGAAACAGGAAGCAGACTGTAACAAATTGCTTTAAAACTGTGTTCAAGAAATATCAGAAAAGTCTGGTCTTCCCAGCATTTTCATTTCAATTTTTAAGTCAACTGGTTTTTTTTTTGTATAAAAAGCAAACCCAAATATCTTCTCAGTATTCTTGTAAAAACGGTGACTCGCAAAAACCCTTCAAATTTTTGTGAAAATCACCTGTCCTTTTTGAAGTGTTTCAGTTCCCTTTTCATTTTAGGACTTTTTTATATTTCTCCCTTATTTAAAAGGAACATTTCAAAAGAACATTTCTGAATGGATTCCCATGGATGTATTGTGGTGCATGGTAACAAGCTTGTCTTCCAGAAGACCCCACATTACTCTGAGTACTGTGTAGAATTGTGTAGAATTGGGGGAAATTGTGTATAGGACCATGCAAAACACATCAGGTGTTAGAGATAGTGTTAAGTATGTTTCCAATGTGCAATAATTATATCTATACAATTGTTTCTCCAGATTTTTTTTTTGTTTCATCTAAAGATATAATAATTTGGAAAAACTCAATGAAAAATATAGAGAAACACTCAAGAAGCCAAATATACATCATGAAAATATTTTCTATTTTAAGTTTGGTAGAGAACTTAAATATATGTAACAGCTACTTTTTCAAAAGAAATGAGAAGAAAAAAATACACATGTTAAAATTTTAGTTAGCACTGACTAGTACATCTTTTTTATTCAAACTGAAGAGACTTAGCATTTAAAAGGAAAGATTAACTAGCAAAACTTCCAAACTGAGCTAGTTGAAAAACACAATGTGCTTGTAGTTTATGGTGTTAAGTATTGTTTATAATCACTCTAATGCTTTCTCTGGCTCGTTGTGATCATCATTAGCTTTGTACACAGCATATTTAGTACAGCACTATATTTCCTCCAAGGAATACAGTAGCATTTCATTATACAGAAGAGTGTATCAGAATCATTGAATAATGTATTCTTCTTAAAAGTCAAGATTATTCCTATATTTTCAAATGAGAAAGTAAGTGCTTTGAATTCATATATACAAGAGCTATACAAAAATATAAAACAGAAACAGAGAAATTACAGGTTCATCCTAAAGTCATTTTTAAGATCACAGAAGAAAAGATACTGTGTAATAATAAATATAGTAGTGAAATTGGGAAGTAAAGATTACAACTCAAATAATTTTCCAGTCAATAGTGTGAAACATTCAGTGTAATAAATGTAAATGTTCTGGTTATCTTAAAAGATTCCAGGCACCTCTATGTGCTTTGCACATTATTAGCACTATTGCATGATCTATAGACATAGTTTAGTTTAAAAAAAAATCTTAGCATTTTTAAAGGCCATTAGTCATATGTCAATTAAATCATCTTGCCGTATCATCTATGTTCTATGTTTCACTACTGAAATTTCAGAATGGAAAAAGTAGAGAACAAACACCACCAGTCCTCATTCCATTAGTTGTGGAATTTCCTAGGATGCCGTATCCTTAAAATAAATCCTAATCTCTTAGGCCTTTGACTTTTTATCAGGGTTCCCAGACCATTATTATTTTACAATAGTTCTTCTGTAAATTTTATCTCAAGTGATGTATTGGTCTATGCTTCTTCACAAAACCAATTTTTGTCTACACTTATATGTAAACTATTGCACAATGGTGAGGAAACATTAGTCTTTTCCAAAGCAGTAATTGTGCTTTTTCCATATTGCTGCCTATTTAAGAACCTACTTTGATAAGTGACCATAAAAATTAGATGCTGTCAAACAAAACCCCCAAACCCTACTTGCTCTCTTTCAAGGTAGCACCCATTACTGTATTGCTTATGTATGAAGATTGGTCCAATGAATGATTATTTTTCCTGACGTGGCTGTCTTGTCCTTATACCACTCAAGGATAGTTAATAAACCAAAATAATGTTCAAAATTGAATGCAGTGTAATATTTCAGTTGCCCAGAGACTTTATTCTCTATTAGGAGAAGAAATGAGTTTTATGCGTTAGAGTCTTGACTTTCTGAAGTCTGGGATATGGTATGCCACAGTAATCTTTTAGGTAGATAAACCCTTGGGTTTTGTAACTACATAGAGGGCTCATGGAAGAATATTGGAATCTTTTCAAGTGTTGACAAATATCTGTTTTGTTCTCCAATAAAATGCACACATCTTTCCATCCTAAACCCTGTTTGTTTCGCCTGCTTAGTTTGAAAAGCTACCCTTGGTCTATTTTCCCTAGCTATTTCCACACAAGTAAAGGGAAAGGAAGAAGAGTATTTTCCAACTTGCAGGCCCACAGATAATTTGTCAGAATTTAGTAGCTGTCTCTAATTTAGAATTTTGTTGTTTACTTGTCTGTTATTTACTTGGCAGTGTATTATTGTTTTGTTTACTACTAAGTAGTACTAACACCCACAATGTTAAGATAACTGGCATATGCTAACCCTCCCTCAAAGATACAAATGAATTTTAAGCTTAGTGAATATTATTGGGTTAATGAACTTTATGAATTGTTTACAGAGATAAATTAAATAAGAAATGTTTTAATAAGTGACTACAAGGGTGTTATTTTCATGTTGTGAAAGGCTTGCATTTTTTGATTAAGGTTGTGTGATCTGAACAATGGGAATAATAATAATTTTCATGTTTTTAAAATTCACATGTTCAACATTAATATCAATGTTGCTGAAAAGTAATGGTTCAAATTTCTTAAATTAGTGAGTGTAGACCTTGCGATTTAGCAGACACTCTATTCATAATCAGAGAATAATCAGGATTTTTCTTTAAGGCATAAGCATATGAAGTTCTACCTTAAAATTATTAACATAACTGTTTAAGGTATTCTTATTTTTAAAATAGGTTTTAATGTGGAAATATTATTTGAGTATTAGTAGAGTTATATGTTGAGCACACAGACTCATGGTGTCAGCCCATTGGCACTCTGCTGATGCTCTGAACGTGTGGAGATACCAGGTGCACAGCTGAAGAGTAATTAAATGGAACTTTTGTGTAAAACAATAAGTTTCTTAAAAAGACATCTTAAATGGAATTAAATAATTTTAACTACATGGTACATTTCCTTTTGAAATGACTTTGGAGCTAGCAGGAAAACCTGTGAGATTATGTTTGGTGTGTTAAAACTATAAATGTGATAGGAAACTGTGAAGGTATAGGAGAGCAAGGCAACATCATTTGACTGCTAAATAGTTTGCCTTGATGGACTGCTTCCAAGACTGATGTTTTTGCTACTGAAAGACAAGAGTTTCACAAAGAAAGGGTGTTAGACAAACACCACTCCATGTCATTTGACAGGTGATTTGAAAGGTTAGTACTTGAAAACATGAAAAATGTGAATGTTCCTTTACTAGTTTAGTCAGTATCAGATATTCAACAGATTTAGAAAAGATGAAGGTTGCTGAAAGTTTATTCTCATGAACAATACAGCTTACTTCTGAAAAAAGGTGTTCTTTTTTAATAACAGAATGGATCACCACTATGTCATGATCAAATCCAAAGCTCTTCAGATAATCCAGAGAAACTACTTTTAGTAATACTTCTTTAGACTGCATATTTAAAGGTGATGATAACATTTGCTAATAGGAAAAAAAAGTACATAGGCAAGATTTTAAATTCTCTTACTATCTATTTGTAATGCAACAATACTGTTACCTGTATCTCTTCCTTGTTGTTTTAAGGCCTTAATTACATATAGCAAGGGTTACAGTAGGGGACCGGTATCTGTCAGATGTTAGTAGCTAGAACTTGTACTACTCATATTCATTCCCCAGACTCTTTTCAGTTATATCTATCTGTCTTCTGTTTCTTCCCAATGACTTATTTTGTTCTGCTATGAAGATGTCAAGCTAACACTTTAGCTTAATAATGTGGCTGCTGCTATGCATAAGTACTTGACTACTTCCAGTTATTTTAAATAGGTCTGTACTACAGTGTTACACTACAGTATTTGCACCATAGTTTCTGGGTATTTTCAAGTACAGTAAAGAAAAATAACTGCAGACTGATGATAAATAAGACAAGTCTGTTAGACA
>JAOXXN010000364.1:18439362-18456086 GCA_026770055.1 Myrmophylax atrothorax | reverse complement strand
GTTAGACAAGCTTGGTTAACTTAGTACATGCAAATAAGTATGAAAGGGTCAAAGAGAAAATAAAGACATATAGCATTATAGAATCATGGAATCACAGAATGATTTATCTTGAAAAGAGCCTCTGGAGGTCATCTGGTCCTAACACTGCTTAAAGTAGATCTGTTGAGAACAGGCTGCTCAGGGTTGTGATCAGTTCAGTCTTGAACACTCCAAGGAACAGAGGTTCTACAGTCTCTCTGGACAAACTTGCAGGATTTGACCACTTCATGGTAAAACATTTTTCCAATATCTAATCAGAATTTTCTATGTTGTGACTTGGGTCCTTTATTTCACATCATATCACTGCGCACTTCCAAGAGGCTGGTTCCATTTTCTCTGTATCCTCTCTCCGATCAGGGAGGTAACATAGGTCTCTGGTTGCAGACTCACAAATGTGGAATAGCAATTCCACAAGTCTACTGGAAAGTCTAGTGCTGAGAGTATTATTTTCCAGTGTTGTTTATTACATACAAGACATTCCTTAGTTAATTTACATAGACTATCCCCTCACTTTCCTTCCCCTTGTGAGGGACCTGTAGCCTCTTTTCTCTCACATTTAGAGGAAAGAGTTCTACTGTGAGAATAGTCAGGGGGAATAAAGATGGGAAAGTAAAACTATGACTTTCTATGACATAGTTTGTTAAGGATTTCAGTATCTCTCAGAGATGTTGTGAATGATCCCACTCTTGCTCCTCCTGCCTTGGCCAAGCTGGTCTAAGGCCATACAGCTTCAGACAGGAAAAATAAGCATGATGGGAATGATTTTATCCAGGGCCATCCATCCATCCCTCTAATCCCAGAAACTAAAACACTTAAAAAACCCCCCTCATTCAAAAGTCTCTAGTCCAATACTCAAAACTGTGCCTCTGACAGCTTCCCTTAACTTTCTGATCCGTTATTACATGATACAATGCCATGAAAGTCAGACATTGCAAACTGGACCTTGAAACCCAATAATTTTCTTTCTTTTTGCCATTGCCAGTATAACCTCTTCCAAAAGATGTTTCCAAATTTGACTTCCCTGGAAAATAGGTCCGTTGCTTGTGGACTGTACAGTGTAGAAAACCAGCTCATAAACTCATCTCAAACAACAAAAGAAGGCAATAGAGGGAAAAAAACCCAAACCCAAATCTGCCACCTTTGAAGACTTGAATATCGTTAGGAAATTCAAACTATGTAGAAGAGGATTTTGCTTAGTTTAGATATTCCTCCCAGACCAAAGTCTTACAGCATCATTCCCACAGGGAATTGGATGTGCAAAATTAGTTCTTGGTCATATATGAGGGGGAATTAATCAAAACCATCACATTAAAAAATCCGTGTGTAAAGAGATATTTGGACATGTATTTGAACACAGACATGTAAAGACAACCAAAACACATTCAGCCACAGAGAAGTAAGTCCAACTGTTGAATAAAGTTAGAGGGTTCAATTAATAATAGAAGTTCATATTAAATAGGGAGAACAGAGTTTCAGGCTATTAGAAAGTGCTGCAAAGTTCTGTTCACAGATCTGCAAGTTCATGAGGCAAAGGTATATTTTCTAAGCTTTTAGGATATATTATAGGAGAGGGATGAAAATTTCCTGTCAGATTCTGAAACTGTGAAATGTATGATCATCATTCAATTATCCCTACAGTTTATCACACCTGTGTTTTGATGTCATTTTCACTTGTTTACGGCAGATGAACATAAAAAAGTAGTGGGAATCAGAGTACCTGCTATTAAAATAGCCTTTCATGTTTTGTAAAGGTAATTTTGTGTCATCTTTCTTTTCAATTATTAGCTCTAAACTTATAACTTTAGGTTACACTCATAAATTTCCTCTACTTTTTACTTATTTTTCCCCTCCACTTAGGAAATGAAATAGCACCAAGTGTTTCAAGGAAACTGTTGGGTTCTCAATAAAAAGTGAAGGGACTTTTTATAGAATTTAAAAGAGATGCTACTAGTGAGAAAGTATGGCTGTATATTGAAGGAGGATGAACATTCTGGTGAACATTTCTGCTCACTTTTATAATATCAAATAAAAATAACACAAATTTCAGACTGAGATGCTTTTTTGCAGATGCACTTGCAAGTGTTCTCTCTCAAACACTTGAGATATCATTAAATAAAACATTAGTAATGTCCTATCTAATGCTAGGATAATGACATGAAGGACTGCTAGGTGTACTTGTGTGCTTCAGGGGCTGATGTTCATTTAATTTCCCTCTGTCTACTTATAAAGCTTAGATTATCAGCAACTCCATTCTCTATGCACCAATGTTCTAAGAATGTTTAGGCATAATCTGTGCTTGGCTGTGAGAAGAAAAACAGTTTACACTTAAGATAGGTATTTTGATCTATCTAAATTTTTTATAGGGTTTCCCATATGCAAAGAGAAGAATGCCTCTGGGACATTACAGAAATTTCACATAAAAATCTATCTTTGTTGCTTCAGTTAGCAAGTAATACTCTTTAGCATAAAACCTAAATTACTCAGGTGGTCACCTGAATTTCTGTTTTCTTTTGGTGGGATTTACAAAAATGCTAAAGAAATTGTTAATTTTTTCCAATAGTAACATTTTGAGGACATTAAGAAACAAAGAAAATGGAGGAGAGAAATAGAAACTGATTTGTGGATACAAAGCTGGCCACTAAATCTTCAATAAAATTGGCTCACCATCTTTTGGCCACTGTTCTGTCTAGCTTCCATCAATCTATCTTTGCAGTGATTTGTTGACTTTCCTTAAGAACTAAATAAATTTACATGCTTAGTGACTGTAACTGGCTATTGCAAACAGTAAAAGGAAAGGTGATCAGCCGCAAAATGTAAATTTTTCTGCCTTAGCCAACAGAATAGTTTAGGTGTATAGCAGAAATTGTTCTGAGCAAAGTAGTTTTCTCACACCTCGTACTGCCAGAAACTCTAGATTTCAGGAAAATACAAAGAAGCAGGCTTCTCTTGTTGCTCTTCTGAAGACTAGCAGATTTCCTTAAATCATAGAGGATTTCATATTAACAGTGTATTTTTCTGTTGGAAAGCTGCAGCAATATCTCAAATTTACCTTTTCTTAAAAGCATAGAAGACTTTTTATGTATATGAGTTTCAAAACTTGATGGTGAAAATATCTTCTAATTATTGGTAGAGAATTGTAAAGCAGGGAGAGATCCCACAGCTGAAAAGAGAACTGACAGCAGAATTCGTTACACCTGTAGCAGAACATTTATTTCATTTTTTCTCAGTTTTTATTCCCTATTTTTAGAGTTCCAATCTGGTTGTTCCTGTCTTCCACGCTTTTCCCACTTTTCATCCATACCTTTCATTATATAATCTGTCCAAAATTGTTCAAAGCCTTCAGCTAAAGAAATGCCAGAAGCAGACAGAGTAGAAGCATAGCTAAGTGTTCTGTAAGCTATACCTCTATATTTATCCTAGTTTGATGATTGACTTTTTTTCCAAGAGCATGGCAACAGTCTAGCGTAATTGGCTTCTAATGCACAGTGACCTGAAATGCTTTTCAACAGAACTGCTGCCTAATCTGGCCGTTCTGCAGTTTCCCTCAGTTGTACATTCCTGCAAATCCTATAATGATGCACAGATGCCAAGTACTTCTTTGTGCTCATGAAACATGAAAAATGATTATAATCAAAATGACTTTATTTTTGCAATGCAATATGTAGTATTTGGTCTGTAGGAAGCTCTATTAGACTGTTAAAACTTTTGATGCAACATGTAGTGTTCTATGAACAGCTAGAAGAAAAGCTTGTGACTTGCTAGTCCCACTGAAATAACAGGCAAACTGATGCCATAGTAATAGAAGTGTTAGTGTAATATAAAGTGTGGAGTAGTATAAAAATACAGGGCTGGTTTTTTATGTTTAGTGAGAAATGCATACTCAAAGAAAACAAAGTAAGGAAGTAACTTAAAGTGCCTCTTTTCTTGGGGTGAAATATGCAGCAAATAATTAAATTATTTATTGTGACATTCTTATATCTATTAAATAATGAAGTAGTATAGCATAATCCACATGAATAGAAACAAATTACTTACTTCCTGGATCACACTCAGAAGGAAAATTATATCAGCAAACTTTCTACTGTAAAAGTTTTCTATACACATGTCCAGAGTATACATTAAATCTTTTTAGATCTATTAACTTTTAATGACTATAAATGTGGTTTAAAAATTAATGACTGGATCCAGGAAAAATAAAATTATCAGATATGGCAAATATTTTTTATATTGTTTTCAAAAGCCTTAGTACCCCAAATATGATCTATAATGCTTGATTCTGCTTCTCTTTAAAGAATGCCTCTTTTATTAAATTTATAGCTGCACTCAGTAAGGGTAAGGAAATTTGAAGTGTAATTTGCAGCACAGGCCAGAGGAAAAAAAATAGTTTGAGATGGCAGTAACGGAAATGGAAGAACAATGAAATTAAACTGGTAGAGAAACCTTCAGAAATGAGAAAACTGAAACACATGTACTTTTTCTGTCTTCAAACCACATGATAGTGAATATTTTAACTGTTAATAAAATATTAAGTCAGATATTAGCTGAAAAATTACACATAAGTAGATGTCAATTGATTTCAAATCACAACTAGAGTCAGTTGAATTTTTGCCTTAGGTATATTACATGCAGTTTAAGGTCATGTATTATTGCCATGTAAAAATAGTAAAATAATTCTACTTCCATGTCTACCTCCCCTTCCAAGAGCTACATATAATAAACTTTGCCCTTTTAGACTTTTCAGCAGGGAGGTGGTATGGCCAGGACATCCCAGAGCATTGCTGTCTTTACAAGCTTATATATTAGGAAAAACATCTTTTGTTGGAATTAAAAAAACTTTTAGCTTAATATGAGCCTTAACATTGCAAATTTAACTTTATGACTTGTTTACACTTCCTATCAAAAGAAACAATCAATAAAGAGTTATGAAACATACAATTCAAATGGTCCTAAAATTTTTTTGCTGTATAGGTCTATTTGGATAAGTATCAGAATGCTTTTTCAAGATCCTGTTTTGTGACAGCAGGGATTACAGTCATTAGCAATGTAATATAGTGACCACATTTGAAATGCAGGATATCCAATTCTAATAGTAATTTACCACTATTCTTGCTTTAGCCCAAATGTACTGAAGTGTGAAATTTAAAGCTTTTCAGATTCTTGATTCTCCAGTTTTAACCTAATTTGTAGTTCATAAAATACATTATTATTTTTGATGGAAAAAATTCCCACAACTTTAAATTAAAATAATTACAGAAAATTGATAATGAATATCTCAATATGAACTTTCCCACATTACCAAGAGTTGAATGTATTATGAAATTAGCAAGTGATTATTTAAAGCTCCATGGAATCACTCACTTGCCAAAATATGTTTAAAGTGAATGGCAACCTCTAGGGTAGAGCACCCTTCTGCAGTCTCATATTTAGCAGAAAAAGAAATGAAGATGCCAAGACATCTTGTGCTTTGTGTTGATTTCCTAAATGCAAAGAGTTCAATAGAACAGACCTAAATTCGTTGGTGTCTGATCCTCACATTTGTAGTCTCTTGGCTGAAAGGAAGGTTATATACAGCTGTATCAACTCTTACCACATGTGTGAAAATGCCGTAAATATAAAACATATACATGAATATATATTCATCAGCATAAAAAAAAGATATTTAAAGACACACCAAGGTACTGTTACTGTTCTGTTTTCAACATTCCTACCATGATGCAAATGTAAATGGGCATGTCTTGAGCAGAATTTAAAAGAAGTAAAACACAGCTGGCAGATGCTGAATAATTTGTAAGTGTTGAATTCTGCTTTCCTATCTGTTGTTCTAGGTAATAATGATGAATAACCAATTGTATATTAAACATATACCATTTTTCTTGCTTCTAAGAAATTTATTCTAGAACTTACATAGCTGTTTTGTTTACGACATGGATCATATTAATATTAAGGGTGTTAGCAGCAAGAAAAGTGTTACTTTCAAAACACTTAATTTCCCAGCTGAATCTTTGAGTTTTGATTTCATTTGTGATTATATTATCACATACTTTTTGTCTGTTTTTGTAATTTATATATTATTAAATTTGATTTATTCTAAGTTTAATTTTATGTTATGTATTATAAGGAAAATAATTTCATATTTATAATGCTGTTCTAAATTTAAAAGAAAAATGTTCTCTGAATACTGTAGGTAAAATAACTGCTTTCTTAGTAATTTCTAAAATCCACATTAATAAAATCTGGTGCAGTGATTAAGTTATTTTGGTGGATTTGAAAGGAACTGGATCAAATCCAGAGAATTATAGTGTTGTGTTTTTATTACAGAATTGTTTAGGTTGGAAAGAGCTCTTAAGATCATTGAGTCCAACCATTAACCCTGCACTGCCAAGTCCACCACTAAACTGTGTCCCCAAGTGACACATCTACATGTCTTTTAAGTACCTCATGGGATGGTTATTCAAACACTTGGGCAGCCTGTTCCAATGCTCAACAGCCCATTTGGTGAAGAAATTTCTGTTTATGTCCAACCCATTTCCTCTTGTCCTCTCACTTGCTGCCTGGGAGAAGAGACTGACCCCCACCTCACCACAACCTCCTTTCAGGTAAATGTAGAGAGTGATAATGTTTCCCCTCAGCCTCCTTTTCTCCAGGATAAACAACCGCAGCTCCCTCAACCATTCCTTACAGGACTTCTGCTCCAGGCCCTTCACCACTCCGTTGCCCTTCTCTGGACTCACTTCAGCACCTCAATGTCCTTCTTGTGATGAGAGGCCCAGAACTGGACACAGGACTTGAGGTGCAGTCTAACCAATGCTGAGTATTTGGGTGTGATCACTGCCCTGGTCCTTCTGGCCACATTGCTGCTGATCCAAGCCAGGATACCATTGGCCTTCTTGGCCACCTGGACACATGCTGGGTCATGTTCAGCTGCTGTTGACCAGCACCCCCAGATCCTTTTCTGCTGGCCAGCTTTCCAACCACTCTGCCCCAAGCCTGCAGTTATTGTGACCCAAGAGCAGGACCCAGGCTTGACATTGTTGAACCTTACACAATTGGCCTCAGTCCCTCAATTCAGCCTGTCCAGATCCTGCTGCAGAGCCTTCCTACCCTCCAGCAGATCAATACCCCTGCCCAGCTTGGTGCCACCTGAAAACTGGCTGAAACTGGATTCCATCCCCTTGTCCAGATCATCAATAAAGACATTAAACAGGACTGGCCCTGATATTGAGCCCCTGGGAAAACCACTGGTGGCCAGCTGCCAGCTGGATATAACTCCATTTACCACCACCCTCTCTGCTTGGCCATCCAGAGTTTTTAATCCACTGAATGGTGCACCCATCCAAGCCATGAACAGCTGGTTTCTGCTGGAGAAGAATGCTGTGGAAAACAGTGCCACAGACCTTACTAAATTGTAGGCAGACAACATCCATAGCCTCTCCCTCACCCACTAAGAGGGTCACCTTGTAATAGAAGAAGATCAGGTTGTTCAAGCAGGACCTGCCTTTCCTAAACCTGTGCTGGCTGGTTCTAATCCTCTTGATTGTCCTGCACATGCCATATGATGGCACTCAAGATAATGTGACCCATGACCTTCCTGGCATCAGTCTGACTGGCCTGTAATTCCCTGCAAACTCATTCTGACCCTTGTTTTAGAGGGACATCACATTTGCCATCCTCCAGACAACTGAGACTTGCCTGGTTGACCAGGATGACAGATAAAGGATTGAAAATGATTGGTGAGCAGTTTTGCCAGCTCCTTCAGTACCCCTGTGGATCTCATCTGGCCCTACAGACCTCTGTGTGTCTAAGTGCTCTAGTAGGTGGCTGACCATTTTCTCTTGGATCATGAAGGCATCACTCTGCTCCCTGCTCCTGTCATCCAGCTCAGAGGGCTGGGCACCCCAAGAACAATTGATTTAACTAGTAAAGACTACTAAGCAAAGAAGGTATTAATGCCTCAACCTTTTTCTCATCCTTTGTTACTATATTTTCCCCTGAATCCAATAAAGGATGAAGATTCTCCTTGGCCCTCCTCTTGCTGCTGATGCATTTATAGAAACTTTTTATTTTCTTTTACAGCAGTTGAGAGATTAAGTGTTAGTTGGGCTTTGGCTCTTCCAGTTTTTCCCTGCATAACCTCATGATACCATTGTAGTCCTGCTCCTTCTTCACAGGTGATAAACTCCACTTTTCACTCCTGGAGTTCTAGCCAAAGGATCTAGGATTAAACTACGTTGGATAAAATATATTTATCCTAAATTAATCAAGATTGAATTATGTTTACATACTCATAATTATGTAACTTATTTGCTGTGTAGAGCAACTTGTATAATAAACATGGCTGAAGAGAACCATTTAATTTGGGGTTTGATTAATAAATATGTTACATACCTGCACATTAAAATATGTAAGAATATAATTTGCACTTTTACGTTACTAGATTTTGAAACTGGTGCAAACTTTTCTCCATTTACTTATGAAAAATTCCCAATTTCTGAAACCTATGGCAGCTTGTGGATATTGAATACATTTAATTTACATGAATAGAATGTAGCTGTTTATTCAAAGATATATAAATAATTCTTTCATAGAGGCACAATATTAAATTTTAATAGCCAGAAAATGTGTATTACTTTCAAAATTGAATCAATAAAAAATTAAATTTTTTATATACATTCTGTATGTCATTTCTGTTATCGTGCTGTCATTGCCTTGGTTTTGGTAGTGCTGAAGCCTCAAGCAGAATGATGAGTCACTCTAAAGATCAAACTATCCTGAAATAAGTCAAAAGATCCTAGAATTTAGGTATGTGTAAGGAGTTTGCAAGTACAAGGAAAAGTACTTATGGACTACTTAGGCTAGGTCAGAATTCCAAGGCATCCCAAAAAGATTTCATTCAATTGTCACTTAAAACTGTGGGTTTAAATTACATGAACTTCAATTTCTGCTTTCATTGATTTTGTAAATGCTTCTGAGTTTTATTAATTTCTGTATGGTCTGCCAACACGTCTCTGTCTAGGTACAAACAGAAATCACCCTTTTTTTCATTACTTGGGGTGAACTTCATGGATGTTTGGGAAAATGTTAAAATAGAACACCAGTGAAATTTGTGTGTGCTATAAGTGATGGAGATGCTAATTTTAAGTGGCTTTTGTTTCATAATACTTAAATATTTTTACTGTTTTTTTTTTTTCATCAGGAGATGTCAGACATTACATTATTGAAGGATTATTTTATATGAGATGCAAACAGTGGATATTACCTGTTATCTGAATAGGCTTAATATATGGTAGAATGTATGGTTTGCAATTAAATCTGCAGTACTTGATCCCATGCTGAACTGTTGGACTGGTCAGGCTTAATAACTTTAAGTCACGTTCCTGTAGAATATTATCTATATTTTTGCAAATATCAAGAGAAAGCAGCCACTCCAGTGGATAGTAATGGGTTAGTTTTAAAAATTACTCTGTGGTGGATTTCTCCCTAACTGAAAGAAAAGAACATTTTCAGCTTGTTTGAAAATTTGACAAGTGTTAATTGAGAGTTGATATCCTGAGCTGATTTGGAAGTGGGAGTTATCATAGAGGAAATAAGGTGTAGATAAGGAGGGAATAGCTAATTACCAGCCTTGAAAGAAGCAGCTTCTGTTTGATGCTATAGAAAGGGGGAAAAGGCAGCAGGGGAATGCACAAAAGGAGACAGAGATCTTGAAGAAATTGATTAGGTAATATTCTTTGCAACAGCATTCCACATGAATAAAGTAGATATAAATTAATAAGACTCTGGATGTTAGTGCTATCTTTGCAGATGGATAGGAAATGTTGCATCTGAAAATGGGGCTTCGTTTTCAGTGTGCATCTATTACCTTGCATAGAACACCCTTGAACAAGTACCAATTACAGAATATGTTCATACTCTTAGGCAGCTACACTCAGTTATGTTTAGTTCATAGAATCGTAGAATGTCTTCAATTAGAAGGGCCCCTAAATCATCCTGGAGTCCAGTTCCCAGCTCTGCACAGGACAGCCCCAAGAATCATGCTGTGTGCTTGAGAATATAGTCCAAATGTTTCTTGAACTCTGTCAGGCTTGGTGCTATGACAACTCCTCTGGGGAGCCTGTTCCAGTGCCCAACTGCTCTCTGGGTGAGGAGCATTTTTCTAGCATTCAACCTAAATGTCCGTTGAGGTAACTTCTCTTTGGTCCTGTCACTGATCACCACAAAGAGATCAGCATCTGTCCATCCATGTCCCTTCAATGGGAAGTTGTAGACTGTGAAGAGGTCTCCCCTCAGTCTCCTCTTCAGGCTGAACCATCCTTGCACCATCTAAGTTCAGGCATGTATAGAGAAGTTGTACATCATATGACTTTATTTTGGGAATTCTATAGGTTTAAAATCATACGTATGTTACAATAGTACTCAATGTTATAGCATTATTTTAGATAAAAATGAAATGGTACCTAATCTGTTATGCATTTGTATGGGAAATATGAAAAAAAAAAAGTCCTGAGGGGCATCTGTCAGCATGTCTGGTTTATGCCTATCAGTAAAAGAAAAACATAGCTCCAGATATTTTCATAGCAGCTGAGGTATTCCAGTGAAATTCTATGTATATTTTGCAAGAAAGATCTGTTCTTTCACCAATGTGCAGGTGATGATCGTGCTCAACCGTCTCACTCAACTGTTTGAGAACGAGACTCCTACACCACTACTTTTTTTTTTTTTTTTACTTACACTCTGGGATATTTTCTGCTCTCAGTGATATGAAAAATTTATTTCCCCACACTTGACTGGGGAAAGAACTACGAGTAACTCATTTACAGGGAAGTGGAATTGCAAACCTAGACTTTTCTAGCATATTCTGCAGAGGCAATAGCATGCAAAGCACTTCAATTATTCATAAAGCCCTCACAAAACTCCCTTTTTGAAGATTCAAAAAATTACTTGCCTGCTAAAATGGAAGGACACAAAAAATAAAATTTTGGTTTTGTGTAGAAATTTAAAGCTACTTTTAGAATTAAGACAGAATATTTTCTCAATGAGGATATGATAATTGAGGAAAAATTGCAATTAAAGAATGCGCTATTCCACATTTTCTCTCAGGTTAGGATTGAAAATAAGTTGCTACTTCAGCATAGTGACAATATAAACAATATAAGTTTAGTTGCCAGCAGTTAGTTAATACAGTTTTATGCAATGGCTAAATAATAGCCCTTTAGGTTTTGTGTATGTAAAGGTAATTCTATATAGTACTGCTCATACAAGCACAGAAAAACTGTTTCACCTTTAGAAGTATTGCATTTATTCAAATGAAAAAAAAATGAAAAGGGTCAGAAATTGGCATTATTTGGCAATTATCTATCTTTGAGAAAATTTTCAGTATAGTGAGTCTTGAAATATATAATATATGGGTAGATAGGCTTGGAAGAAAAAGTTTGAATATGTCTTATTCATCTGTTCTTATTGTATTTCTGTGAATATATAGTATTCATATATGTACATATGTGTTATCTCAACACTCATGTGCATGTGTGGTTCTGGTGATTTATTGAAAGTAGATAAAAAGACCAGTAACAGCGAGGTTGTAAAAGACAGTTAAATTAAGGTAGATAACAAGATCAGCAACAGAGAGGTTGTAAATGTAGGTTAAATCTCTGAACAAACAGCTATTCTATCTTAATATTAACACTAATTGCACAGCTTTCATTGTCTGTGTTTGTATGAAGCAAGGACATTCTCCTGTCTCTATGTATAGAACTTAATGAAAAGTATAGACTCAGTAATACTCAATAGATTAAATACAGAATATCTTGAGACTGAGAAATGTACAATGACTGTGACACCTTGATTAAAATGGAGATTAAATATACACATGAGAAGAAACAGTTGGAAGAGACTGAAATAAAGTAAATCAGTACCCACTTTATAGAGAAGTAGGCTTAATAGACATAAAAGTTCTACTCTTTCACTAGATGGGAAGTCTAGCAACAACGATTTTTTCCTTAAGGATCAATTTTAAATTCCATATATAGTTTGTCCTTGCAGTCACTGTATAAATAACAGGTTAGATAAACACAGTTGTAAAAGTAATTTCTTGTAAATTGGGGAAATATTGATATTTTCTCTATTTCCTTCTTGGATTATTTGGCATACAATGTGATGAGCAAGAAAGAGGGGAATCTTACTTTCTAAATATGCAGCATGAATTCCTACAAGTAATGAGAAAACTGGAATATGCATCAGGTTTCTGCTTTAAATTTCACCTTAGAAACTATAAAGGACATCTACTTAGGAAGTGGTCATCAAACATAGGTCCTGAAAAGGTACCTATTTTTCAATTTATACAGGGCTCTGTATATAATAAATGAAACTGTAAGTCCCAGTCCCATTTGAATATGGTGTTGACAAATTGTTCCTCAGTGGTTTTTCCCCCAGAGTCACTACAAACATGGAACTCCCTTAAAAATGCATGTGAATGGCCAGCTTTGCAATCTATTAATGTGGTTTGGTTTTCTATTTTTATTAATTTCTGATCACTTTTTGCTTCCTTCCTACTTAATGTGGAATGGACAAAAAAAAATCCCAAACTTGGTATCCAAATGTGTGCTCCTTTTTTTTTTTTTTTTAATCACCAGGCATATTTTCTGTCAAATTATGCAAAACTACTTCTAGTTCTAACTTGTGTGCTTGCATAGAAATCCACTTCTTTTGCTATTTTACAGGAGGGTATGCTCTCTGAAGGCTAGAGAGGAAGTACTTGACTTAAAAAAATACCTTTGATTGGTTTGCTTTTTGAAAAATCACTTTATCTACCACATTTCAAAGCTAAACAAATTTTGCAAACCTCTGGTAAAAAACTTTCTAGGTTTCCAAGTAAAAAGGAAGACAGCTATGGCAGAGGTTACTTTAGTAACTAGGTGATTAGCTTAAGCACTGCCTTACCATCTTCAATAAATTGGAAGGCTAAAGAAAGCTCTGCAATTGACACCCTTACCTAGACATCCCATAGCAGGGTGTAACATAAAACTGTAAAATACTGAACTGTGAAATGAGATATAGCTGCATTTTTTTTTTTTTCCCCCGTGCCTTTTATAGTTTCATCAAAATGTTACTGCGTCTGGTACAACAGGTACCATCAGGTATGTAATAGGAAATTTGTAAAATTTAATATTAAGAACCTATGGAAGAGTGATGATACAATGTATTTGTAATTGTAGAAGTCTATAGAACACTGCATTCTAATATTTTTACTATTAACTCAGATGTTCACCTCAGAAGAAGGCAACTTATTGCATGACTTGTCTTCATTTGAAGATTGCTACCCTACAAATTTTTGTCTGTGATATAATCTCTTTGAAGAAATGTTCATATGTGAGTTGTTGCTTTAACAATCTTCTGTGGGATAGTCAGTATATCTTTATTTGTACTTGATACTATATTCATACTTTTTATTTTTCTTTCTACATTTATATATTTAATATTACCATAAAGGTATCTAAAAAAGTCATCCCATTTTATTCTTCCCATTTCTTGAGCTGTTTGACTTTGATTTAATAAATTTAGAATATTGAAGAAACACTGAGTAAGGCCTAATTAGCAATGTCAAAAACTAATTTCTGGTACAGCAGCTTCAATACAAGTATATCTAGAAGGATATTACATCACTTTATTGTAGTGTACACAGGGTTTGGAGATAAAATAATAAAGCTTGGGCAGATTGTTTGTAAATGAAATTCAAATAACAATGAAATCATAAATAAAGATGGAATATCAGCAGGTCCTAAGGGATGATTTAGAACACAGTAAAATTAAACATGTATTTTAAAATGGTAGAATTCAAGGTCTGATATCAAGAGATCAAGACTACAGGTTACATAGAGGGGAACGAAAATCATTGAGCAGACAGAATTGTAGTGAATAGTATTTGCTGTGAGTCTACAAATTTTTGCCATACTAGCTATAGAACATTTAACATTTTCTTCTCTTACAGCTCTAATATTTCAGCACTATAATAGTGATAATCTAGTTAACCTTCTACTGTAAATGCTCACCATCGAAGAAACATAATCTAGAAACATTATCAAGAACAAACATTTTTTAAAAATTCAGAATTTATGCTTGAGTCCTTTCTCTTTTTTTCAGAATTGAGGTGAAGATATTGAAGTGGATGAAACAGTGCAATTAACTAATTTTTTTCTGTTTTGTGATGAAAATTTTGTGGGTCTAGGACAATACCATTAGCTGGCAAAAATTATGTGTCATTATTTGTCTGTGCAGGATCAATTTTACTATAGTTTTCTTTGTAACCCCTCATGTTCAACATGCCATTTGTTTGACAGGAACCTGACAGAAAAAATTGAAATGATAATTTGTCATTGCCATACATAAGTGAGACTCTCACAGGTATATTGTAGCAAAACCAACATCACATTCCCCCGACTGTGTTTATTGCCATTTAAAATACTTTTATTGTGTGAGGTTATGTTGTGCACCACAACGTCTCATTTTTCATTGACAGTAATTATTCTTCCAGATCTCTGAAAAACAAGTTTGGAACGCTTTACATGGAAATGATTACTTGCAGATACTGCCAAGATTAGATATCTTTTCACATTATTAAAAAGTTTAAGAGTTTGGCTGCCAGGAATAAAGACAGAGGGATATTCTCTTAAGTTAGTTTTGTATATTTAACTTTCTGTTGTTGCCTCTGTACATTATAGTGATCATTTTCCACACCAGGCTTACAGTCTGTGAAATGGGTCATATGTGGGCAACAGGAATGCCTTTGGTATTAACTTTTTGGTAGTTTAAAGATTGTTGATCCTTATTTATATGTGCAAAGTATCTCATCCTTGTATTAAAGCTCATGCTATAATAGAAATATTTTTTTGAAGTTATGTATGTCTGGATGGGAATATCCTAAACTCTAAAATACTATTTTTACATTCATATACTCTCCAAATTTAAACTTCATCATCAGACAGTGTGTGAAGATTATGGCTGTAGTAGTCTAAGGCAGATGGCAGAGTTTTCAAGAGAAATCTTGTGTGCTTTAGGCACACAATTGAATTACTTGTTTTCACATCTATTCAGCTCTGCAGGACTCCCTTGAGAACAATGGAAACATTTGGCATAGTAGTATTTTGAATATGCAGGCTGAATACTTTTTATTCTGAATACTCAAAAAATGCTTATTCTGAATACTCTAAAAATACTTCTCATAGTTATTATTTGACATAAAAAAAACTATACTTGTGTAATCATACATGTAAATAGCAGTTTCCTCAATGAAAACTATTTAATGTCATGTACAAACCAAAGAAAATTAATGAACGAATGCAGGAATTTTTTTAAAAAGGTGTTTCATAGTGAAGAAAATGATATATCCATATTTCCTATCTTAAATGGATCAAATACTAATCAATGACACAAATATAATTAGTAACCCAATAAATAGAAGCAGATTCAAACTCAGTATCATACCATAGGAAATGGAGAAATGAGACAGCATATATATCTTTTCCTATGCCTTATGTTTCTGAGTTTAAAGATGTTTTAAGTAACATCTCATTTGTGCAAACCACTCCAAGAAGAAATGTCAGACTGTGAAGTGTTTTGTGTGATTTCCTATCAGGCCAGCAATGAGGATTAAGTTTAGAAGATTTTCTGAAAAGGCAATAATAGAGAACAGAGAATATACTTTCAAATTGGATCAGGAATAACAGCAATGACAGCAGAATACTATTACTTTACAAAGTAATAATTTGCCCTCTGTGCAAGTCCTTAGAATGAAATATTTAATCAGCATACTGTTACCTTTAACGCAACTATTGATCCATTCCATTTCTCCAACTAGAGAAAATGCCTGCTAAAGCCAGTTTCAGGTAAAAGAGAATGCAGTCCATCACTTTCCTACAATATTTGAATCATAAATAATTTTATACTCCTCTACCCTAAGATTTGATAATATTTAATTATTTTTCAAGAAGCACCTGAGATTTAAGATTTAGATTCTAAATCAACCTTAATACAACTGCTGTGCTGCACAATTTTTACGGAACAGGAATATTTCTGTTGGGATAAGTATCCCAGCTCCAGAAAACTATTCAAACTAATGCAAATATAATTTGCAAAAATCATGTCTGTGATCTCACATCTGAACTGTCTGCAATGTCTACGACAGATATTCAGGTCGGTCCAGAGTGTATGCAAATTTAGCAACCAGTGTACCATTATTAGAGCTTTGTTTTCTAAGAAATAGAGATAAATACTAATATAAATCTAATGTGGGCCAATAGTACAAGTAGAATGTCCATAGTCCTTACCCATATCGTACTAATACCACAGACTACCCTTTTCTAGGCTTGAAAAATAATTTTAATGCACAGTAGGACTAAGAAAACTTACTTAGCTACAGATTAGTGTCCTGTGGTTGGTTGACTTTGGTGTCTGAAGCTGTATGTTCTCAAAATGAATTTTTTAATTGAAGTTGGGACATCTATAAATATTCTATTCCATGTGTGTTTTTTGGATGAAAAGTTCACACTAAGCCTGCTTAGTGAAGCTGCAAATTTAATTTTTCTCCATTACACAGCTGCCTTGCAGAATTTGCAATCAATAACTAGTGTTGCTTTGACTTTCTTTACCTTCACAGTTTCTTCCTTTGATTGGTCAATTATTTCCAAAGTCAT
>JAOXXN010000364.1:18425050-18438752 GCA_026770055.1 Myrmophylax atrothorax | reverse complement strand
GTGCTAACATAAATCAGTATCAACATAATGAGATATTTTTTGTGGATTAATATTTAATCTTTTAACCAAAGACCCATTTTTTTTTTCTAGATGGAAGTCTGTTTCTGATAATGTTCATTGAAAAAGTTTTCTTTAAAGTATTTATTTAAAGTTTTGTTAATGAAACTGTTCTTCATAGACGAAGTGTAATTTATGGAAAGTATTCCAAGAAAAACCCTAAACACACAGGTTTCCATTGTCAAAAGAAGGTCTAGAGTTATTTAGAAATATCTATGTTTGAGTTTAATCCTATATCCATGTTAGAAAACTGTTTCTTTTACACTTAAGTTTGCAGACAGGGATACCTGTTCAACTACACCCAAGGACCCTCTTGAACTTTAGTTGTTGTTTTAGGGCAGGTTTAATACATCTACATCTCACCCTACTTCTTTAGCCCTTATTGCAAGTCTGCAGCAAACAAATATATTTAACATTTCCAAATCCATTAGGTTTGCTTTGTTTATGTCTTTGTTTTTTTGGTGTTTACTATGTTGTATCAGAAATGACTAATAGATACCCACATAAAAAATTAATTTCTTTCATTAGATCTTGTTGTTGCTTCACATTCTGAGAGCTTGATACGGTGTGAACAAATCTCTTCCAAATCTCTTTTCAACTCCCTAACAACCTAGTTATGCATATATGTTTACCTATGAAGCTTTGTTTGTAAATTTAATTTTGTATAGTTTTAACTGTGTGGATAACTGGTTAGTCTCTAGGGATGTGCCTAAATTACAAGCATCTGTGCCATTTATTTGGTTTCAGTTTTTAAAACTAGCTGCTATGTCTGGTTTGGAAATATGGCATTGTAACTGTGATAGTGGGGAACACTGTTTTCTGGTATGAGGATTGAAGAGAAAATCATGTACCAACTTTGCAGATTAAACAGTTATAACTTTGAGCTGTGTCCCAGAAAGAGGTTGTGCGTTATAAAATCAAAAAGAACAAACAGATACCCAAGAATAGTTTCTGATTGCATTGTGAGGCTCCCCCAAAAAGCTCCTAAGAGATTCGATTATTATAAAATATATGCCATTGTAATTTTGTGACAAAGACAAGTAATTTAAAAAATAATTGATAAACATTATTATTAGGGTGACAATATGAAAATCAAAAAAATTTACATGTTTGTGTTTTGGGTTTTTTTTTAAACCTTAAAGTTTGGAAATTTAAACATGAAACAGAGAAATTATAGTTTTTGCAGTTTTGTATTTAAATTACACTCAGGTAGTACTTTTTTAAAATTGCAACAGTTTGCAGGCATCTGTAGGCTTATTTTCTTGTGTTTATTTGTATAAGATTTGCTTAAATACATGGTGAATGAAAGAGGAGAGGTAGTAGAAAGTTGTACATCAGCATACATAACTAAAATGGGAAAAAAGTGAAAATGGGAAATTGCAATTTTTTTCTTTGTGCAATGCTAATCGCATTTTCAGTAGGAAGAACTGGTAAGAAGGACCTCTGCAAATCCTTGATGGGATTAGATGGTCAGCTGATTTGATCATCACAGTGCCACTGAGCTTTATCAAAGAATATGGGGTTGTAGTCCTACTTACTTTTAGTTTTCTTGAAGTAGTTAATTAAAAACATTAAGAACCCAAAGTGGAATGAATCAATTAAAAAACTTGTATGATTTTGCTAGGCTTTGACAGTTGTCTGTAATGCAGTCAACATAACTTGGAGGCAGTATTTAAAATATTTTTTGCGTTGCACTTGATTCTTATAAAACAAATCGATGTAATTCCTTGTCATGCTTACCTTCAGAAAAAAATGGTGGTGAGAAGAAATTTATGTCTATTGCAAGATGCATCCCAAAAGTACCTTGGGTGTTGTGCCCTTGCCCTTTTGTTTTTATAAAGTTTGCTTTCAGAAGTAGAAATAAAAATCACTCATCAGAACAGTTCTACCCCATATTAGCATATTCCATTGTCTTCTGGATCACGCCTTTCTCTTTGTACTGCCATCCAACACAACTATCCATCCTGATGAAGATCCTGTCTCCTCAGAGCACAGGTTCTCACATGTAGCTTGCTTAGGATGCACAGTGTAATGTCTGTACAATTTTTATTTCTATGCCCTTTACTGGATATGAAATTCACACTTAGCCTGGTAGACAGTGGTAGCTGTGTTTTGTAACAGCCTTTTCTTCTTTTTATTGTTTTAGCTTTCTTTCTACGCCTGTAATATAAATAATTTAGGTAATATTAGAATGGCTTTCCACACTAAATCAGAACTTGTAAGGAGTTCAAATATCTCTGTTTGTTTTCAATGCACCGTAATTTTTTTTATAATATACTTGCGATTGTTTTTTCACTTCTTCTATTTGTCTAGTAATAGGAAAGACACTAAATTAGACTTTCTTGATGCCCAAAACTGAACTATTTTCTAAGGCATTGGGCTCCCTCTACTGCTAAACAGAAGTAAATGCTGTTACAGAGGTTTTTTTCCTTAAGCTGGAGCAAATACGAAGATGTCATAGGGCGGTTGAAGAAAACACAGTAATCAAGATCTCTGATTCTTTTCTTTCTTCATAATGCAGCGTGGGATTATACCTAAAGATGAGGCATGGTGTTTTCGTTTTATGTATGTGGTCACAATCTGTAGAGTTTCAGGGAAAATGAAAGGTAGCAACAGGATTTGGTCACTTGTCTGTTTTATAGCTACCATGTTTCGGCTGCAGAATTCAGACCACTGTTATTTTAAATCTGTACTTCTAATTGTGGGACATCACTGAGGCTTCAGGAACCTTTACTTTTTTTTTCTTTTTGTGTGAAAATCTGTATTTCAATAATATTCCTTTTCAAGTAAAAAATAAATAAATTGCACAGAGTGTCAGAGAGCCATATTTTCACACTGGTGTCTGAAAAAATACCTGTTTTTGCTTTCTGGGACTGGTAAAGAAAGGAGACATATCAAATACAGGTTACTATGAAGAATCTACAGATGCTACACTGTTGAAGACGACCTTCTCTGGAAGTGTATCATAGTTGTTTTAAGAATAGTTGGATTTGATTTTGTTTTGTTTTATTTTGTTTGGTTTTTTGTTTTTAATTAGTGAGAACATTGCAAGTTCTTTCATTGGTACTAATAAAAGTACTGAAGATCTTTTAAAAAAGTACCAATAAAAACATGTCCTAAGACATGTTCTAACAGTAAAAAGATAGTTTCCTTATCTCTGCATGAGTTTTCTTATCCAGTAAATACAACCTAGATACATGAATTTAGAATTCCTTTGAATGATTTAAATTTTAGTAAAAAAAAATAAAAGATATTTGTTAATGGCAGCCTTGTAATATACAAAGACAAAGATTGTCTTACCTGCTTGTTGGCTCTTCTAAGTATGAAAACATTGGAACTTCTTGATAAAAGGATAAGAAAGAACTCTTATTGTAGTATGTGCCTCAGGAAATGGAATTTTCTTAATTGTAGCCTGAGACAAATTAGCTGAATATCCAGTCCCTTTATGAGGGGAGGACGGGTTTTGGATTACCATGCACTTACTACAGTTAAAAGTAAGAAGTACATAAGAACATGACACAATGTTGTAAAAAGTGCCTTCACGAGATGTTTTTATAATATTTCTGTGTTTTTAATGCAGCCTTTATAAATACTTTCAAAGGTCAGACTTCTCTCCTGCTGTGCAGTGCTCTTAGGATAGCAATTCTGTGAGGGAAAAACAAATTTTTAAAATACTTTAGCTTAAGTTGGTGCTTTGAAAACAATATAACATTGTCATTAGAAGTCTCTGAAAGCCTCTGTCTTTCCTTAAGGATGATTGCATTACTGTTATTTTTTGCCTAACAAGCATGTTTTATGCAAGAGGAGAGGGAAATGTTTTCTCTATTGACATAACATCATTTCATATATATGTACAGGTCCATATTTACTCTAAATCTACTGTCAGTCTATTAAAAATTAATGATTACTAAAATCCATCATCTTTATAAGAAATGGGACTTGCAGTAACTACTACTGGGGAGTCATCACTATAAACTTTTGTCAATTCATTATCATTTTCCAAAAATTCGTATATAATTATATTCCTTTTACTCTCTCTCCTGATACTTCAGCATATCTTCTCTTGAAGGCTTTCAATAAATTTTTTTGTCAAAACTGCACTCTGAAAATTCTCCACTTTCTTTAAAGCATTTTTCTAAATTCCTTGCTCCCTCTGATCCACAGGAAAACCTTACGCTTACTCTGATGTCTTCAGTTATCTATTGTTTTCTTTTGGTCAGCTCATTTTTTCCTTCTGCTGTAATATGAAGAACACTGCTGTTAAACATGTCCACTCCTATTATTCAGCTGAGGTTTTTTGGTTTTTTCCTAACCATATTATTAAATAGAACTAGTCACTCTTTTTTCCACTCCACATGAAGTTAGAACACAAATTTCTCATCTTCAAATCTGTGCAGTTTCTATTTCAGAAATTCTTTTCTGCTACCTACCTTTTCCCTCTTGTGTGTTATCATGGCTTTTAACTGTTCATTAGCTGAGCGCGATATCTCCTCTCCCTTCCTGAGAAGAGTTGTTTGTGGAGAGTACAAAGTTCAACAAGCACAGAATTTATTTTCTGACTAAATTTCTTAATAAACAATTTTTAAAGAAAAAGTCGTTAAGGAAAATTGTAAGAACAGCACAAGCATATCTGATAAGCATATCTTAAGATTTTCTCATCACCCAGCCATTTTCACCTGCGAGTCTCTCTGTAGGTCCTATTGAGTTAATGACATGAAAAAGACATTTTTTCCATGAACTTGCCTAGTGTGCCCTTCAACTCATAAAAAGTTTTGTTATCTATAGCTTTTCTTCACAACAGGTTCCACAGTTCAACAATTTGTTACATAAAGAACTAAATTTTTCATCTTTGAACTGCATCCCCAGTAGCTTCACATCACATGCATTTCTAAAATCATAAATATGTAGAATACATCCTTATACGTAATCTTATACAGAGGCTTTGCCTCTCCTTCATATGCTTGCATTCTGGTTTTCTTATATATTTGCAGTGTAGTATCATGGGCTTAATCTAGTTATGAAAACTTGCATTAATTTTAGAAAAGCATTTCCTGGTCCATAATAATGAGTGATAGGACAGCATGCAAAATATCCATAGAGTCATATAGATCAGAAAAGGCTTTCTGAGGTATCTAACCAGGCTCCTGATAGAGCATGTTGCTCAGGGAATGTCCAGATGGGTTTTGAATATCCCTATGGATAGAGTTTCTACAGCCTCTCTGGCCAACATATTCCAATGTTCAACCATCCTCACAGGAATCTTTTCTGTGCATATCCAGTCAGAATGTAACATGTTTTACTTGTATCTAACTGCTGCTTGTTCTGTAGCTGTGCAGCTCTGTTATGAGTCTCACTCCATCTTCTCTATACTTTGCTATTAAGTGGCTGCAGACAGCAGTGAGTCTTCACTTAATATTGTCTTCTTTGGGATCAAAAAAACCCCCACTTTTCTTTGCCTTATTCCCTGGACTCCAGCATTTCAGTGTCTTTCTTGCACTTAGAAGGCCAAAAGTAAACATGGTATACTCCATGTGGTCTTAAGACAGTGAAAATCACTTCTCTCAATTTGCTGAGAGCAATTGTGTTAATACAGCCCAGTATGTGGCCTTTACTGTTGCAAGGGCACACAGTGGAAATTTACTAGCTTACTAATAAGTTCCTGTCCACCAGGAGCCTCTGGTCTTTTCTGGGAAGCTGTTTTCTGGCTAGACACAAAAAAAGCCTGTTCCACTGCATGGGGTCATCCTACCCCAGCTACAACATTTTGCACTGAACCATTGTTGAACTCCCTGACATTCGCATTCAATTTATCCAGCCTGAGTCTGTGCAAAATAGCAGCCTTGCCTTCCAATTATCAACCACCCCCAGTTTGGTGTTGTCACAACTGCAGCTCTCTGTTGCAGATGTGGAAGACTCAAATTTATAGTTGTAGCCTGGAGATATAAATTAAAAATAGAAATTCAGATTTGTCAGTGCTAAACTTGTCTGAACAAATAAAGAAATAGTTTATTATTGGTTCAAAATTACTAGTGATTTCACTCCTAAAGAATAGTCAAATTGTAATGATTGATGACACTGAATAGTGACAAAGTTCTGAAAGTACCCTCTTGCTAAGGTCAGTGCAAAGCAAGATTAAAAAATGGTCAAGTAGATGTTGCTAATGAGTGTTCGAGAGTTTTCAGGGACCTTGGTTTTTCTCCCTCTCTGGGTTCCTATATGCCCTACAGGCTTGATTGGCTTGCTTCTGCAGTGACTGTGTTTGCCATACAATGTTTATTTACACTGTTCTCAGAGGAGCTCAGCAAGAAGAAGATTTTACAGTTTCAGCCTAATGCCTGCCACTTTGCCTCTTGCATAGTTGACCTGTCAATCCTTCCATCATCCAGTCACTTTAACACCTTCTGGACAATAAATTATACCTTTGGCACTTCCCATTTCATCACTTAAAAAAAATGAAGTTCTATGAACTGATTAGCCTCCTGCAAGGAAAAGCACTGTGGGCTGAATACATACATTCCATGCTTCCCTCTATAGCTAGTATGACAAGGCACAACATATTTAACTCTGTTTGAAATGTACAAATTTTGCCCCTTCAGGTGGAAAGGACTGATCAAACCTTTTTTACTGACCTGTGATTACAAGCAGATGTGGTTCAACTGAGATGAAGCATCACTGGTTGTGTTAGAGAGGTACTTGAATTAATGACATTTGATTAAGGCTCCGCGCTTTCCTTGAATTTTGGATGACCTTGCCAAATCTTGTGTCTAATTTTAATCTCTTCTAAAGTTTCATTTTATCCAGTAAACAAAGAATTTTCTTCCCTGCCAATTTTCTTCAAGATACATTGAACAAAACCTGCCATTTATAATTTCTGCATTGCTTTCTCCACTTTAAATCCTAGATCATATTTTTAATCAAGTCCAGTCTTTCTCTTGTTCCAGACTGTAGAACTTGCAGCTATGCTTCCACTCATCTGTACTGCAGGTTATAATTTCTAGCTATGTTTGGAAGGCAAAGTTAAGAGGGGAAAAGGCAGCTGCAGCATGGAAAATTGGAATAGCATGGTTGTGGCTTAACCACAGCTGACAAGTAAGCACCCCACAATCTTTCACTCACTCCCCCACCCCTTTAGCAGAACGAGGAGGAGAATTGGAGGAGTAAAGCTGAAAAAACTCATGAGTTGAGATACAGAGAGTTTAATGGCACAGAAAAGGAAACATGTAATAATGATTACAATAATAATGATAAAAGAATTAGGATACACTAAACAAATTATGCCCAGTGCAATTGCTCATCATTCACTGATTGATGCCCAGCCACTTTCCAAGCAGCCATTTTTCCAGCCAGGTTTCTTGCTAGTTTATGTATTAAGCAAGATGTCATAGGTTGTGACTCTTTAGCTACTTGGGGTCAGGTGACCTGACTGCATTCCCTCATGACTTCTTGTGTGTCTCCAGCCTTCTTGTTGGCTGGGTATGAGAAGCTGTAAAGTCTTTGACTTAAACACTACTTAGCAACAATGAAAACCATTGGTATGTTGCCAACATTATTCTCATACTAAATCCAAACCACAGCATTATAGAGCTACTAGGAAGAAAATTAACTCTATCCCAGCCAAAACGAGGACCGTATTCACTCCTTATTGTACACCATGTTCATCACGTTCAGGTCCCACACTTTCTAGATAAGCTACTTTCCTGTCTTCTGATAGATCCACATAGATATCATTCCCTTAGTCAACGAAAATAAAATAACCTCATGAACAGTTGCTAGTTTTTTCTCAGTGGAGTCACAGAATCACAGAACAGGAAAGGGTGGAAGGAACTGCAGTGGGTCATGTGGTCCAACCTCTCTGCTCAAGCAGGGCTGGCTGCTCAAGGGTCATCCTAGAGCACATTGCACAAGATTGTGTGTGGATGTTTCCTGAATATCTCCATTGAGGGAGACTGCACAGCCTCTCTGGGCAGTCTGTTGCAGTGTATGGTCATCTGCACAGTAAGAAGTTCTTCCTCATATTCAAATGGAACTTCCTACGCATCAATTTCTGTCCATCCTCTTGACCTATTGCTCGGCACCATTTCAATGAGCCTGGGTTCATCCTCTTGGCAGCCTCTCTTTGAATACTTGTATACATTGATGAAATCCCCTCTGACTTGCCTCTTCTCAAGGCTGAACAGACCCAGCTTCCTAAGCCTTTCCTCCTAGGAGAGATGCTCCAGTCTTTTAATCATCTTTGTCACTCTCTGATGGACCTGAGTCAGGAACTCCATGTCTCTTTGGTACTGAGGAGCCCAGAACTGGAAACAGCACTCCAGGCAAGGCCTTGTCAGGGCAGAGTAAAGGGGCAGGATCAGCTTCTTCGAGCTGCTGACAGTGCTTTTCCTAATGCACCTCAAGATACCACTGGTCCTTTTGGCCAAATGGCACACTGCTGGCTCATGGACAGCTTGTTGTCGACCAGGACCCCTAAGTCATTCTATGCAGAGCTGCTTCCCAGCAGGTTAACCTCCAGCCTGTGCTGGTGCAGAGTGTTATTTTTCCCCAGGTGCAGGACCGTGCACTTGCCCTTGTTGAATTTCAGGTAGTTCTTTTCTGCCCATCTCCCCAACCTGTTGAGGTACTTCTGAGGGGCTGCATAGCCTTCTAGGGTATCAGCCACTCCTCCCAGCTTTGTGTCATCAGCAAACTTGCTGAGGAGGCACCTGGCCCTTCATTCAAATCACTGCTGAGTAAGTTAAACAATACTGGAACCAGTATCGAATTTTGGGCAACACCACTAGTTAGAGGCGTCCAAACTCCAACAGTGGCCCTGTGCCATTGACTACAACCTTCTGGGATCTGCCATTCAGCCTGTCCTCAGTCCACCTCACTGTCCACTCATCCAGTCCACATTCCTGAGATTGCCTATGACAATGTTGTGAGAGACAGTGTTGAAAGCCTTGCTGAAGTTGAGGTAGACAATATTCACTGTTCTTCCCTCATCTATTCAGGTAGTTATTTCATCATAGAAGGCAATCTGGTTGGTCAAACATGATTTACCTTTAGTGAACCCATGCTGACTACTCTTGATCACCTTCTTGTCATCCATGTGGATAGAGATGGCCTCCAGAATGAGGAGTTCCACCACCTTCCCAGGGATTGAGGTGAGGCTGACTGTCTGGTAGTCCCTCCAGGACTTCTTGCCCATTTCGAATATTGGGGTGTATTTGCTTTCTTCCTGTCTTCAGGCACCTCTTCTGATCACCACAACCTTTCAAAGACAATCACAACCAGCCTCACTATGGCATGCAGGAACTCTTTGGGCACTTGTGGATGCATGCCATCATGGCTCATGGACTTGTGATTAGCAAGTTTGCTCAGGTGTTCTCTGACCCAATCCTCCTTAAATAAAGGAAGTTCTTTCTTCCAGAATTCCTTTACCCAGAACTTGTGGGTCAGGGAGACACACTTGAGGACTGGTACTGTCAGTTAAGACTGACGCAAAGAAGGAGATCAGTAACTGTCTTCTTTGCATGCTCTCTTACCAGGGCTCCTCAGTTTAGTAATGGGTCCACGAGGAGCAGCACTGCTGCTGCAAGGGGAACAACTCTTAACCCCCCTTTTCCGGTGGTACCCACAGGACTTTTTGCTGCCTTAGCTGCCCAAGAGGAAGCTGCGCTTGCTTGCCCAGCAACTCTTGCCTGTTCAGTTACTGGCCCCGGAGATGTGTGTGCTGCCTCCCCCATGTTCGCTCTGTCTGTGTGCCTGGCTACCCCGCTCCCGCAACCACTCCCGGAGCTGCTGGCTCTGCCGATTATCAAGGCAAACCCCGCCGTACCTGGTCCCTCTCTGCTGGCTCCGCTCGCCACTCCAAGCGGAGCCACGCTGGCAGAACTTAATTTCACAACGCCGGTGGAACCTGCTCCTGGCTGTTCTGGGACAGCCGCTATGTTAAGCTCTGCTTCTCTATGGGGGTTCTACTTGCGCTGCATATGTGCTTGTCTCAGTGTCCCTGGGAGCAGCATCAGTGCATTCTTGCACCCCCGGTACAGCCTCAGTGCATCCCTGTATCCCCTGGGACAGCCTTCTGGTAGGCTCTGGGGATCCCGGCCCGTTTCCGGAGTTTTCTCCTTCCCAAAAGCTGCTAGGCTTCTGGTTACGCATTTGTTTACAGGGAGTCTCTATGGCAACTCTCCCTACTCCCTTTCTGATCGGGGAACACAGAAAGAAACGCTTGCCTTTTCACCTCCTCAGGAGGAGGCAAAGGTGCTTCCTTTCTCAAGGGAACGGTAACACTCCCTCTCCCTCCCTTTGGGGACACAGACCCTTCACGGTCTTTAAAAGAAAATAAGTTAGAAAGTTGAGATTATTGCTTTTGCTAATTTCCCAGGCTAGGACTAGCCTTGAATCCAAGAAGCTGTGCCACAGCCACGCTTGTCTTGGCTTCTCCCAGCTCAGCTCCCTGAGCCCAGAGACAGCCACTCTATTCCAGAAACTCAGCTTTGCTTCAGTCTTTCCACCAGGCTGGCCCCAGAAAGAAAATCTTTGCTTTTCTTTCTTTACTACAGAGGTGCTGATACAAAGCCTCTTTTTCAACGACAGACAAGATGCAAACCACTGCTTCATTAAAGCACAGAAGTGATTGCTGTCTCACACAGCTATGAACAGAGAAAGGGAAGGCAGGGAGGGGACTGTTCTCTTCTGCAATCCTGGTGTTATCCACTGCTTTGGCCTCCCTGTTCCTCTGTACCGGCTAAGCTGGCTGCCCAGCAAGGGCAGTGCCTGCTGCTCTCTCCTCGCTTGTCTCTGTCTCTGGATAGCTGGAAAAGGCAGAGGTAGGGGAAGGGGGAAGAAAGGGTGCTGCCTCCCTCTATACAGCTCGGGCTGACTGCTGGGCAGCAGAGGTGGGGGAAGGGGGAGATGAGCCTGCTGCTTCCCACTCCACGCTGCTCCCTGCGGTCTCTGCAACATTCTTTCTGGCTGCCCTCTCCAGGGCTGCCTTATCTGTGACTGTGGTCACCAGAGCAACCTGGGGGAAGCCACCGGTGCCTCCCTGCTCTGTGTATTTGATCTCTTCTCACTGTTTCTCTTTTCATAATGCTTGCCTTTTCAAAGATGTTTCAGGGCTTGTTAGATGCTTCTAATTCTGCAAAACCAAAGCTAGAGGGGACTCCACCAGGGTCTCCTCCTCCATGGATTGCAAACAACCCATGCTGACAAGTTACAGGCAAGGGAAAAAACTTTTCAGCACTCAGATTTGAACTTCTGGCCTCAGGAATACCAAGCAAGCTCACTTCTCCAAATGCTATGTTACTGCTTCAGGCTAAGACAGAGTAATTTAATTCCAGAGAGGTGTTCCTCTCCTTTCTAGCTGCATTTAGCTAATGTGAAACCCCTGAGTCACTCTGCCTTGCCCTTCCTGAAGCCCAAGGGACCAAACTGTCCCTCACCCAGGCAAAACACCCTTTTGCCCACCAGGCTGAGAAAACTGACTGGCCAGATTAGCTCTACCTCCCAGCCCAATATATTCCCAGTTTCAGGGAAAACCCTCCCCTTACTTTGCTAGCAAAATACCCCAAAGAACTACTCCATTTATCTTACCTCGTTGTTAGGAGTTTCAAAGGTCACCAAAGGAATCCTCCAAAATATGCCAGCAGTAGAGAATTCCTGCAGGATGAAACTTCTTGCTCTGCAGTCCCTGCTGGTTCTGGGGTACTGGATTCTCTGATTCTACCTTTCGATGCCAAACTGATGCCGTGAGAGACCCCCAACAAAGCAGGTCTCTGAGCCAAGTTAGTATAGGATAAGATAAAAGGTAAAGTCCTTTAATATCAGGCCGAAGGCCCACAGGAATACATGATGATGTGCACGTGCTCCCAAGCCCTAGTTTCCATGGCTTTTATAATATGATCCCTCCAATCATTACTTTACACATTTCTCAGTCCAGCCCCAGTTCCACCCCTGTTCCACCCCCCAGGATTTGGGGCTGGGGTCGTTGAGACCTCCTTTTCATCAGCTCTTCCTCCTTGGGCACACAAAGGTCTCTTGGAGTTCTTCCAGTTCTGACTTCTGGGTCACCCTGTCCTGTGTTTATGTCTTATTCTGCAGCCCTTTCTGATAGTCGTCAGCATTCTACCTTGAAGAGAGTCTAAATAACTAAAGGAATTTGAGCTCCCAATAAATGCTAAGGGTTAGGATACATAAACAATGACCTTAAGCTGACAGAATATTAGCACATTACATCTACATTTGCTATAGTTACTGTGTTCCTAAAATCTACAAAATGTGAAAATCAAAAATCGAAACACCCTTCAGCATCAACACCAAAACTAAATTGGCAACGTGGCTTCTGGGAATGATGTTTAGTCCTTTGTAACATCTGCAGCAGTTGGTGTGAAGCTGCTTTCCGAGCTACCAGGGGCTGTGTGACCTGCTCCGGCCCAGAGCAGCCTCCTGGCTCTCACTGGCACAGCAGGCACTGCCAGCGGCTCCAGGGATCACACTGCCTTCCCTGCACCCACATTTTCAAATGTGTTTGAAACGTTTCACTGGTGCTGACATTCCCCTTGGCTCCCTCCTAACAAAGACAGGTTTAGTTACTGTGGGGAATCTCTTTCCTGAAGTGTGCAGAATTTTCTGCTTGTTCCCTCACTCCCCCAGTGACTCCTGCTCAGGGCATGGAGATGCTTTTTATCTTCATGATGCCTCAGCACTGAATGTCCTTTTTTCTGTGTAAGAGTGATTGTGGCCCAGATAAACCCCCCTTGAACCAACAAGAAAGGCATAAAGGGCAGCACAACATGATTTTTAGCATTTCTGTGTCATTTCTGTGTGGATTTACCCTTGCCCTGACTGATGGTGCTCATCAGAACTTCAGCTGAAATCTCCAGGTTAAAGCTTGTGAGTCCATAGCAATGATTTAGTGGCACAGGGGTGCTCTCTGTATTACAGCATGAAATTCCAAGGCGTAAATTAATCAGCTATTTTTATTGTGTTAGCACTTGAGATTTTGGGTCGGAGGGCTGATTGCAGAGCCCTCCTTGGTTGCCAGGGTGAGGTGTGTGCAAACCCCACCCAGAACGCAGCACTCAGGCTAATCTTTTCTTGAGTGTGGTGGGGTTTTTAATCCCTTTCCTCCTGCCCTTACCCATTGCTAGCATGTCACAGTGAAAATAGTACAGATGCAGTTGCTCACTCAAAACATGTTCTGGTTTGTTTTGTTTCCTCTGCAAGACTGGGCAAGGTGGATGTCGATGCAAATTCATTCACGTCCCAGGAGCTCAAAGAGGCCTTGGCGAAAATGAAGGCAAGTGAGAAGGCAGAAAGGAAGGTAAGGAGAGATCCCTGTTTGTGAAGCAACGCACAGTGCAGGGCTGTGAGCACACCCAGTGTTGCACATTGCAGGAATATGGTGGTTAAAGGGATTGCTTGAGAAGTACTGTGCAAACTGATCTGGTGAGTATGAACCTAAAATACCTTTGCTGACCTGTTAGTGGTACAGTTCCCTGGCTTTTCTGTATGATTCTATGATTCTGTGAATAGTTTGGGATGGAATACACCTTAAAGATCATCTCATCCCACCCCCTGCCATGGGCAGGGACACCTTCCACCAGCCCAGGTTGTTCCAAGCCCTGTCCAACCTGGCCTTGGACACTTCCAGGGATGG
>JAOXXN010000364.1:18414361-18424950 GCA_026770055.1 Myrmophylax atrothorax | reverse complement strand
ACAGGTGCCCAGAGAAGCTGTGGCTGCCCCATCCCTGGGAGTGTCCAAGGCCAGGTTGGACAGGGCTTGGAGCAACCGGGGCTGGTGGGAGGTGTCCCTGCCCGTGGCAGGGGGTGGGACTGGATGGCCCTGATGCCGTGAATGCCCCCCCCAAAGCAGGACTCTGAGCCACGTTAGGATGGGATAAGATAAATAGTAAAAGTCCTTTAATATCAGGCCGACGGCCCACAGGAATACAGGATGACATGCACGTGCTCCCCAGCCCTAGTTTCCAAGGCTTTTATAATATGATCCCTCCAAATGTTACTTTCACATTTCTCAGTCCAGCCCCAGTTCCACCCCTATTCCACCCCCCAGGATTTGGGGCTGGGGTCGTTGAGACCTCCCCTTCATCAGCTCTTCTTCCTCGGGCACACAAAGGTCTCTTGGAGTTCTTCCAGTTCTGACTTCGGGGTCACCCTGTCCTGTGTTTATGTCTTGTTCTCCAGGCCTTTCTGATAGTCCTCAGCATTCTACCTTGAAGATAGTCTAAATAACTAAAGGAATTTGAGCTACTGATGAATGCTAAGGGTTAGGATGTATAAACAATGAACTTAGGCTGCCAGAATATTAGCACATTAAATCTACATTTGCTACAGTTACTGTGTTCCTAAAATCTGCAAAATGTGAAAATCAAAAATCAGAAAACCCCTTCGGCATCACCACCTATCAAAAAGAGACAGAAATTACCCTAATTGAAATGTATTATTTAGTCATTATTTTTTAAAGTTTTATTTTTTTTCAACTCAAAATGGTAGGAATTTCAAATTTCTAAAAAACAATTTACAATAACACACTTCAATTGAAACGTTTAGGAGTTCAACAGTCTAAACTCTGAAGCATTCTGTGATATTAAAACCCTTCAAGTAACTATGATTTCTCTTTCAATGTGCTTAGTTTTTTGCCATAAGGTAGTAGTTCATCTCCAGACAATGAATTAGTTATGCAATCTTACTGTAGACTTTTAGACTTATTTTTAATGGTTTTTAACCTCTATTTTATAAATATTTCTTTAAATTCCTCTCAGCTTTTAATGCATGGTCAAAATAACAAATTACTTGAAACATAACAGATGGTCTAGATTCCTTATTAAGTAAACTTTCTGTGCATGTGTCTGACCTCACAGAAATGTACTTGTTTATTTGTACGTTACATTCTGGCTCAACCACCATGCTTAGAGAGCCTGGGTTAAGTCTAATTTGGTAAGGCATATTGCTCCTGCTAGATTGAGAAATAAACTCTGAAGTTTAGGAATCTAGAATGTTGATGCACTTATTGCCAAGTAGTCATGATATTTCATAATAGATTTTTACAAAGTCATGATACATTCACTGCCAGCAACAGGCAAAATTATGCTCTCCTGACTAAGCTAATTGATTTTCTGAGAACTTTGAATGTATCTGTAACAGGTCTAGTCTTAAAAAAATCTGAGATTACAACCATGACTTGCTTAGCTGCTGTGCTTTTAAATGAAGTTTATATCCATATCAAATACAGACTCAGTGGGTGGTTTGGACTCAGCTTGGTTTGTTCTGTGCCCTGTCCTTTCCACTTCCCTTTCTTTTCCCCTCTCGGGACTGCACTTCAAATCAATGTATGCTGGTAATTATTTTCTGTTCATGTTGCCCATGTCCTTCAACCGGAACTAACTAATAGTTAACAGATATGTTTATACACTACAGTGGAAGGAATGCTGCCTACACTCCTGTCTGTTCTTTGATGCAATTGTGTAGAAGTCCATCAATTTCCCTTAAACTTACCCCAGGAAATATTTCCTTACACTTATACAATTGTTTAGAAATTAGAGTTATTGCTATTCTGTTCATTCTCATTGTCAGAATGAGGTCATTCTCTTCTGTGTCAACACATATGTACGGGGAATGCTACATCTGCCTATATTTTCCTGGCAAGCCAAGATTCTTGCCACACTGAATATAATGTTTTTAAAGTTTTGCTTTTATGTTTATGAAGTTATCTGTTAGATATTCTAACATATGTGACATTGACTGAGACCTTTTTTCCAAGGGTTGGTATAACAAAGATATTTTATTTTCAAATGTTGATAGCTTTTCTTCATAGTCAAAACGGGACTGTGTTGACACATTTCTAATGAGAGCTCTTGATTATAGAAGCAGTTTTTCTTAATTATTGTCTTTAAGTTAAGGAGCATCTAGTCTTGTTAGAAGGACATCTCTGGGTTATCCTATGCAGCATTGACATAATGATTTTATTTATAACCGATTGCTATGTAGAATGCTCTTGAGATGACTGCTTCCCCTCTCTTTTTGCTTGTTTGTGGGGTTTTTTTGTTTTCTTATATACATGTATGGCATTGTGTATTTTTAAACCTCAGCTCTTTGACCATTGATTGTATAATTTACAGGGCTACAGTGGATGTCCCCCAACAGCACTCAGTTTATGTGTTTTACTCAAGAAACTAATTCTGTTCTGAAAATATCATTAATATTATAATCATTAATTAACTCTAGCAACACAAATTGTAGAAAGAACTGCAGAACCTTGTGAAGATTGAAGAGCCTCTATATTTTCAATTAATTCTTCAGTGATACATTGTGCTTCTCTGTTTAAAGTTTGCAGCTTTAGCAGCAGTTCTGTTATGGATGTGTATTCCATTTAGCAAATTATTTTGAAAGTATAATATTAAGTGTTTTCTCTGATATTTGCATAAAATACTTCTGATGTCCTTGTGCATAGATTTTTTCTTAGCATGGTCCCTGGCCATATTGTAACATGTAGTTGTTACAACTTCTTGTTTTCTTTTATTATGATATATTAAGTGTTCTCTTATCTCTGTTGTTTCTGCCATGCGCAAAAAAGAGAATAAACATTCCATGGCTCATTTGGGGTAATGAGCAACTGAACCATACTTTATTTTTGTAGAAACATGATAATATTTCCAGATATTGCAAAAAATATAATAAAAGAAGTATCTGATAAAATTTCACTTTATTGAATTGCAAGGTAATTTGGATATTCTGAATCTGATATTCTGAAAATCCCTTATTAGAAACTTCCCAAGAACAGAAGTATTCTAGAATTTTCAATGACAACAAGTGTTGTGCTTGTAGTGATAAACATAACCAACTTCATGTGTATTCTGTTCCTCTTCTGAAAATACCCTTCTAAATATATGTCTGTCTGATTATGATTTGGAAAGTTGTGCTGGTTCGATCTTTTAATGCCATTTCAGGTACCTTTGTTCTGCTAGGATATTATTAAAAATGTATTTAGATCAAATACAGAGCTAACACAGAAGCCTAAAATTTCCTTGGAATATTTTGAGATACATTTGTTTCCCATATCTTTGCCTATTTGAGAGTTTTATGTGTTGGTGGCTGCCTGATATTTCTATGCTATTTGCAACCGATCCCCTTTTTAATCATATGTTGGCAGCTCCGTGGTACCTACAGTCTCCTCACCAGGCTATGCATGTAACTGCTAGTAACACAATCTGATGAGCAGTACCTTTTGCTTGACAAATCCATAAATATTGCCCCAGCTCTTTGAGAAAGTGCCTATTGGTGGGATTTTAATTTTGCTGACACATAACTTGTTATCAAAACTTTTTACCAAAACTTTTTACCTGCTTTTAATATCCTTTTCTTCCTCACTACTATGCTCCTTGGTCCCTGTATAACCTCTCTTTCCAAATAGAAATCATATTGTCATCCAAGTTTTTTATTTTCCACTTTATCTAGAACCAGAATTCTCCTCAGTTACCCCATACCCTCACTATTATGTTATTTCCTTCAGGAAATTAAACCATGGTATGGCAGTCATTCTTCACAACCACCTCTGACCTTTTCCTCTTTTCTCTCCTCTTCTGCATCACTCTCAGGTGCTCTAGTACCTCAGCATGGTCTGACCTCACAGTTGGTCCTGCACAGAGCAGGAGAGTGGACCTGATGACCTGAAGTCATTATCAGTTTGAATCCTTCTATGGTGTCCTGTTATACTGATCTGCTTGCTTTCAAAGAAACAACATTTTGGAGGGTTATTTTTTGCTTGCATCCCTATGTGTCTGGAATCCTCTACTTGGCCCCAAGTAAGATACTTTAATGACATTTTCTCCCATATTTTACGTGGAAAGAGGTCTTTTGCTCCTTTTGAGTGATTGCATTTATTCTCTAATAAGAAAAACTCTGTTCAAGGTAATTTGAAATAGACACAATCAAATAATATAGTTTGTATGTTGATTAGTAGTTAAAATATTAAAGTAACTTTATCATACTCTATGTTCAAAGTAGTTGTAGCAAAAGAAATTACTTTCAAATCCTTATTTAGTCTCTTTTATGTGAGATCAAATACTTGTTTAATCTTGCCCAGTATTCCCTGCAGAACCTATTAACTTACTCTCTTCTTTATGTCAGAAAGTCTTTGTAATTAACAGAAAAGGACTTTAAGCCTGTATTTTAAAAGTACATTTATCATAAGGTACATATTTCATAAGAAAGTTTATGAAAAGTACAAGAATTGAACACTTGAATTTCATTTTTTATTATCTCTAAGCAGTCACTGGAGGAGAATAAAAGCTATTGGCACTTTCAGATTTATTTTTTTTTAATGTTGAATTTCTCTTATTAGCAGATTCTAGCTCTATGCTTTGTCTTAAGCCTTATAATGATTTAGTTAAGTGTATAGCAGGCAGAAGTAAATCTGAACTTGATATAACTTTTTGCTATGAGCTGTGATTATGCAAAACCTGCAAAATTAGATCTAACTGTTAATGCCTTAAAATAGGACATACAACATGAACGTGCTTAAAATATTATCAGCATTAACTTTTGGAAGTGAAGAAGTCAGCTCTCAAGTGTTTTTATTTCAAACGAAGCAGCAAATGCCTTTTTAAAAGGAATTTTATAGACCACTTTCAGTGATTTAATTTTGTTATTATGACTAGGGATGAGCCTAGAAAATCAATTAATTTGGTAAATAATAATTTAAAGATTTTTTTTGTCATCTTGATTAAAACCTCTAGAGCAATTTTTGAAGTTTTATCCTATGTTTTCTTAATGTATGTGGAAAACACATACTATGATTTTTATGTAAGGAATTTTTCAAAAGAATAGCTGACAATGTTTTTCAGTCTAATAGTAATTTTCGTGATCTTTGTAGGAAATTGAGATACATTTTTATTAAAATATAGTCCAGTAGGTCTGTTCTTTAATTAATATTTATATAAAAATATATTGTACTCTTTGGGGTTTTTTTTCAGTGTGTAACTAGACATGTTAAACTGGAAATGCTAATTTTTCCTCAAGGTATAGTTTTCCTTCAAGGCTTTACTCTAGTCCTTGGTTAGACTACCTCATAATACTGCCATTTCTCTGCCTTGTCTTCTCTCAAGTCCTGACTCTTAAGATAAGCATTTTGTCTAACTCACATAGTGGTTATTTGATATTGCTGGAAGTTAGATCTCTGCTTTTTATTACAGTGAAGACTGCTCATGATTCTAGTCTATAATAAAATCAGTTGACAGGCTTTCAATTAATTTTATAAGCATGCTTGAGAGTATTCATGACTCTTTTTCTTTTGATGGGGAGGAGGAAGAGGGGCAGGCATATGCCAAGATAATGTATCTGGAGACATGGAAAGTTTAACCCATTAACCCACTAAAGAAAAGATACAGTTGGCTGTTCATGCAACTGATGCTACTTTATGATACAGAGTTTACTTCTCCTGTTAAAAGGGTTTATCTTGTTGCTCTGTATACATTACACAGTACCTCTTTGAAAACATAACAAACCCACTCAGTACCAGTAACACAAAGTGTCAAACTAATGGCTCTTGTTGGCTTAGTTCTAATATGTTTAAGAACATCAGCAATAAAACTTCTGATCTGTGGACTAATGTTTTTCTCTTCCATAATAACCTTTGAAGCACAGTGCAACCTAAAACATGATTCCGGGACCACTAAAATAAATGTTAATGATCTTAATGATGTCATTGATTTCTTGATCTTGAACAGGTCAGTTTGACTAGTTTTGTAAAGTCTCTGCAGCTATTTGAAGACCATGTGTTGGAATCGACATCAGATGGCAGTATTTCATAGCGTAAGAGTACATGCTCTCGTTAGACAGACTGTATTATTTGAAAGAAGTCATTTAATTATTATGGAATTGCCAGTGTTTTTTAATAGATAAAAAAAGAATAATGGACTTACAGAGGGGGGTATGTTTGTTAGAGACAGTTATAAAAATTTTAATATGTTATACCTTTATTTTGTCTGCTGCCAAATACCAGCGCTGCGTGTACCATTCTTCCTATCAAAAAGGCATGGAAGCAGTTACAGTGTTAGTTATGTGTTAGTTATGATTTAATCAACTTATTTTTCTGTCTGTGAATTGACACTTAATTTCCAGTTCTCTATAAAATATAGCTTAAGATTTTGGTTTTGTAGTTTTACTAATATCTGGGCTTTAATCTATATTTGGTCAGTGTAAGTTTTTACATAGTGATTAAATGTTATCGATAAAATTTTAGAAAAATCCATAAAAACATATTGGACAATAATTTCTTCCTTCTGTGGTACTGTTCAGTATTGAGTTAAATTTGTAAGAACGTTGTTATCAAATTTCATGTGTGACGCAGTACAGTTAAAACTCGTCTACATAATGGGGCTGACACCTGATAGCAATGTCATTCTTAATGTAAGTTGACCTTTCCATTGCTGTTCTACTGTATTCCTGTCAGCATCACAATGTTCTCCATATAATCCTCATCAGGAATTGTGGTTTCAGTGCCAAGTACAAAGGTGATTCTCTCCATTGTAACAGAAGGCTGTTTTTGCAGGATTTCTGATTTTGCTGCAAGACAGAAAACAGTATTTGCATTTCACACCTGGTCATACAATTGCAGTCAGACACCCTTTACACCACTGAAAGCCAGGACACTCTGTGTGCTTCAAAAGGGAATTGTTATTCACAAAGGAAACCTGGATCCTAAGACAAAGAGGAAAAATATATTACAACAATGAAAATTGTATGAAAGCAATGTTCTGATACCAAAACCAAGTCTCTCCTAAAATGTTAATTCTTTGTTCCTGTGGAACGAATAGGAAGTATGGTTATAACCGAAAAGATTGCTGTTGTTTCTGTAAAGCAAAGCTTTAAATGACTATTAACCTACCACTCGTTATTAGTTATTTTTCCACTCAGAGTTGAACATGCTTATAAAATTTTTGTCTTTTAGAATAGACAGAATTAGTTATTTTAATTAAAAGTGTGAAAAAGTGTAAAGTTCGGGTTTGATTGACAGAAGTGTCAATTGCATAATGCCATGCAAATAAATATACTTTAAAAATTAAATTTAATGGCTTTATGCATTGACCAAATAAATGCAAGTAGTTTTGCCTTTTTATCCTTTGTAAGTTCTTTTTGAATATCTTTTACCACCTGTGAATAGAAAAGAAGCGTTTTCTTAGTTCAAATAGTGGTCATAGTATGATGAAATACTAAAGATAATTTCATTTAACAGATACTAGTAGCTGTCATAGTTTCATTTCAGTATATGTACATATCTTAAATGTTTGGTTTGTCTTTCTGTAAACTATAAGGTAGCATGTATCAGACTTTCCTAAAAGCATTTGTAAGCTGGTTGTGATAAACTGGCTTGGGGGTGTGGAGGAGAAGGAAGGAACCAAACTTCTTTATGATATTTAATTCTAATGTTTGCTGGTTAGCTTAAGAGGTAAAAGTTTGGAATCTTGAATTTGTTATGTGGACTACAAAGATAAACACTGTAGATCCTTGAAAAAAACCAGACAAAGTTATCCAGCAGTCCTCTTTCCTTTCCACCTCCCTGAAAGTTCAGGAATAAGCAATGAAAAGAATAACCAAACAAAAGCAGCACACATCTGATGTTTAGGCCCTCCTCCAGCACTTTTTATGTACATAACCAGAAGTCACTCAAGCAGCTGCAGCACATTAGTTACGACAGTTTAACAGGCAGCTTTACAGCTCTGATAAAGGCTGTGCTAAAGCAATTTCTTCCTCCTGTGCTCACTTGCTATGATAGCTAATAAGTGATCTTTGGCAGCAGGACTGTGACAGGAGTGGTAATGTTTAATCAGTTTCTGTGGAGGAGTTAGCTAGCTTTTTCCTTTGTAGATCATTATCTATAGAGAGACGTTGAGAGCAGGTAACACCATGTTGAAAACAGAATAGGCTGAAGTGGAGCAGGATCTCTGAGCAGTTCTAGGGAACTGATTTAGAAAGTAAACATTTTAAGCATTAAGCCAACATTCGATTGTATTAGACCTTAATAACAAACTTACTTGGGGAACATGGCTCAGCAGACAAGTCCGGAAAATTTACCTATTCCTGAAGTGGATAATACACATTGTCAAAATCCATGGTTAAATGAAGATCTTGTGAAGACCCTGAGGGAAAACCTGTTGCAGCATGAAAAGTCCAGGACAACTCAAAAATCTTCACCTGCTTCTCCTCGGCTGTGTCCAGTTATTTCTCCTCGAAACTCTCCAAGGCTCTTGCGCAGGATGTTTTTAAATAGCAGTATACCAAAACAGCGGCGTTTCACTGTGGCACATACCTGGTAAGCACTGAGGTGATTGTCATGAAATGGCAGAGTAAGTCTTTTCCATGGAACATTTATGTTCTCGATATCAGGTCTTTTGTTTCTTAGTTTGACCTCTGCAGTAATCCCTGGGGTTGAAAGAGACAGTTCTAATTCATGATAACTTAGTTGCAGAGCTGAAGTTTAAAATAGTTTATATAAAGTAAGAAAACATATGTTTCCTTATACAAAAGCTACCCAATTTCCTATGATTGCCTAGGTAATAATTCCTTCCCACCCCTTCCCCTCAGAATAAAAAGAGTACTTTTCTCATTCTTGTTCAGGTCAAAGTGAGCTGGCAATTTTTTCTTTAATGTATATTTTAAACCCATTTTATTTATTTATTGAAAATTTCTGACCCACTGCCCTAAGCAGAGTAACATTAATTTATATCTCTTTCAGCAGTGCTCAAATTAAGAACAATGTGATAAAGAAGAATGACGGGAATAGATATTGCATGTGAAACACTGTTTATTTTTAAAGCAGTAAACAGAGAAAAGACGGTCAAGGAGCCCCTTGTTAAATGATTCACTAGTACTAACTTTTTGGTAACTTGATAATTTCTTAGACATGTGTTTTGATCAATATTCTTGCTTTTGTAAAACAGCAATACTATTTCATTACTTACTTTATTCTTTAAAAAAATATTGCATATGAGATTATTGTAACTCAATAATACTTTCCAGTTTGCTTTGATGGTCTTGAGATCTTAATGTTTCTGTTTCTTTTCTTTTGAGTTTTTTTTCTCCCATTATTTTTACAATAAAAAGATAATATAAAGACAGGAGAGTAAAGAAACATGTTTAAAGAAGATAAATCCTGCATTCTAAGCAGAAAAAGAACATGCTGTTAATTTCTCTTAATTTGTCTGAAATTAGATCTACACTATAGCTATGTGACTGGTATGTGCACTGCACATTATATATGTGTGCCTAAATCTTTACTTTGTATGTATTTATATGTATTTCATTCATAAAATAATATTTTTACCCTTCAAAAGAATGAGAAAAAACACATATGCCTTTATACTTTAAGAACACTTGTTTTGAAATACAGGTACCTAGTCAGATATTGCATGTGTAAAATGGAGAACTGAATCAAATTAGGATATTTCATGCTCCTTTAATGATTATGCATAAATCCCAAAAACATTAAGTATCTCTAACTCCTGGTCTGTGTTACTTATTTTATAAAATATTCTATATATAAGAATGTGCACGATAAAAATGTAATTCAGGCAGACACGTTTTACAATGTGAGATGAAAATAAATAAGAATTTGTGAAAGTTTACAGAGGGGTATTATAAATGTGCAGGCAGTTGAATATGAAAGAGAAAGAAAGAAAATTAGAAGGGACAGATAAGAACTGAACAAACGTATTTGGGGAACATGAATAGATGAAGGCCTGCAGAATAATAGAAGTGGACTTTTGTTTAAATGCACTTCGTCTAGTGAGCTTTGGAAAGTTTTGAGTTCATATAAACTGACTTTTTCACCATGGTTTAGAGTTAGGAAACATTTGAGGTTTTCTAATATGTGAAATATTAGACCTGCAAAATTCTGTTGAACACTTCATAGTTATTGTTCAATGATTTATAAAATGGGCTTATCATAGCAATGGTATTTTTTCTGGCAAGTACAGAATTAGACAGTGAAGCAGTGAGCTACAATAAATTACCTGAGAACCTGCAAAGAACAGTATTCCAGAAGGGACAAAGCAATTATACACATGATCAGACTTACAGGCATATGAAAGGCTTACAAAATTTATTTGTTGCCAAATCACATCAAGTCTGTAGTTATTGATGTGTCCTTATTTGGTTATTTAGAAAACTGAGATGCTTGTGTGCTTTTCATATGCTTTGTCTACCTAGGCAGTATAGTGGTTTCAATTTCATATGCATACAATCCATTTTAGACAGCTCATAGGAAAATGGTGCATTTGAACATGGAAC
>JAOXXN010000364.1:18319666-18330503 GCA_026770055.1 Myrmophylax atrothorax | reverse complement strand
AAAAAAACAAAAAAAACCCCAAAAAACCAACCAACCAAACAAACAAAAACACACAAAAAAACCCCACAAAACCTTGTTTTAATGATTAATCTACAAAATAAGAGAAGCTGCTTCTTTCAAAGAGAACTTTTGGAGAAAAGAGGAAATAGTGAAATGTCTTTAATGTCAACCTGATTTTGATGCTTTTTATAGCAGAGAATGCAATAAGACATTTGCAGATATAAGTAGAGCATTACAGAATAGCTTACAAGAAGGAGTATGCGTCAGGGTTAATGAATAAGTAGAGATCTTTCACATACTGAAAGACACAGCTTTGTTCACTCCTGCCTTCTTCTTGGTATCCTGCTTGATATGTTTGACATCAATTCTTGGGTATGATTGTGTTGCACAAGTCACATTAGATCTAGATTTGGGAAGGACCACAAAAGGTTGGAGGCCACTAAAGTGTTTTCTGAGGCTGTTCATGTGGGAAGATTATAGACATATGTGAAGTTTGGTTATCCCACAAATCTGCCCTGAAGGGACTATCAGAGATGGATCTAGAAAGATACAAACCAGCTTCTAAACTAATGCAAAAAACATATAGATATATTTTAGTTTCTATATAAACTATCTGAATGTCAGCTTTTTCTTTTTTTTTTTCAGTCTTGCAATTAATAGAATGTGTGCCTTTCTCTGTAGGAGTTAGAAGTTGCATTTTGAGAGGAGAAAGTGAAAAATATTAAGTGGGATTTTTTTCCATTTTCCTATGTATTGATTTTATTTCTGTATTTTCCAGGATGTTTAATTTTCACAGTAAATAATTTATTCAGTATTGCTTTTCCTATGAGTACATCGAGGTACATTTGGAAAAGGTAATTACCAACATTCTTTTCTGTTTACCAAATTTACGCTGGTATAAATGGAAAGACAGAAAGCACTTTCTCCTGTAGCGTTTGGTTTTAAGAAATGTTTGACTTGTTCTTTACTATTACAGTTTGCTATTATAGTAAACATTATGCTCAAGATTAAGATTTTTGTTTTGATATTACTCACTGTTAGAATTCTTAGTAAGAAGTAACCTCTGCCTCAAAGAGTTTAGTCCAAATTCAGGAGTATGGTGGAATCCAAAGGTAGAGAGAAGTGCATGACAGGAGCAAAATGTTGGTGGGGTCCTGAAGCTTAACTTCTGCTTTCTAATTCTTTAGATCATGCAAGCTGTCAACTTAGCCAGATAAAATTATTTCAGTTCAATCTTATGGTCCAAATGTATTGTGTAAGTGTACCAGTACTATAGGAGGGAATGTAATGGGGGAAACCAATGATACTTCTAGACTGGTATTCTGCCTGTAAGGAGGTGCTCACAGGAGAAAACACAATACGATACTTCCCACAGCTGCTACCCAGCCTCCAACTATTTTCAGCTCAAGTATTTCCTAAACTTTTGTTCAGTCTCCTCTATAAACTTTGTAAACCTTTTAATCTTCAGGAAATCAAGTAACAAGAACCTACTGTATGAAGAACATCCTTCATTTTCACTTGGAATGTGGATCTTACCAGGTTACATTATGTCAAATCATATTTTTGTGTGAACTGATTACTCACTGAAATTTAGATTTATGAAACTTCTTCAGGGAATAATGGGCACTGTTGTTATCAGTTTCTCACCAAAGAAAAGCTTATGATCTTATTTTTTTAAAAAAAGTGGTTATGTCATATGTAAAAAATATTCATCCTTGAGATGGATAGTAATTGTCTGTCAGCCTTTAACCTTGATTTACCCTTCTTAGGATAAGATCATTGTGAAAGACTGAGGAAAGCATCTCTCTGAAGTTTCTGGTTGCCATTCAGTTCCTTGTCTTTTATTTATCAATATTTAGACAGCAAGATGGTAGCTTATAGAAAAGACAAATATTAATTGTCTGGACTTTTTTTACTTACCATTTTAAATATTCTTGTGGTAGAAATTTTATTTTTAAAATTATTTTTTTTCTGTCTTGGCATTTACACCATAGGGAAAACATTTATAGTTGTGTTTTTTTCCCTTCAGACCCAGGTATGAGTGCAACTAGAAATATGAGGCCAGAAACCTTTTATACCCACTATGAAGGCAATGTCATGACAAGAAACTATCCATCCTTACTTCATCTACCTAAATATAGTGGGACATAATACTATTAATCTGATTTTAAAAAAGCATTCAGAAGTGTTTAAATAGTTTTGTTGGCTGTACCAAACCAACTTTGTGCAATGTACATTGCAGGTGTTCAAAAAGTATAGTGATGGGGAGTGTGAAAACAACTAATTACACTCTCATGAGCTTGTTATGCACATGCAAATTTATAGTTGCAAAGAGGCTTTTTAATAGACTCCCCATTTCCTCCCATTGAAGGTTACAGATTGTACTAAGGCATGATTTCACGTGCAGCTGATTGAATAAATTGAGCATCATATATAAGTCACCTTTGTAGGAAAGAACAAAGCTGTGGTTTATGAGCTAGGGTGAAAACAAATGTTAAAAACAAGAAGGTTTGAAGGAAAAAAAGTTAGGAAATATTACAGTTTTAGTAATTTGCCATATGGCGACTGGAAACTTGGCATTGCTATGTGTGTGAGATACTTGTTCCAAATGCACAAAGTCATACTATAGCTTCCACAAAACACCTTATCCCTTTACTGCCTTGGCAGTTGCCCAATATTTCTTGTTCAGTAGAAAACTCAGCACTTCTTTCTCAAAATAATTTAAAACCTGAACCAGATTTGAAAAGGCCTATTTCTTCATGAGATTTCCTTAATTCTTGCCCTTGTAGAAGCTGCATGCTTTATGAAGATTACAAGCTGTGCTGTAACAGCACTGACAAAATATTGTTAGATGCATTCTACAGATGCGGATTTGGGGTATGAAGAAATGTCTGCTATTGTAGAGTAAGTACTTTACAATATTAAAAAAAAATCATGCAGCATTTCTACTACTTAATAGTACAAAATGTAATCCAATTCAAATCCAAGTTTTTTGCAGTTGACAATACTCTGTTTCTATTAATCTGTCTTCAAAATTCAGAACTAAACATTGTCAAAATTGAGGTAGATAATGAAGGTTATCTTAGAAAGGTGCCGATGTGAATGAGGTTAGGTATCCCAATCTTGCACAGAAGTTCAGAATCTCATAATCTCATTCTACAAAACTACTGTGTAAATAATGAACAACGTTGTGATTAATCCCCAACATGAAAAATTTCTGATTGGATGACTAATTTTAGGCAAATTTATAAACAACTACAAAATGGTACCTTAAAAGAAATATCAGGAAATGCTAACTATCAACAATGCTATCATTTTTTCAAAAGAACTTCCTTTGAATTGTAAATGTTGATTAATCATAGATTCTGTCCCTCCCATATATGAATAATTTGCACAAGAAAGTAGCATTTTATGCACTCACTTTTTCTTAAATGGAATTAGATGATGACCATCCAGTTAATCCTTAAATACATCTTTGTCTCCTAAGAAAAGTGTTGTGCTTTTCCAAGGATTTATTTTCCTGGACCATTACCTGATAAATAGCAACTTGTTTCTGTAATGCTTAATAATGCAGCACCCATCTGGCATTCTATCAGGATGTGCAGCTGGCTATTAATTACTAAAACTCCTCAACAACTCAAATGAAACTATCTACCAAGGACCTGACTGAGCAGATATTTTTTCTTCCTTATTCCATACTGCTAACCCCAAAAAAGAGTAAATAATTCATACTTAGTAAGTTAGTCATGGATACTAAAATCTCCAGCAACATGAATGTTGATTGCACTAATTGTTTCTATTCTTCTCTTGTATTGATTTTTATTCTTGAAACAATGTAGTTTCTCTTTCAAGTTTTCCTTCAAACTTTTTTTCTTTTCTTTTTTCTTTTTCCCCATAGGGTTTTGCAGTGCAACAATGCATACAGTTTTGCATATGATGTTCAATTTTGTATTTTCATATATGCCTATTGATGTCAGGCTGCTGGAGCTCCATGATGTCAGGTCCACTTTGGGTGTAGCATGACTGTGCCTTCCCAATAGGCACACTTGTGTGGGCAGTACTAATAACACATGTTCACAGTCATGGCCACACATATGAGCACAGACAGAAGCACTCGACATTCAAGGCAAACTCAAAAAGCTCAGACAGTCATCTGCATCCTGTTTCCCTCACTGGCTGATTAACATGAAGGTCCATCAGTGGGACACACACGTGTTGACAGTCCATCCAGAAACTGGACTTCTCTGAAATCTCAGTGGTTACATGTTCAACAGCTGTTACTGATTTCCCAGCCCAACCACAGCTGGGTCTTCTGCCTTCCACTCAGTCACTCTTGGTCAACCTCCAGGCACATAACCTGAACCCTCCGGTAGCTGCCACCTCCAGATGCCTCAGTGCCAGCACATGGCCCCCAGGCCACTCAGACTACTCATGAGCCAGCTTGTCTTGGTGAATGTTAGTGACCAACAAGGACATTCTCCTGTTGCCTGCTCCACAGACACAATTACAAGCTTTCTGGCCTCTGTTGCTTTGACATAGACTAGAGAGCCCCTTGCCCAGGAAGAAAATAAATGTGCAGTTTAATAAGAGGACAGGACAAAATGTGGGAATCTGGCGCAGGGCATAGTCTTACAAGTGAACCGACCACCTTCTTTTGGCCCCTTGTCTCTCTATTTTTCCATATTTTCTCCTCTGCAAGCCACCTTGATCTGCCCTTTTCCCTACTTTTATTTCCTCTCCTGTACATCCTGTGGTAGGTCTCTTCCAAGTCTGAAGTACTCTTCCCTGACACCCTATAACTTGTCCCCTGTCCCCTGGCAGTACCGCTTCAGTCTGTAAGGTGTTATCAATTCATGGCACCATGGTGGGTGTCACCCCGAGCCCATGGGGCTGAGGGTCCCCAGGGAGGGACCAGGAGAGGACTTCCTTTATGTGGCTGGGCTATTGGAGTACTGCCCTTGCCGTTGTGCTTCTTTGCTCCTCTGTATCTGTGAATGTGTGTAGAAATTAATTACATTACCTATGTAGTTCTGCTGTTACTCTGAAAATCTTGGCACTTCAAGCAATTTCTTTTTTGTTTTCTATACACTGAGAAGCATGTAAGCTCACCATGATAAATCTTTGAAAGCATATGTTAAGAAAAATATACATGAAATGAAGATATTTGAAAAAAACAAAACAGACAAAAAACATGTTCTTCAAAAATAATAAAAAATAATTCTAGAAAAACACAGTTGTAAGCAACTGAAGTATTGACCAGTAACTGTAATGAGAAATTACTAGTAAAATAATGGCCCTGCAAGCTAGGAAATGGGAAGAGAACTTGAAAATAGTTCTTTGTGCTGAGATTTTGCTAAATAGTTTTAGTAAGCATTTTATGGAGATATATTGGATGTTCTGTAAGCTGTTATGACTGCTCATCTCATAAAAAATGGGAGGAAATATCTTTCTTCCTTTGACAGCACCACTGAACTGGCCTCAACAAAGAGTTTGTCAAGGCAAATAGCCTCTGCAGTGCCACCTCAGACTTGCACATTTTGTAATAATTTTTTGTACACTTCTACAGGTCAGACATCCAAAGCATGCTAGAGGCTAAATGTGGTCTGACTTCACCAATTATTTAGCTGTTGAAACCAGCTGTCCTAAATAAATAACTGAGCCTGGGAATTTGAAAAATGAGTGCACTGTGGCTGCAGTTGCAGGCTTGCCAGAAGTGTTTGTCCAAGGGGTTAGCATCACAGGCGGGTGATTGGTTCACAAAGCAGTATTTTCTCTGACCTCAAAGAGGGAGGAAGTCACAGTCTGTACATTCGTCAGAAGATTTTGCAATTTGCCATGCCTTGATATTATACATTTTGGAAGGAAACGTACACATGAAAATCTATTGATAATTCTAGCTAAATACTGGCTTTAATGTATTTATTTAATTATAGTAACATTTTTATCAATCTGTTAGCACAACAAAATTTTTTGTTGTAAAAATTAAATAAGATTGGGTGTTCCATTTCTGAGAGAAGTTAGAAAGAATGAATTAGTGGTAAACTATATATTTAGTTTATACAGACTGTGTAGTTACTTTGTTTTCTGTGTTCTGTTTTCAGTGCTTTTATTTTCTTTCTGCAAGTGGTGAAAACTTGAGCAGTGAAAGAGGCGAGGAAAGAGGAACTTCTATAATTAATTCTGGTTTATGTTGCTATGTCTTCATTTTGTGTGAAAAAAATACAGGCACTCAGATAGCCTCACAAATTTTAATCAAAATATTTCAGCTTTGAGAGATTGAAAATTAAATGAAAAAATATATCTAAAGTTTGTCTATAATACTGCTAGATTTTAAAAAACACAAATCCTTGTATTTGCTGTTTGGTTGATGTTCGAGGCTTTTCAGTAGTACAGATGAAATTTGTCATTCTAGAATAAAAAACTGTAATACGTTCCAGCTGGTGACTTGAGCTGTGTGCCCTAGAATAATGAAATTACTTCCCTGGCTACTGCCCCCAAGGAGCTGGGAGTAATAAATTTGCTGTTTAAAAGGGTCACCATTCACACACAGAGTCATCCTCCACCATTCCACTACCACCAGTGGATGCAGCCTTCTGAGCTCTGTGTGTGGCTGTGTGGAGGAAGAGAAGGAGAGATGCTGTTCAAGCAGCCTCCCAGGCAGCCTGTCCTCTTCCTTTAGAGCCTTGGAAACTCCCTCACCACCCTGGATCCAAGCTATTGCTCATTGTGGCCTGCTAAAATGGGTAACCATACACACGAAACAGGCTCAACATTGCAATGCATTTTCAAGTTTTCCCTAGAAAAGCTGGAGACAGACTGTGAAACTAAGAGCTGAGATGCTTGCACAGTTATTTTCATAGCTGAAGTTTAGAAATTCAAGGTCTTGTCAGACTGTGCAGTTATATGACGGACAATGAAATTCTACCAAACTCTGCAGAAATACTGCAGCCTTGTAGAAAAACACGCTGATTAGTGTCGCTCTCTGTGTTGTATGAAGCTACAAGATAACAGTAAATGTGCATATTTGCGCATCTGATCTGTTCATTAGAAGACTGGAACTGCGATTGATAAGGTACAATTGTTGAAATCTTTGTTATTTTCTATCCACCATTCACAAATGAATATGATTTTTAAAAATTGAAACGGTTAATTTTAAAAGTAAATTACATCTGTAACTCAGCACAAAGAGAAGTTTAGGTATTCAACAGTAAATAGAAGAGCTATAAAATAATATCAGGCAGGAGACAAGCTTGGTGGATAGAAATAAAAAGACTCAATGGGAACACAAGTATTTCTAAATGTACTTGAACTGTACCTGCAGAACTTCAACATATTCGTGCAATTTTTCTGGAGAAAATGGCATTTTTTAGCATTAAAAAAAAATCAGAAACAGCATTAAAGGTCATAAATCTTGTAAATTATATAGAGTGCAAAGCATTAATTTTGGAATTCTGCCTGTAACACAAGAAAAAATAGGAATAAAATGACCACTTAAAATAATTGCTTTGGTAATGAAAAGTATGCTTATGAAAAAATCCTAAAATTCAGGTATCAGAAGAGAAACAGGAAGTCCTTCAGATTATAACAACAATTAAAGTTGGCTTTAATGAAAGGCTGTTTAAAATAAGTAAATAATAGTCTGTTTTCATTAATTAAATAAGAAAAACCCTGAAAGCGGTAAAATATGTTTTTAAAATACTCTGAGTAGAAGACTTGTTTTGCATGGAAGTCACCTTTACACTGAAAAAGAGAATAGCTGACATGGAGGCAATTACCTAATGGCCCAAGAATGTGAGGTTTTGAAATGACAGCTGCAAAATGTAGTAAAAAGCATCTACAGTCCTGTTGCCTGAAAAGACCTCTTTTAGTTTCTGATAGAATTTGTGTAGAAGTGTTTCTTGTTACTTGAGAACAGCTGACATTCGAAGGCAGCCCTGAAAAGAAATTTGAACTATGTTAATGGAAGAAATGTTTTTTTGCAGTTTGTGAACTGTACACCCCTGAAGTTCAGTTCTGCTGTTCTCTGTCTCTGCTTTGACTCAGAAACTTGAAAATCCTTATGCTTTCAATTATATATATGGTGGAATAGTGCATGATTAGTTACATTTTAAAGGAAAATGAGTTAGCAATTTCAAATTATGATTTTATACCAATAAATAATATCTTAAATAATTCTTTGAATATCTGAGGTAAAATCTTAGATCCTGATGAGGCCAATGGCAATTTTCTCATCAGCATCTTTGAGCAGATTTTAAAAAGTGTTTCAGATAAAATACTTAGCGATATGAAGAATTATTAAAAATATTCTGCACTTTAACCCTTTAGTTACATGCTTAAGTTGATTGCTCCAGTGATTTTCTATGGAGCCTAAATAAATGTAACATGAACATACAATGGTTCTACAGAGTAAGTGCTATAATTTGTCATAGTCTGTTTAGCAGGACTAGATTTTCCTGCTCTTTTGTCTGTCTGAAGAACAATATGCAGGCTGCAGAGCAAGTATCCCTTTCTTGTGTTTTTTGTACCTATTATAATATTAAGAATTCCGTAATAATCATACATTCTACTGCTCTGCTTTATAACTGACCAGACTTTATATAGCAGGCAGGAACATTTCCTAAAGAAAATAATGCCAAGGCAAACCACATGCAGGGTATATGATTAGATTCTCTACACCTTTTGTAGTCCTAGAATGAGTAAATTGCTGACAGGGAGGTTTCCTCACATTGTTCTATTATATCTGACAGACTTCAATTTTAAATTAATTTGTATTTCTTTTCAAATTAGCTGGAAAAGTTTTTGGATTGGAACTGCTCTCTTTTGCTGTACTTGTATTTTAGTAGCATAATTTTGAGTTTAAACAGTCTTGTTATAGTTTTCTTCAGATTCAGCTATCTTTTAAAGAATAAAGAATTTTATATAAATATGACATATTAATCTAATTTGTGCATACATATTCTAGGATTTTACTGAAATCATAAAGAATTACATGTAATTTAGTCTAGATTTGAAACCATATATTTGGGAGGGAAATAAAGAAACAAAACAGAAAAAAACTTTCTGATATTGTGATTTAGTAAGTCTTTTAAACACATTTCAATTTAAATGCAATTGTTTACCTCTTTGTTTTGGTGCTTTCCAGCTCTATTACTTTTTAGACTGCCTTCATCTCGTATCTTCACCAGAATTTCTTTGATCGTGTCTTTAACAAGAATTGCAAAGGTCAGATAAATACTTTTAAATAATTTTTCAGTTCACTATTTCTATATAAAAACAGGAAATGAAAGCATGTGTCTCTTATCTTCTTGTTTTCTGTGTATAGCTGACTCTCACACGTCTTCATGTTCCTTCTCTATATGATGTCTTAATGTTCAGTTTGAAGGTACAATCATTCATTTTGAAGTGATATCCACACAATAATAGTTAAGACAATTGACAGCCTATCCTCTTTGGAAAATTTAGGCCGAATCTAAAATTATCCCCTTATCAATTATTAAACAGTGCCAAAACACAATAGCAATTTATGTATCATAAAAATATGCAACAAAGGAGAAAATGAGAGTGGTAAAAGGACAAGTCTCTTCATATACTACTTCATAGACTGCCAACACACTGAGGATCTGTGCATCTTTTTCTCAGCATAATTTATTCTGGCCAGAGTGCCGTGCAGAACTGTTTAAGTGCCTAATGCATATTGATTTTTATCCAGGAAGTTATGTACCTAAAGTGGAGGAGAGAATCAAGATCTCCAGTGCCTTGCTTGGCAGTCAGTATTTTAATTTTCCATGAGAACAGTCTGAAGAGAGTCCAAAAAAAGACACTAGTTTTTAAAAGCAGTCAAATGGAAATGAAAAATTAATTTAGCTATCTGCTTCTCTTCCTCCCACACTCTATATTATGACTGCTGAATGTCAACCAAGCCTATTAAGGCTCAATAAAGTAACTAATCTGCAATATTGATAAGTGTTGCATAGGTGCTTAGATAGGTCTTTATGCAACTCTTGGTATCACAACATACAGAAAATCTCCACTATTACCTGACTTTTGATATGCTGTACCTGCTCTCTACCATGCTGACTAATACTATGTAATTATCTTAATTTGTTTTCCTGGATATATTAATTCATCAGGATCTTCCTTTGTCAGTTTATTTTTTTTTAGAGCCTTGGGACTTCGACATAGGGATTGAGTTTGTTGCTGTTCTATTCAGCAGTTAGCAGACTAGATTTATGGTACCTAAGCTGTGTGCCACATGAAAGGGAGGAGGGAGACAGAAATGCAAAGATTTCTAGTCTTAACTGTATTAATAAGAAATTACTAGCAATAAGCGCTTCCAGACGATAAGATCCTTATGTTTCCCAACACTGCCTATCGGCTATGGACAGCACACAGGTTGGAAGGGTTTTTGACCTCTGATATGAAGCCAACACTTAAGCAGGGGAGAACTTACCAGCTAAATAAGCGCCTCCAGAAAAACTAGAGCCTTATGAACCCAGTACTGCCTGCCGACAGGGATAGCACACAGGCTGGAAGGATTTTTAGCCTCTGCTTTGAAGCCAACACTTAATAGCTAGAAAAGAACTTTGCCCACAACAGCTCCTGAAATAACATTTATTAATACAAATATGTGACGGTTATTGTGGGTTCCGCTTTGCCGGTGATAATGTTTAGCTGCAAGATTGTATTTAATTGATCATAAAAGACCCCAAAAGAAACCAGCACAAAACACATTTTACAGAGACAAACACACTAAACTCAAGTTGCAATACATCAATGTATCCGATTTTCACGACAGACAGAAACTAGCAACAAAGACTACTAACTAAAAACACAGCCA
>JAOXXN010000364.1:18308593-18319566 GCA_026770055.1 Myrmophylax atrothorax | reverse complement strand
AGTTGGAATAGACCTCAAAGGTCATATAGTTCTAATCCCTGTGCCACGGGTAGAGATGTCCCTCACTGGATCAGGTTATTCAGGGCCTCATCCATCCTGGCCTTGACACTTCCAGGGATAGGTCATCCACAATCTCTCTGGACAACCTGTTCCAGTGGCTTACTAAGATCTGAGTAAAGAATTTCTCCCTAACATCTAATGTAAACCTACCCTCTTTGACTTTAAAGCACTTGCCCTTTGCCCTGTCAGTATCTCCCTCTGGAAAAAGGCTCTCTCCCTGCTTTTTACAAACATTTTTAAGGTACTGGAGGGGCTGACTGGCCACAAATAGGAGTTTTGACTGCAGAGCTAGTGTGTTAGCCATGTGTTATGACCTAAACTTTTGAAGTATTTGTCTGTATAACGCTTGCTAAACAGTGACCTGATATGCCTCAGATTGTAAAGCAACTTTAGATTATTAGTTTTTAGACTTGGTCTAGTGTGCTACATAGCATGAATCATAGCTGTGTTGGTTCAGCTAGAACTACTGGGTAACAGCTGTTCTGTAGAGGTCAACTGTTTCTTACTTAATGTTTCCAGAGTTGCATTCACCTGCTTTCTCCTTCTTAACATGTTTCTGGGAAGTGCTGCATTACCCATTCTGAGCAATACAACAGCCATTTCTCACTTAAAAACTTTCTTGTCCTATCTGTGTAAGTATTTTTGAGAAAATGATACAGAAATTATATATAAATGAGTAATAATTACATAATATGGTGTCTTGGGATGAGGATGGTACTGGCATTATGTTATCATGCTTGTATCCACCTTTCTACATAGAGAACATTTCTGTGCTCTTTCTCTTTAATAAACATAAGACAGTTTTTGTTATCTTGATTATGTTTCAGTGATGTCATTGACCATTCTTCACAACCTGTGTGAATAATGCATTATTTTCATTGTCATAGCAACCTTTGAAATCCTTAAAATACTCTGTATCACACATTCTTTTCTCTGGAACACAGTCCTATTGAACTGTAAAATATATCAGAAATTTCATGTTCATCAGGTCCTACTGCTAGAAAAGTCACATAGTTAAGAATGAAGTAGTACATAATCTTCAAAACTGAGCTATCAGATTAGGTACCACCTAATTGTATTTGTTTCCAGAAGAATGTTTTTTTCTTGAAGTGTTTGGAGACTATTGGAATTATAACTACCAAACTCTCTCTTCAAATATGAGGAAGGTTGTGGAGAGGGGAACTGCAGTGGTGAAGTGAGGAGAGCAGCAGTAGGTAGAAGGCAATTCAATACTACAACTTCTCTTACATCCTTTAATCAATATCTTTAAAACACATTTTCTACTCTGGCCATCATGGTTTTAGATTATGTGACTTAGAAGTCTGCATAATGGTCAAATGGGACCACATAAGGTATGCCCACAGTTAAAGATCAGAAACATGGGTGTGGAAATTATGTGTTTGGCAGGTCAAAATTCATCATTACTTTGTTTTACCTAATAGTAACGGCAACAGGTTTTCTGAAGACCTAATGTCCCTGGCATCAGAGCTGTTGTAGCAAGCAGAATAATCAAATGCAACCAGAACTGCAACTCTCGGTCACTCCATGAAGTCATGCAGGACTCCTGCAGGATTTGCTGCAGGTCCAGTACCGATAAACAACCTACTGCTGCACAGAAAGGCACAGAAAGCCTCCTGCCTGGGTCTTCAGAGGGCTGTTACTAAGGGTGCTGTTCTGACAAGAGGCTGCTGTGGTGCTGTTGGTAGGAAATCTCTAATCCCTTGCCTTTCTTGACAATACATCTGCACGATCTTAATTAGTTCTTTTTCAAGGTGGGGTAGAGATCACTTTGAAAATAGTTACAGACATGTCTATTTTCCCATGCCTTTAGTACCACCCCCTCACAGTGTTGGCATTACCAGGAGCTTGGCCAGAGAAGGAAGCCTGAGAGCACTTCTGCTGAAATCCAAAATCCATTTGGTTAGTGCAACTTCCTTTCAACAGCCATTGAAGTGAGTCCTTGTGCTTAAGTGTCTCAGCAGTACTCACACACTCCATTTCACCAGCTTCTCCCTGCAAACAGCAACCTTTCCTGAGAGAACAGGAGTACCTTTAGTAGCAACAGTGAAAGTCACAGCCATTCACAAAACGTGTACCTCTTGCTCCTAAAGTTTAAGTAACGTTCCTAAATGGACATGAAGGCAGTGATTTCATGCAAAACTAAGGGCAAAGAAGTATATGAAAGACAAAAGGTGTGTGGGAAGAGGAAAAAGGGAAGAAAACAGTACTAGGTGGTAGAAGTAATGTTGTATACAGCTGTTAACATTTTCTTCTTATGATGAAAACTCAAAAAACATAGAAACTGTTGTCAGTTCCTCTACCTGTTCATGTTACACTAGCATAAACTGGTAGCAGAAGCATGCAAAGATGACTCTTTGCCTGATGTGTGCCATCAGCATTTGAAAATCGTTATCTTCAGAGTGGGTATCTTTGATCTCTTTCATTAAGAACAAACAAAAGAGAAGTAGAAGCAGTGCCACATAGCATTCAGTTTTCAAATATTCATTATCCAAGCATTTTTATTCTGCAGTCTAGTGAGAAGAAAATTATACATCTTCATCTGGTTTCTACAAAAAGGCTGAGAGGATTTGAATGTGTTTGTGGGGAGGAACTAAAATTGCTCCAGATTTCTTCTTGTCTTTATAACTCTTCCTCCAGCTGTGGCTTTAATTAGTTCTGCAACAGCACCACCGCCATCAATGCCAACATTTGAACATTACAAATGTACATGGCCTTGCACATCAAGCAAATAGATTTACAAAGATGGAACTTGTTTCTAAGGTTGTGTATAATTTTGGGCTTCGCAAAAATGTCCAATGTAATATTTAAACTATCAGAGAATTTTATTACAGACGTTCTTACTTTCTATCCTCTGTGGACTGTAAAACATACAAATACAGACCTCCTGAATGCTTTCAAGATATCTGTCTCTCCAATATGGCAGGACGAAGCCTGTCTGACTGAAAAAATAATTAATGGTACACAGACGTTATGAAATAACATTTTTAATATCTTATCCTATTTTAATATAGCAATGTGTTATTGTTATTAATATATTTAATAGTATACCTTAGTTTTGTTCCTATGTGCCATTTCCGTAACATTTTTTTCAATTCATTCTATTCAGAAAGAACCTAGCCCAGACACCAAAAATACAAGCCACAATAAGAAAAGTTTGCAAATATTTTTAAATTGTCATAGATATTTGAAAAGTAAATTTTAAATGCATTAGATTCTAAAAGATCAAAAGCAAATATCAATTCACACATCTAAGAGAGACAACTAGTACACTGATAACACTGCTTCTTAGGAAGTCTTTTATTCCTTTTCCTGAGTTTCAAAACTATTTTATAACATGGTACTTACTGAAACAGGAAATGTTTAACAATACTTATGTGTTCTAAGCAAGCATTTATAGCCTAATTGTAGAGAATTGTTTGCAGAGCTTCTGGGCTGCACAAAAAAAAATGATGACAAAAAGGAAGCTGGTAATTTCAAGTATAGAAAATAAAAATCTGTCCTGCTGTGTGAAGGGCATGGAGAGACGCCTACAGCTGTAGAATGTATGCTGTCACATCAAGGAAAGGGAAAGGTGTAAAGAATATTTTGGGCCTCTCATTTCTATTTTCTTTCTATAAAACTGTTTTATTATTAGTTGTGACTACAGAGGTAGAACCACTGAATCATAAAATAATTTAGCTTAGCAAGATTCTCTGAAAGCTATTTCATCCAATCTTCTACTGAGAACAGGACTGATATTAAAATTTGATTAAATTTCTCAGGGCCTTCATTAGTGAAGCTACAAGCATGGAGATTCCACAAAAGTTTTGGGCAGCTGCTCTTTTGTGTTGAGTTTCTGCTCTTAACCATCATCATTATGAAGATTATTTTTTCCTCATGTTCATCCAAAACACTACTTTGTGCAAACTGCAACTGTTTTTTCCTTCTCCATTCTCCATGAACTCATGAGAAGAGTTCACCTTTACCTCCCTATATCCTCCCTATAGGTACCTGAGTACAGTAATTATATTTCTCTCCTCTTATCTGTGCTATTCAGACCCAGTTCACTCATCATTCCTCACCAAATGTCTCAGCAAGACATTCCTTCATTCAACTCTTACCACTTTCCTACTGTCAGTGGAAAAGTTCTGTGATTTGTGATTGTTCCATTAATGCTCAGAAGTGCCTGAGGCAAAAGCCAGTCTGGCAGACAATCAAATAAGCCCCGTTGAGAAAGTGAACACATTAACCTGGGCTAATAAGCCCCACTGAGAAGGCAAATACATTAACCTGGGCTTGACTCTGTCCGATACAATTACACAACACAGCTTTTCAGCTTCTTCCTGCACCTAGGTCAGCTAGCAGAAGTTGTTCTATGGGTCTTTTATCACTAAAGCTAGCATGGGGGGAGAAGGGATAGATGGCGCTATTTTAGTACAGTGTACTGGAATGTGCATCTTGTTTTGATCCCCTGAGGCTGAAGAAATATTGAAAGGTATTTGCATTGCTTGGCAGAGTTAGATATACTCTACACCAGTACAACATACATCTATATGCTGCCTTAAAGGGTTAAAAAAAGAAAAAAAAATGTTAAAAATGAAGGGGGTTTTGCTAGCTGCTGGTTTGGTGTTTTTTTAATCCTAAATATGAAAATATTTCTCATGACATTTTTCTCAGGTATTTTCTTATAATCTTCTTATTTCTTCTATCCCCTAAGGGCTAAAGAATAGCTATAATGAAAGCAAAAGAGATGTTTTACAAACCTGTTTTGACAAAGAGCGAAAATATAAGTCAACGTACAGACGTAAAACATGGAAGTGTCAGTTTTCAGCTTCTCCTGACTATAAATATGACCAGCCTTCATGTACTGAGGACCTCAATTAATAATATACATTCCTTCAGCTGCTTAGGCCTCCTTTAGCCTGATGAAAACTGTACCTACATCTAGAAAATATTTCCAATGCTTTTTTCCCCCCTAAGAATTATGCACAATACAGAATTCAGTTTTGTAACAGCTCTGATTTAAGTCTAATAAAAGGCTCTTTACCATACTTGTCTGCTAGGGTTTTATTATTGATTTCTATTTTTAAACAGTTAAACAAAATTATTAAGAATTAAAAAAATGGTGGGCTTAATACAGTATAATTTCATCATTTGTAGGAATGCATCATAGACACATAATTGCTAATCAAGACAATTTACAGATTCTCTAACAAATAACTTTTCCACTCTGGTGTTCTCCCTGTTTTGCACCTGTCATTGATTAAAATCTGGATTTGTATGTACTTGGAGTCTCATTAATTGTCTAGCTGAAAATCTAGACAGATCATTAAATCCAAAGAATCCAGATGTTTGACTTATCAACAACACCAGGGAGTGAGTTTGGTATTTGCTGGGGGAGAGATCACCAAAAGCAGCCCAGACAAATTATGAATACTCATGTATAGAGAATTTTACAGTAGCAATAACTTTTAATTTGTGTCAAATTCATTTGTATAACCTTATATTCCTCATGAGGCTCTTCAGAGTCACTTCTGGACTGAGTATTCAGACATTTTCTAATCAAATTTTCACAGTGTTTCTGCGGAAAGTATAATAGATTGGAAATTCAGTAACACTGCATAACAGGGTATTTGGTTTCAGATTTTTTGATTTTGGAGGGGCTTTTTGGCCAGATGTTTCTTTTCATATGTAAATGAGGTTAGAATACTGAAGACGATAATTTTTAAATAATTCTTTATTATTAGCCAAATTTGGATAAATTACTACAGGGAAACACTGTACTGAGCCATGGTGAAATTCCTGGTGGACTACTCACATTTTAAATGCAGGGCATTCTTGAATTATTTTACATAGGTCTCCTTATAACTCAGGTAATTTTTATAATCTTTTTTTGTAGTTCCAATTTGTGACAAAGATTTTTTTGATGGAACCAATTAGCAAAGAAACTTTGGAGGTCATAAAACATCTTCAATAGTAAATTTTTAGATTGTTTTAGATTTTTAGATTGGTCTGTCTATGTGTACAATGACTGCAAAACATCTTTTTCTATGAAGAGATGAGAATTCAAGGTTTAATTACAGATTTTGATATCAGGAACTATAGTGATATTCAATAATACTCACATAAAACTTATTTTAAGCTCAACTGTTCAAAAATGTATGTTGGAAGGCAATAGTCGTAGCTGATTGAAATAAAAATTTATGTGATATTTTCCACAGAAAAAGAGAAATATTTTGTACATAATCTGTTAAAAATAAGTGCTGTATTAAAAAGCTAGCATTATAAGAAAGAAGATTCATATCAAAATTCAGAAATTATTTTGAATCTCAAAGAAACACAGTGTCCTATATATGTATTTATGTACTAATTTCATATTAGGTGCAGTAAGGTAAAAAAAGTAGCATTGATACCTAAGTAGAAAAAATCAATTTTCCTAGTGTTTCTATAAATACTTTTATATGCTACTGATACAAGTAAAAATTGTAAGCTTCCATCTTCTAACAATATCTTTGTTAATGTTTTGTTTTCTAGGTAAGTACGCACTGTCTTTTTCTTCCTAACATCTTGTCTGCCTTCTTGAAATTCAATGAAAGAGGTAAAATCCAAGACAATAAAAATGAAGGGCCATTTGGTAAGAATTCACTTTGATTTACATGCTCGTCTACTTCTTCTTTTTTTTTTTTTTTTTTAAATAGAAGGAATGTACTGCTGACAGAGGATTAGTTTGTGTAGAACTGGTGAGAGGATAGAACCTGTTGAGAGCAACTGTGCCTGAACTGTTCATTGCACTTGAAGGCTGTCCAGGTGACCTGCATGCAGCACTGCCTCCTCTGCAGTATATTAAGCGCATTGTATTAAGAGGTAGAGAATTAAAAAAAATTACTGCCAAAGCCAAACCATCCTTCATAAAGGCTGTTCTGGCAAGAACTGCAGTGAGAGAATGGGATCAATGCCGTACTGTTTACTCTGTCTTACTTATACCCATATTAAACACACCCCTGCCACATGAAATTACCAGCCAAAATTGCTAAGGAATGCTATTTGAGAAATAATTCTGGTCAGGAGGACATGCAGACTTTGATTCCTTAAAGGCTTTTTTATTTCCTAGAAGACTGAAAAAATGGCAAATCCGGAGAGTTTCCATGGCACAAATTTCTGTTTAAAAGTTATTTGGATCATATTAAAGATGGAAGAAACTGCCCTTTTGGGAAAGGTGTTACATATGGTATCTGAAGTGGTAGTAATATTCTTACTAAAGTACAGTTTGATCTTGCTTCTTTGAAGGGAAACAAGGCAAGTAAAAGCAGTAGAAAAAAGTGAAAAAGAGGGGGAAATGCCGTTAGCTGTGGTTCTTTGTCTCACAACCATTTGATGAAGCAATAAAACAGATGGCTTCTTGAACTTCTGTAAAATCTAGCTGTCCTATGCTGCATTGAAGTTATTTACAAACTTACTAATAGCTTCCACTGTAGTTACAGCCACACAAATGCAGGATGCACCCTTAGCCAGCTAGGACTGATTGCTTTCAGTCAGAAGAGCAAGGACAGGAAAAAGAGAAAGACCTGAGGAGAATACTGAAGACAAAATAAGTACAAGGAAAATGGCAGAAGTGAATGTTTTTCAATAGAAAACTGAATCTTGCACTCCAGTGCTTTTCAGAACCTAACCAAAGATATTTGAAGTGGTGCTATCCTCTGGACTCTCCAAATGCAGCTTTGAAAGCTTAGTGGTGCAACAGGGGATTCCAGGAGTCCTGGACATGACTTTGAAGGCTGCCCTGCTAGCACAGATGGATCTCAGCCATCTACCCATCCTTTGTGGTATCAGTGTCTAAGTGGTGAATGCCCCAGGACTCATACTGGCTTAGGAATCTATACATGTTTCATTGCAAAATTCAAGATACTGGGCTTAGTAGACACTAAAGCTTTTCTGACATATCTGAAAAATATATTCTTAACTTTAATCTTGCGCAAATATAGTTGGCCTAATTATACTCTGTCTGAATGAAATTTCCCTGTCTTTGTATTCACACACGTACACAGACAAAATCACACATACATATATCTGAAATAATGACAAAAAGTTACATAAATTATATTTGAGCTAGACAGTTTGGAAAATGGAAATTATAATGCATCCATAAAAATCATGTTACCTCAAGAAAGATTAAAAGTCTAATAAGGAAAAGATGTGACAGTGCTTACAGCAATTGTAGAAATGGTGGGTAAGAAGCTTCATCTTGAGTAAAAGTAAAAAGAATAGGGGCAATATTTTAGTATTTCCCTCATTTTAAAGAATGGCTCACTGAGCTTCTTAATAACTGAAGATGTTCAGACATAAAGGCATATTGCCCTAAAAGGTTACAGATTAATGAAAATAGGAGATTGTCATGTCTACTTTAAATGCAAATTTCTTTCTGTCTATAATATACAGTTAAATTTTTCCTCCAGCTATTAAAATATTCTTCTAATTAAAAGAAAATAATTTAAAGGAACAACAATGACAACAAGTCAAAAGCCACATGTGCTAGGTTTGGGTTTTTTCACATTTTAAATGGCCTTTTGGTGGCTTTTCATGCGATTTTCTTCCTTGGTGAATGAACATAGCAACTCTGTACTGAGATCTTTAAAATTTCTGTACTTCTTTTGAGAATATTAGGGAGAATAATAATGGCTAATGTTATGATAAAGACATATTTTTAAAGTTTTTCATTATAGATGTCGTCGTTCACATGTTTAGCAGATATTGTGCTTCAGCCAAAAAGATCGGTCTGGTATGGATTATGTTACCACACATCAACCTGTAGAGGGCAATATGGAGATTTTGACATAGCAAATGGGTGACTGAATAGGGAAAAGAGAAGACTTCGTTATTAGTGTAAAAGTTCATACAGAATACTTACTGTTAAAAGATCGTGCTGCTCAAGGTGATAAAATAATAGCATGTTCTGAGTTGTCATGGCACAGAAACTGTCTTTTAAATTGTTTTTCTTTTACCTACAAAATACCTTTTGTTCTGAAGTTATAGAAAGAAAAAAATGCAAAAACATTTTAATAACTATTACAGTCCTTCAAAGCTTGTGATGGCATGAAGAGGTATACAGTTCCACCATATTTTCCTTCAAAGCAATGCATCATATGTAAAGGGAGAAGTTAAATGTTTATATAGATGAATACAAATTTATATATAAAACTCCTCTGACTATGTAACTATTCCCTATAACTTTAAAATTCTCATAATTTAAAACAATCTTTGAGGGAGAGGACTGAGTCCTGTAGTATGGTAAAAATCAGCTGTGAGACATGGGGCTGACAAACCCCACATTTTTAGTGCAAGAATATTACATAGTGCTGAGTGCTTCCTGACAGAAAATAAGGTTGAATCTGACTTAACTGAGTTCTTTGACAAGGAGACTGTTGAGAAGTGCCAACTGTGATCCCTATATTGCCATCCTCAGAGCACAAATGATAGAACCATTCTGAAAGGGAGCCCTAAAAGGAAAGGAATTGAGGCAAGTTTCTTTTGTACCATGCAAAAGAAAGAAACAGATATATTTCAAGTAAAGTTTTCTATTTATTTGTGCAGGCATCATTCAATTGTGAAAATTGTACTATTTAGGTAACATCTTGTGTATGCACATAATGCCTTACAATGCCTCATGCTTGTACAAGTGACAATGTGAAGAAATGGCACAACTATAACAGCACTCCCATAAACAGAGACCAATCTGAAATAAAATGCAGCCTTACTTTGGAGTTGTTTATTTTTTGTTTGTTTGGGGTTTTTAACCTAGTGCTTTTTGTTTTTAAATGTTGGCACTTTACATATAATAGGTCTAGACACTTCTACTGATGTTTATCTAACATGTATTGCCAAACCAACTTAATATGCAGATGTTCCTTCTGCTAGAGAAAAACTGGATTCAAATCATGTATAATCATGTATATAGGAGCAGAGTCTTATTGACTTAAGGGCTTGAGTATTACAATTTCATTTATTTATTTTTTTAACTTTTGTTGTCTACCATACTGTGGGTTTTTACTGGGTTTTGAATGCATATTCCTCATAATTTCCATATTTGCTGCATTATGGTGCAGACACAGAATTAAGCACTGAGAATGTGCTCTTCAAAAGAGCAAATAACCCATCTAAATAACAGATTGTTACAGGAATTAAAACTGCGTACTCATAGGGATAAGAGTGTAGTAAATTGTAGTATTGGAACAAATGTGCTAGTAACATAGAAGAAATCATGGACAGCATGTCCTACAGCTGATGACAGCAGAAATGGAAATACACCTGGTTTGTGTTCTTGCAGCTGAGATAGGCTCAAAATCTTTGCTTTTATCTCAGTTTGTTGCAAGTGCTCTCACATGTTTTAGATAACATCAGATAACTATAAGGTAACATACTGCATACTTTCCATATGTGGAATGCATGTAAAATGCCTAACCATATAGTATCCTCAGAGAGACTTCTGAATAATCCTACTACAAATAATAGAGCCAGTTGACTTTGGTACAGTGACTCTCTTGCGTGTAGAAAACACAAGACATCTAGAGGGAAATGTGTTTTCCCATTTAATTTTAAGCTTGTGACTGATCTGAGGGTAGCAATCTTTTTGCAGATTTCTCTAAATCACTCCACTGAGTAAGTAATAAAAAGATAGACCTTTTTTACCCTGCAAGCAATGGCAGTTACAGAGAGTGTGTTCTGTGTTCTCTGTAACAAATGCCCGTGGCAGTTGGATGCCATTTTGTATGGCCAGACTTCGCGAACGAAGATTTGGGAAGGGCTTTCCCCACGTGGCTGTGCCCTTCCAGCCTGCGCAGAGGATTTTTTAGGTGAGGCTCAGCGTGCGCAGAACTGGCCCCACCGTTTCAGTCCTGAGGTCCATCTGCCACGGCCGA
>JAOXXN010000364.1:18283749-18307978 GCA_026770055.1 Myrmophylax atrothorax | reverse complement strand
CTGGGAGAAGAGACCAACCCCCACCTGGCTAGAACTTCCCTTCAGGTAGTTCTAGACAGTGCTGAGGTCACCTCTGATCCTCCTCTTCTCCAGGCTAAACAACCCCAGCTCCCTCAGCCTTTCCCTGTAGGACTTATGCTCCAGTCCTTTCACCAGCCTTGTTGCTCTTCTCTGGACCTGCACCAGCACCTCAATGCTTTGTATCAAAGAATGTTTCTTTATGTACAAACGATTGTGTTCCATCCTCAGACTTATAATCACTTCCCTGTGATTCATGACTAGTCTTGTTTTGGCCTTTTTCAAACTCTTCTGCTTACATCACTTTCTGCAAGATTCTTTTTCCAATGGCTACTCCCTCGATGGGAGATGCACAAAAGCTTTGAGCACAATAGTGGCAAAATCTCCTCAAGGGACTCTTCACAGCAACATCAACTGAAATCAGTTAGTAAAGTGGATTCAAAATTCCACTTAAATCAAGGTATTAATTTACTGGTAACATCTTCAAAATTATACTTTAAGCCTTGCTTTATTATACCAAAAAATGACACTAAACAGAATCTTCTCTGTGCTTGCTAAAAAAAAAAGAAAAAGTGCAAAGTCTTCCTGAAAAAACTATATGAGTTCCTCACAATTGGTTTGAGTTCTCTCCTGCTGTGATCACAGAGTGTATCCTTGAGCATCATCTCCACCAAACATGAAGGTTTGATTCATCCCCATTCAAGCATAACTGTCAAAGTCTATCTTGGAGTCACAGCAGTACTCAAAATGCTTTAACAAAGCAATATGATGTTCAGCTGTATCAAATATATAAAGTTAACAGGATCATATGGCAAGTCTAAAAGTGGCATTGCAGTCTTTTCTGACTGATTATGGTGGCAATTCTCATCTCAGCCACCCTGAGGGGCTAAAATCTGTCATTTGTCCACAATTGGATCTACAGTGACACTTAGATAAAATAAAAATGGATTGTGACCTTAAAATTTTGCCCAAATCCAACTCTGGAAGTAATTTGCCTACTTCTCTCTCAGGGCTTCCTAGGCAATTTTCCTGAAATTCCCTCCTGGCTTTTTACCTGCTTTAGTTATATATAAGATGGCATCATGTGTCATCTGATGCTGTTCACAGTTTTAACCTCAAGCCACGGAAAACAACCAAATGCTGACAAGGGACACTTTAGCACTTGTAATTATAAGATCCTAATTAGCATCAACACTACAGAGCATATTTATTTCATTTTCCTTACCAGTTTAAGGCTCTGATAAGACAGGAGTGTGTGGCCTTTAATTATTAATTTTTAGCAGTTTGAATGAGAAGTCTTAATGCATTTCAAATCTAAGGTGATGAAAGGAAAACCAGCCTTTGGTACAAAGCTTGAAGAGCTTTGTGATGGTGTTTACTTACACATGTAAATGATTATGCATGTACAATTATTTACAATACAAAACTGAGATAATGGCTTGTCTTTTTCTCCTCACTTTCATACTTATCTTCAACATATGTTCATCAAATTTGAGAGAAGTGTGAAGTAATATTTGCAAATACTTAGTGACCATATTGTTCTCCTTAACTCTTGCTCTGCAGCTTACCCCAGGAAACAGCATGACTCATTTCATACAATGAAGCCACTTTGTGTAGCATTATTTCTTATGAGAGGGTGGTGGGTTGTGTTTTACTTTGGTTAAAACCAGACCTAACCTGTAATAGGCATAGAATAGGGACAGGTATACCCATTACACTGGTAGAGAGGACTAGTACATAATAATTATTTTCTACAGTTTGAAAAGGGAGAGGAAACCCTATCCAACATATCCTTCAAGAGAAATAAAACAATTCTTATATTTAAAAAAGCAAATCATAGTAGCATACCTGTCACAGTGCCACCTGCAGCAATGCAGAAGCTGTGTCGCAGTGTGTGAAAGCATATTGTCTACTGATTTCAGTTGCAAATCAGAATGCAATTTTCTCGCAGCACCTGAAATGAATTTCCACTAGAGATTAGGAATTGGGATGATGATATCAAGGAAAAGAATCCTATACTCAATATAGTTGGTGCAGCTCAAACAAAAGTGCTACAGCTATCACAGTGAAAATACTAAAATGCAGTACTCATGAGTGGAAAGAAGGAGGTTTGTTTCTTTTATGCAGACTGTGGTTTATGTACTGTTTTCAAAACTGTGAATAATTTCACCATTTTTCAAATTACTTCATCGGCTGCACATACTTAAAATTCCATTTACTTAGAACCCTCAAAATAATGCATTAAGAAACTTGTGTTGCAACATTTCACATTCCAACTTTGTAAAGGATTAACTTATGCTTAGTTTATAAACTTTATTTTGACCATGCATACATTGACTGATGCATAATTGTGAGTTTCTACAAAAGACATTAGACCCATGTATTCAATGGGACAGATAGGACAGTTTCTTATTTTACCTTCATTGTTCTTTTTTGGAGAAACCCTATATTTCTTTAAGAAAAAGCAACTGAGCTCCAAATAATACAAAACGCTGTAAGTCCTGTTGAGGAAAAAAATGCCAGTTCTGTTGTTCACTTTTCTGAACTGTTCAGCAGTATAATATCTGAGGTTTTGACAAGTGGTTTGTGTATTTATATTAGCAGTAACCTGAACAGATAAGATGATAGTAGTGTTTCTGTTGTCAGACACAGGATGATTAATGGCAAAAATAAGGATTAATTATCTTAGGTATTGAATTTAAAAAACAACATCTTGATTTTTTGATTCTCTATTTGTGTTTTACAGCACCCTTTTGATCACATCTCTCACCAACAACATTTTTAAATTAAAATGTTCAACATTTTCATGAAAGGGGCAATAAGGATCCTGTGATACACCTGGCTATGGCAGACATCACTATTGTAGACATTAAATTTGGGGGTGTCACACTAGACACTATTAATGGAAGAACATCAGTATTCCTGGGGAATAATTTCTCTCATTCTAGAAGTTTGAATGCTTACCCCAGCAAAGCATTACTTCTTTGTTTTCTCTTTCAGCTGAACCAGTTCCCTGGTGGTTCAGATAAGCACCCTAACCAACACAACAAGAGCAAAAGGGAGGCTGATGCAGCACAGTTATGTGTATGCATACATACCCTTCCCTTTTTCCAGACTCAGCTCTGACAGGTTGCAGTGTAGTCAAGAGTGCTGTGAGACACTCAGGACCATAAGAGTTAGTCTAATTCAAACATAAAGAAAATACATTTAAAGTGCTATTACTAAATAAACCCTTTCAATCTTTAGAGTGGTTAATCATGTTAAAGTGTTGGAAATAAAGTAGTGTGAAAATTACTCAGAACAAGAACTCGCCTTGTTAGGACTTACGTCATGCTACATCACCCTATTTTTAGAAGCAGAAGTTTCTCCTTTTCCCTAGACAATGAAGAAATTAAGACTCCTTTGCCTTCAGGAAAGGATAATTTTCTACTTTTTTTTTTTTTTTTTTAAGTGAGGTAGACTACGTTGAAAACACATCCATCACACACTTTCTCTCATGGGTGATTTGTGTGGAGAGTGTGAGCCATGTGGACAATATTACTGGGAGCTCTGTTTTGTTTAACTTGTTTTTAAAGTAAGGCTTTAAGACTGATTATAACATGCTGGAAAGAGATAATGAATACTATTGGATGTATACTGTACATTTTCAAAATTCATAGAATGTGGAGGTTAACTTAAATAATGTAGAGTTGTCTATTCCTTGCACCTTTTCTGAGGGAATCAGAAAGTCTTGATAATGGCAGTGTTAAAGGGGACAGCACAGTTTTTTGCTATATTCATGGAGTTGTTAAAAACAACTAATGAAAGCAGAAAGCTAGTCAGAAATTATAACCTTTATAAACTGACAGTTTCTAGTGGAAAATATCTTTCTTGAGAATTAGTTGTCCATGGAAACCTGTAATGGGATACTTAGTCTTTCACCTGTACATTGCCAGTTCTAATTTAGCCCTGATAAATGGAGTGGGAATACACAATACCTGGTTTGCTTTGGCAAAATAAAAAGTAAATGCATGGTAGGTGATATCACATAAAAAGAACATAGGTATATAGCTAAGAAGTGGAGTCAAAAATTAGTTACCTCTTAACCTGTGCAGAACACAAATTTAAACCTAAACAGAAAAATTTGTAATCTGTCATGCCACATAAGTGAGGCACGTTAACAGCATCTAACATTTCTAAAATGTCTTTATTTCACCTATTCAATAGACAACATTAGCATTACTAATTTGATATTCTAAATATCATAATAGCAGCTGACATTCAAGAAAGATGTTCATTTGGAGAGATGAATAAACAGAATTGTTCTGCTATGTAACTACCACAGTATGTCATTAATGTCTTTTAATAAGTAACATTATATACAGTGACACTATCTATAGTTGCAGACTGAATTTGAAAAGAACTCTAGATTTTTTTAATTGCTTCTATTTTTCAGCTACTTTATGCACTTAAATAATTTTTCTGTCAGAACAATGTGATTTTCTTGCAATGAGAATTTCAATCAAGGCAAAACCTTTCTGGGTTTTGCCATTAGGATGCAAGGAAAATAAATGGTAGGTTTCTGGGCCAGTGTTGTAAATGGGATGCTGTGCTGAATGGACCAAGTGCAGCTATTTTAATGTCTTATTGATATTTTAACAAGAGAATAGAAATTTTTCATTAAAGATTCCCTGTGAATGAGATAAAGGGAAGCAAAATATGCAGGAGTCAATTTTAAAAAAAGGCAGCAGTATGAAGTCCCACATTTCAATAGCAAAACTGTTTATTGGCACAGTTAAAACAACATATGTTAAAAACAGATTCATCTCTGCAAAGCAAATTTAAATATTTCAAAGAGAAGCCAAGCATATGCCATTACTGAATATTTGTCTCACTCCTTTGAACTAGGGGTCTTTTCCAGTATGTGTTTGATATGTACTAAATAAAATCATTTTTGTTATTCCCATATGTAACAGATAGACTCACAATATGTCTATGCAATCTGTGCAGTTCTTATTCAAAACTTTATCATATAACTCTTAGGTTATGGATTTTCATTTGTGTCTTTGTTTTGTCTGGCATTTTGTAGGACACACAGCATAATTTCTCAGATCAGTATCAGTCACAGTACATTCAGCACTTAATAAAAACACATGAGAATAGTTTTAGACAATTCTGGCAAAAAACCTTCTTTGTAAATAAAGGAGCAGTATTTTTTTTAGGAAATTCTTCATCTACAAAAATGTGAAGGATAATCAAATATTCATCAATCAATGGGATGTGTTGATATAACACTATATTTCCTTTGCTATTAAACTAAGAGTTAAAGAGGTGACCATACTCAGCAGTCCAGGTATCATCAACAACAAGATTTAAAATACATAAAGAAATAAATATATATAAAGAGAAAAATCTTCAAAACAGTTAAGGGGAGGGGAGTTTTGTCCAATCTCTGAATACAAAAAAGAAAGTTTCTAACTACTTCTGTATTCTGGAGAGACCATGTCTTCATTAGAAAAATTTGTCACATTTTCTTGTCTTCTGTGAATTTTTTATCACTCAGGATATTTCTGGGAAGAAATTCTTGTCAGAAGAAAAAGGATTTAGTTAGTAGATAGGAACTGATAGTATATAGATCAAGAAAAATCTTTTAATGTGCTTGACTTTGAATGTAGAGGAATGTGTGCCTTTACTTTAAAATGTTCTGTGAACTCGTGAAGCCCATGACATTGGCTGAGTCTGTCTAGGCAAAACTGTGTAATTTGGCAGTAGTAATGAGTCAAAATCTTATGTAATTTATCTCATACAGCAAGTGAAGATTTTGCTAATTATTATTTAATATCTAGTTATTTTCTAGTGGCAAATACAAATCAAAATAACTGAAATGCTTTTCAGACATTGTCAAAATAGTCATACAAATATACCACAAAAGGAATGTAATTCCTTAAAAGACACAAGGTTAGTATTCTATATTTCACTCAGACTTGGGCATATGAATAAAGCGCAACAGAAATGTAGCTGTTTGTAAAGCTGAATGTAAAAAATATGTATTGAAAATATTTTGTAAGACCAGTAAATGGAAAAATGTTGATAGTACTTGAATCTTCAATTATATCATGGACATAAACTATGGTTAAGTTTAATTTTTGACAAAAAAATCTGAGATATTTAAATCAAGCTGTGTGGCAACTCAGAATATCAAAGTCCTTCCACACAGGAAAGATAGATGAGTTTTATGCCAACTTAAATACCTCGTATTGAAAGCCATTTATTTCACACAAATGTTGAATTTAGAGTATTTTTTTATATTGTAAAATACTTGAAACTACATCCTCATGAAAAAATTTACATTCCTCTTATATTATCAAACTGAAACAGTTTTTAATTTTTCTGACAAAATTCCATAAAAGCCAATCCAATCTGAAAATATCCTTTGACATATCCTGATGCTAAACTGTTCCAGTGAAATTTTCCTAGTCGACAGTCATTTGAATATGGTCTAATTACCTGAAACACATTATTTCAGGAATTTTATGCCAAAGTAATTTCACTTGTCCTAGATGCACACTTCACAACGGTTTTAAAGCTTAAGTTATGTTTAGTGCATAGTTTTCAAAGATTCATCTTTCACTGAGGGAAAAAAAGAGCTGTCAGGTAAAAGATATGTTCCATTGAACATATCTGGTATCAATGAAACATCAAAATTATAATAGCTCCTTACTTTAAATCTACCGAAATAAGATAAAATTAGTTGTATCCAATGGACTATTCAGTAGAAAGTGCTTTGCAGTTGATATGATATCTCATGACACATTTGACTATAGATCATGAGATGAGAAGACACCTTTTACCATAAATTTCCCTGTAAATTAGATGGGTAGATGACTGGGAGGAAGATTGAAACCTCCCAGCTCTTCCTGCCCAATGCTGGAAGCCTAGTGACTGGGACACAGGCATCAGCAGTGCATTGGAGAATTTTACTGACACAGCATGGCTCTTGAAGTGCTGTTGTGTCCACTTTAATTCCTTCTTCAGTGAAGAATCTTCAATCTATAAATTAAATCAATTTTTGTATCTAGAACAAATATTTCCAGTTGTGCATATGTTCCCATTATGGAATGGAAATCAACAGGGTTGGACTTGATGATCTTGAAGGTCTTTTCCAACCCAATAGATTCTATGATTCTATGATTCTATGATTCTATTCCACCTCATTAACAAGGAAGAAAATGTTCCATGCATGGAAAGACTGGTTTACTGCTGTCTTTAGCTGGACTTAAAAAAAACAACAAACCATCCACAACTAAGAAAAAACCTGTGATTTTACTTTGATCTGATTATTCTTGATATTGTTAATTTTTACTGTTTTATTTTTCTCTCTTAACTAAAGTTAAAATGCTAAAAGGCAGGGATTTCAGACTGCTTTCTTTTTAATTTTTTTTTATTTCTTCGCAGCAGCTGTATCTGCATATTGGATAATGGATACTTGAGAGTTAGATTAGACTAATTTGTTCATTTTAGCTTTCTTAGAAAAAGCTTAAGTCTCTTCTAAAGGATTTTTAACTACTGGTATCTTATACCCTAAGTAGAATCAGATGTAGCCTTATACTAATATTGTCACATTTAAAAGACTAATGCAGATTTTCAGCTGTTCTCACTTCAGCAATTTTCGTCTTTCCAAGAGTACACACCCGTTGTTCCATGGAGTGGCTGCTAATGAAGTTTTAAGTTTGCCTGAATTGAACTCAATCTTATAATAGCTGTGCATGCAAAATTATACTCCAGTTATACAGACAAAACAATTTCAGAAAACAAATAGAATTAAGAACAACCAAAAATAGGTTACACATTACATTTATCTGCTTGTATTAGATGCAAGGAAAGGCTATGATATAGCTGACTCTTTTTCTGTTTTTTCATCCCCTAACAAAGTCCTGTGAGGACTTTGACACCTGCCAAAAGTCCAGGACAAATTGCTATTGTTTCCAGCAAGGCATTAGGGATGTCAGCACACAGAGTAGCCGCACTGTGCTAGCAGCCAGAGCAGTTTGATGCATCTGAACTTTTGAACCCCGGTTTCCAGTTCATTTTAGCAGTGCCAAGGGGAGGCTTCCTGCTTCCCGTTCTGTTGGATATCTCTGCCACCCCTCTGTTTGCACTGAGACATCATGGGCAATTTCTTGCCTGTCGTCTCTTTTTCCTTGTCTAGTTCTCTGCAGCCTGAGAAACTTAAAGGTTGCCACCCTCTCTGAAGCCACACATAGAGTATTCTCCTTTTGGGAACACTCCCCCATCCATTGTTTTTGTAAAGAACCTTATCTTTCTTTTTCTCTTGTTTCCTGTTAGGTTTCAACCTTTGCAGCCTCCTTTGATTTAATGCCAGCAATTCAAGGGGATTAGTATCAGCCAGATAGATTTAGTTGCATATAGTATTTATATAAGATATACAAAAAATCCCCTCAGCTTTTCTAGTACTCCACAATAGGGCTTTTTTCTGAGCTGAACATAAATCCTCTTTGTATCCCTCAAATTCTCATGTTATAGGGTAAAATCCACTTCATAATTTGATTGTGTGTGAAAGTAGTACTGCAGTACTACTTTTCTTGTTTTTGTAGTTGGAGCCTCTAAAACCATTGCACAGAGACTGAGGTAGTGGAGTCCAAGTAGATGAACTTTCATAAATAAAGGCAATTTCCCTGATAATTCTGAGTAGTTGAATTTGTAAAATGTCTTATATGATATGGAAAAGCAATTAAATATACTCCTGTAGTTCAAAGACAAAGTTCTTAGATAGGGTTATACACGTGTTTTTACTTTGTGTTAGTGGAGAATGCCCCACTATGCAATAAGAAACATAGCAGGGAATATAGAAGTTCAGAAAATGTATAGTAAAGTATAGGATAATAATTTTGTCTTTATATATATTAAATTCTGAAATAATTTTTAGAACAAATGTAACCAGTCTGAGTTCACATTATGAATCTTAAACGTTATTTGACCTTTTCAAACGTACCGGTGATCCTCCCACAGTGACCTTTTGATATGTGCAAAAGCATCTCTCCTGTCTCATCCACTGCTTCAAAGTAATTTCAGTCTCTGGCTTTTTTAGACATTGGTCTTAACTGATAAAGCCGTCTGTCTCCATCAAATGAAAAAGAAGAAAAAGAAAAAGGTTATAGAAAAGATTAGTGTCCACAGATGGAAGAAACTGTTGCTGAATGACTTTCTGCTTTATCTACTCAATCACTAATTGGTTGGACTATGACTGAGTGGAAATAAGTAGCTTCCTGCATCCATGAGATGACAGCTGCAGCTGTGATGAGAAGCATTTGCTTTCCAGGCACAGGACTGTTTGGTTCCTTTGGAGCAGCTTCAGTGATGTTAATTACATAACATTTTGCTTCAAATTTTCACAGGAAGGCATCCTTTGGGCTGTTAGTTTTGTGCTGCTTCTTTTGGGATGAAATGAGTTTACCATCTAGCTGTGAGCACCCGACTCTGGGGAAAGTGTCTAGATTCCAGAATGCTTACATTCACGGATCGCCTTATGCCATTAACAAGCCAATTGATATTAAACAGCAAAGGAGACGGTATGAGACTTTATTATTCTTCAACAAAGTGTTTGCATAGTCTACAGCTTGCTGCCTTTAAACCTGTGCTTTTGTGGAGAGAGGCAGGGAGAAGGGCATGCTACAAAAACCATTTCACTCTGTGTGCATTCAATATTGAGTCAGGGAAGAGACGTTTTGTGAAATAAGGAAAAGGAAAAACACCAGGCAACAGCAGTAAATACAGCTGCACAAAGTTATATTTGTACTGTATATATGACCAGTTACAAATAATTAGAAAGTTATTCAGGGATGAAAGGTCACTTAATTTTTAAATGCAAGTAGCTAGGGTTATTGTCTTTAAATTTCAAGTAAAAAGTATACTAGGAATTTGGTTAGTTACGAATATATTTTTAATCCAATTTGTCAGATATTATCCACTACATTGAATATTTTCTGCCATTCTATCTAGAATATATTTGTTCCACATTTTGGAAAAATTGTTGAAACATCCTTTTGCATATTTTTCAGTGTGGCAATTTCCAAACAGCTTTATCAAACTATGACATGAAGAGAACTTTTATTAATGGATTTGAAAAACTAACTGAAACTTCTTGTATGAAAAAATCACTCTCCCTTGAATTTGTCCTACGGGAAAAAAAAAGTCTCAAATACTTATAAGCTAAAGACCTTCATGTGCTTACATAGTTCATAGTATTTTTTAATGAAATGAAAAGATTATATCTAGATTTTAAATTGAAAAAACCCAAACTTTGACATGAAAAATGCAAAATCTTCTGTGAAAACTTAAATGAAAACCTTTCTCAATTAAAAAAAGTCTTTTCCATAATATTTCTGATCAAGTTAATTGAAAAATTACTGTTAAAAAAGTAACAAAACTAAAAAGAAAATTTGAGGGGCTTTTGAATATGATGCTTAGAAAGCATCATAGTTTTTCTAGAAAAATCTACTTTCCTCTTGATTATGCTGTTAATTGTTTACAGTTTGAAAAATCAGTGTAATGCACAATTTCTCCCAGGATTATATTCCTTATTCTAAGATAGTAACAGGCTACATTAAAGCCTGAATTTTGGGGTTTGGTATTATAAGGGAGTATTACTCTGGTCTGTAAATTATTTCCTACCATGTAGACTTCAATCTTAGTTCAGTACACACCAGTATAACTTCATCAGAACTGGTGGGTACATTAGGGAGAAAAAAAACCAACAGTGAAATTCAAATGATTTTGTATAAATGCATAACTTGATTTTGCAACCAATGATTCATTTGTGTGTTTAAGCCAGAGAAATTTGATCCCATACACTGTTTTAATAATGGGAAATCTATTACAGTCTTGGCTGTCTTTGAAGAACATGGAGGCTGATGCTAGCATCTGCTGAATATGGCGTGATATATCTGTTGATCTCCATCTCCAAGACCTTTCCAAAGCATGAAACTAATCTTGAGGCCCCTGTACTATCACCTTTCAGAAAGAAGACTCTCTCATTTAATAACTATACAAGTTATGATTTTAGCCTCTATTTAAGTTGATGTAACAATTAATCACATGATTTTTGTAAGAGGTTGATGCATTGTGTGACTATCCATCCTTCTCCTTCCTTTTATGCAAATTCAAACACAAATCAGTTTAGAAACAACTAGAAATAGTATTAGGAATTGAAGATCTTCCACATACAAAGCAGTTTCCTAGCTCTTTACCTGTCATTTCACCTGTTTTTAGAAAATTCATGTAAACAGCAGTGCATAATTGTACTCTGCAGCTGGGACTACTTGCTATCTTTTTCAGGGATAAGAGGTGCTGTGCTCAAATGTACACAGAATGTATATGAGTCGTATTTTTCAGTGTATTAGTTTGAGGCAGGACTTGCAAAAATAGTAGGCAAAGAATTTCTAAGCAGAATATAATTACTAATTTTGTGGTACAAAATATTATTTAGGAGCTTTTTAAAGAGTAGAACTCAAAATATTTAAAGGTATTAAGGTGAATGGGAGTATTTATATAGTGGAAATGAAAGTAATTATTGTAACTTGGAAGGCAGAACCCTAATTATACTATACAATATTAAAGATGACTGAGTCACTAAGTGGTTCTAATAGTGGTTCTATTGCCTAACATATCAAATTGGTCTTCCTCAGTGAGGATTTGCAACAAGAATTTTCATGGCTAATAGAAGACACTGCAGAGGAGTACGGATAAATGCACTTTTAGGGGAACTTTTTCCCATTGGGTAGCATTTATTTTTACTTTCAAGTTTTTAATATGAAATACATTTCATATTGCAAGATTTTAAAATTTTGTGTCACTAGAAATTTCTATTCTACAATAGTATTTTGTTCTGGAATAGGGTGAAATTTCAGAATAGCAAACTATCACTTGAAGCAAAATGATTGCTTATCTCTGAGTACAAATAGGGTTTTTGGTAAAGCTAGTTGTCATTTAGAAGTGATACTCATCAATGTTTAAATTGCAATGACACAGTGGTGGGTGTTGGGACTTAGATTTGTTAATATTTTAGCTGCATCTTCATGTCCGTAAAAACAGAATGAAACAATCAGTGAGTCCCAATATATGGCTAACCACGTTGCAAAACACATCCTGTTCCAAGAAGGAAGACATGCTTTTTCTATTTAAAAAAAAAAAAAAAAAAAGAAAGAAAAAAAAAGAGGGAAATAACAGGGAGCTGGATAGCTATTTAATTTAGTTCTGTTCGGTTCTCTGGTTAGAGTGAGCAACTGCATTTCACAAGCAGGTTCTGCATTGTAATATTTTAGTACTCATGCTCAGTTATGCCTGAAATGCTCTCTAAAAACTGTTTTTAATTTTGTTTTAATTTTAAAGGGTATTGTTTCATCATACAAAACTGGGTCATATTCCCTCAGTTTTCTCTGTTATAACTCTCCATTGGCTTGATTATTTTTGAACTTAAAACTTCTGGAACATTTGAAATAGATGCTGCTTTTGTAGGTGATGATATGGTAAAATCAGCTTATATTGCACTGTAGTGGCACACTAAGAAAGATCCTCAACCAACTTATGACATTGTTTCATATGGGAGAATTCCCATCCCCTTTTCTACCTCATCCTTTCTTGTCCTGAAGGGTTTTTAGCTGTTTTGGAATCTTACTTCTTATGTCCTGACCTTTCAGCATAAAGAGGTTGACTAACCATGTTATACTTAACAGCACTGTCACTATGTTGTAATTTCTGTTGCTTTTAACCTTTCCCTAATAAGTGATCATTTTTGGCCTAAGTACCTGGAATAATTTGCTTATTTCCCATGTTCTTCTTAATTGGTTCACATTCTTTCCCCACTGTGAATGTCAGATGATCTCAACTGTGCTGATATCCCACTCTTACAACCCTGCAAAATAAACTACTGTGTGGAGGCCCATAAAGTGTTTTAGATATTTCATACTCTTCTTGTTTGAGATCAGTACAGGCATAGATTTAAAAAATTTATTAAGGACATTTATTTTATAGCCAATTTCCAATAGTGTGAAATAGCCAGGTTTTGACATCAGGCAATCCATTTTATTTCTTCTTATGTTCTTCGTAAGAACAATATTCTGAAACCAAGTATTAGTACTTCCTAAATGAGTGGGTTTAGACAATAAGAAAACACACCAAGGAGGGCTGGTGGATTTATGCACATAGGGATGTGCCAGAAAAAAGTTCTGATACTTGAAGTCTGTCAGTCTACAGTGAGAATGTAAAAGGTTATTTCATCTGAGGCAATTCTGTCATAAAAGCAGCTTTTGTCACTAACATACAGTTTTAGCCTGTTGACACCCACACCTCTGGAAATGTTATAAAAATGAGCTAAATAATTGGGTATCTTCTATATTTTAATACAGTGAGAGAGAGAGAGAGAGAGAGAAAGATTGAAAATGGGGACAAGCAAGGCTTAATTCTTAAAGGTTGGAGGAAAAGCTGGCTGAAGTACAGGAGTCATCTTGATGGCAGAGACATAAGGCTGTGCGACCACATTTCAGTTGATGTTTGGTAACAACCCTTCAGCCTTTTGCAGAGAGAAGAAAAAATACCTTCATTTCATCTCCACTATAGTGATTTGAGAGCCTGGACAGTTGGACAGTCACAAAGTAAAATCAGGTAACCCAAACTCTCAATCAGTGCCCTCAGCCAGCTGTTCTGCTTCTTATAATGAAACAAGTGTTTGATCTATTTGTGAATCAACTTCAGAATCCTTTTCTTGAAGCCTTGCCTAGATTTGGCCCCATGTATCAGTTTACTGTCCAATTTAGTGAGGCAGAAGTGCCTTCTGCTATTTTTATTCTTTAGCTGATATAATACCTTGTCTTTCAGAAATTGAAAGTAAAATGTTTAGCCTGGGTCTTATGATGGCCTAAAAGAGTACACAATGGTCTGGCTTTGGAGAACAAAGGAAATTTTTTAAGCTTAGTTGTATATTTGAACCTTAGTTTTCATGCTGAGAAGGCTAGTTAATGATTTATCATACAATCTATTTATGTGCACCTAGCAGACAATTAAGTCAAAAAGAACCCTGACAGCCAATGTGGACTGAGATAAATTATGTCCAACCAATGTGTTGCTGTTCTTTAGCAGGATACTTGTACTAGTATTAAGGAAAACAATAAAAAAGCTTATGGTTCTATTCCACAAGAGCCTCACAAGTAAATTAGTAAATGTGGCTTGGATTAAATTAGTAGAAAGTGAGTATCCATCTGATTGAAATGTATTTTCAGAAAATAGAAAATGTTTAATGTCAAGTAGAGTGAATTTTAAGTGAACTGTGAAGGTCTTGATTTAAGTGGTGAAATAGGAAGTACTTCGATGACAGTTGTCGTCAAAGGCTTAGTGGGATAGCTGAGATCCAATTTAAATGAAATTCAGTGCAGACAAGCACAAAGTGTTTAAAAAGGAGGAATAGACTGTGTAAATAGGTGGGCAGCTCTGCAGGTAGCTATTAGGAGAAAACTTGCAGGTTGTGGTGGATGACAACATGGTGATGATACTCCTTCTCAAGAGTACCAACAAAACCAAGCTGGGGAAGGAGTTCCATGTGCTGAACAACAAACAAAACAGCAGATTTGAATAAAACCAGACAAGTATGAGATAAAGCATGGGGATAAAAAAAAGGAAGCACTTGAAGACTCTGAACTACCAAGCTCTGCGAAGAAACCAAGTCTGTGTTAATAGCTCCCTGAAAACATTATCTCAGCACATTTGGCAGTCAAAGAAAACTATGTTAGTAATTATTATGAATAGTGTAAGGAACAGAAAGGGAAACTTTTTGCCATTATTTATAGCTATGTTATGGCCACGTTTTTGTTATTAACAGCCATGATTTCTCCTATTTCAGGGACCAAGTAGTTGAAAAATCTGCAGAAAAAGATAAAAACACAGTCTAAAGCATGAAAATCTGAGAAACAGAACAAAGGCTAGAATTTTCTGCTTAGAAAAGAAGGACAAATGGGAAGTATGAGAAAGATTATGAAGAATATGGAAGCATAATTACTGCTCAGAAGGAGTGGGCATCAGTTCTTTAACAGACCAAGGGAGGAAGAGAGGTGCCTCACCTGTCCATGAAATGAGTAGTTAAGCTATGGAAATCCTTGTCAAAGGATGTCGTGAATGTTGACAGTTTGCATGGGTCAAAAAAGAAATTGGACTTATTAATGAAATAAATTCCCAAACTAACTCAGGAAGTCTTCAGTCATTAAAAGATGTATTCAAATTATGAGGAATATATATGCATGCATATACATATATACACATACATATACATATATGCATATATATACACATACATATATATATAAACATTTTCAATAAAAAGGTATTAGTACAAATTATTTGCAAACTGCAATCTTCAAAATTATTGTAATACTCTGACAAATTCCATTTAGTCACTTCTACTCCTTTACTATGAAAAACATTGTAGAATATTAAAACTTGATTAATAAGCAATAACACATTAGTAGTTAACCTTCCTATTTAAAATCTAGGGAAAAACCCCAAGACAATAACGCGAGAGGCAGCAATGGAAATATACCTGTCTCCTTATATACTTGCAGACAGATCTCCTCCCAGCAGTGTGTAAATAGCCAGCTGTCACTCAAGAGGATGCCATTAACACCCCACACCCCCTCATCCAACTTGTTTTCTTCAGATGTCTGAGGCAGAACATGGCTAATAAAGACCTCCCTACCCCTTGGGCTGTATTACAGAATATGCCCAGTCAGAAGAGACCCACAAGGCTCATTGAGTCCAACTCCTGGCCATGCACGTATTTGAGGGAGAAGATGAACAAGCTATCACAGCAAACATTGGGCTGACCTGGTGACTGAGCTTTGCTTACTGTGATGGGCTATGGGAATATGAAAGGGAAGTTTAAATATGGGACTGAGAGACAACAATAAGCATATTGAGTGGCCACAATTATGACTCAATATGAAGCTTGCTATCTGATGGAGTAGCTGTTTTGCAAATCATGTGGATGCTAGATGTGGTCTGGAAAGATTATGTTGAAACAGAAAGCAAAAATATGAAGAAACAAAATTAGTTTGGTTGTTTTGTACATTTGGCAAACCCAACAGCTGTCTTTTTCTACGTCTTTTCTATCTTCAATGTTACAAATCTGTCCGCTTAACTCATGTAACTGGACATCATTGTATACTAAAATATTCCTCCTTTTTACTTTTACTAACATCAGTACATGAAAAAAATATTTTTAAATGAATTATTTCTAACATATAGTTCAAGTAGATGATGATAAAAAAAGTGATAAAAAAATTCAGAGCTTCCTGGATTTAGGGTAATTTCAGATAATTAGAATGAGGCCATCTGAATCTACTAACATACGGTGACGAGTTGACTATGGCTGGATGCCAGGTGCTTAGCAAGTGGCTCTGCCACTCCTCCTCAGCAGGACAGTGGGGGGAGAAAATAAGAAGAAAATCCCTGTAGGTCAAAATAAAAGTTGTCTAATAAAGCAAAAGCAATGTATGGAAGCAAAGTAAAAAATAATATACTTTATTCTACTTCCCATCAGTAGGCAGTGTCTAGCCACTTCTCAGAAAGTAGGGCTTCAGTACACATTGCATTTGCTTCAGAAGACAAATATAGATAGTAGCTGTCTCCTTTTCCTCTTCTTTAGTTTTTATTGCAGAGCAGGTATTGCATGGTGTGGAATAACCCTTTGGTCAGCTGTCCCAGTGTGTCCCCTTGCAAGATAATGTCCATCCCCAGCCTACTGATGCAGAGAGGGAATGTTGGAGAGACAGTGCTGATGCTGTGAGAGAGCTTCTCAGCAGTACCCAAAACATCAGTATGTTATTGACACCTTTAGAGCTACCAAGGCAAAGTACAGCACTGTGAGGGCAGCTACAGGGAAAACTAATTCCATCTCAGCCAGATCCAATAGATATACATCACTGAATTTCACCTCAATTTTCTCTAAAAGATAACTATTTTTTGTTCAGGTACTAGTATTTCTGTTGCATATGAGTCACTTAAGGGAGTAATGCAGATGCATTGTTACTGTAATGTTGCTGAAATGGTTTTAAAGAAATTCCAGAGGATGTTAATTTATACATATTTTTACTAATTAAATGACATCAGAGTGATTCAGAAACTTGTGCAGTACAGTGCACAATTAAATATTTTGAGTAGAGATTTGGCCAAAGCTGATGCAAGCTTTCAAAGATTGGTTAAAAGCTGAGTAGTAGGTTTAAGTTTGTCCCTTTATCTCCCTTTGTACTGTACAAAAACTCAGATAAGAGTTTTTCATATGTTCCAATACCCAGTTTCATAGCTGTGTCTTCCTTCACATGGAGAAGGTCTTTGAATGATATGGTCCTAGGTTTTTTTCTTTTCTGCTTTTAGTAATCCTAGTCTGTTTTATAACTCATCCGGAAAACATGCATCATAACATTGTTCTCAAATCACACATTTATAGTTTAGGTTCACTATTAAGAAGTAAAAATTTTAGGAAGCTGTCCACTGAGATTCTTAATTTATAAGAATCCTGATAAATTATAAGATGTATGTTTTGTGTAAACATGTACCAAAATCGTGTATTTTCATATAACATCTCATTACATTTCAATAAAAGCAAAATCAAATAGCTATTAGGAAAGCTTATTGGATGTCTGCTAAAAAATTTCTTCTATCAAGTAGATAAGAACCAGTCACAAAAGAAATTAACATTGGCAAATAGATAAGCATAACTTCACTATTATTACTTTTTTATATTAATATCAATTTACATTTTAAAAGCTTTAAGATTGAGACAAATCAACAAAAGCCAGGAAATTTAAAGCAAATGCTCACATTGCTGGGGCAAGTTCATGACTTGAAAAGGGTGTATATCACCCATTAATATCACGGGAGTTGGATAAATGCAAGACAGAAGATTGGACGATACACTCATTTGTTTTTCACAACCTTCTTGGAGTTTGCAAGTGCCTGATTCCAGAGCACTGTGTGCCTGAGGGCTTAGGAGGTAGAAATATTGACAGTGTGAAGACTCCTTCAGTTATTTACTTACCGTTCTATGCTCTAGAAAAAAAGATCGGTTTTGCCCAGATGCCTAGGTATGAAGGTTTCCTATTTCACTGTTGCCTACTAAGGATTTGTAGTATTGCTAAATTCTTACAATTTATTTCTGTATTTTTGGTGAAATGTATTGATGCCATTTCAGTATTTCTTGCTCATTCTGTCATGGTTCTCTCTGTTCACAAATTACATAAAGTTCACCCTTTTGAACTTTGTTTCTTTCTTTCATTCTGCTTTGCAATCTGCCTTATATTACTTTCACAGATTTTAGCAGTCCAAAATGGAAATGAATTTTATTTGCTGCTCCTTACAGCCAAGATTTTGCTAAATTGCCTTTCAAAAAATACCCACAAAACCCAAAGAAGGTTGTTATTTTCAAGTGGATTTTCAATACTATGTCTCTCAGTATCTAAATTATTATTACTTGTATTTACAATCACTCTTAAACAAGCTGCTCTCTTCTAATGGTAGATTTTTTTTCTCTTTCTTTCATGGGTAAACTACTGCAGTTGATTGTTCAGTGATATAATAATTTGAAGGAAAATAGTTCATTGTGCTTTGCTGGTTGCTAAACAATGCAAATTTTGTCCAGGATTTAGAACCTCACACAACAAATATAGCCCTCTGTATTATAGCAACAGCTCACATACATCTTTCATTTTCATCTGCACCAGTGCTGTTGTGATTACGCCCTATTAACAATCTCTAAATAGAGTATGGTGTCATGATTTAATTACTTCCTCAAACTTTTTAAGGAAATACTCAACCATCACTCAAATATATTGTTCTGATACTTGTTAACAGTGGTTCCTATAATGTTATTAGAGTAGATCATTGATACATCTTCTTGTACTGATACTACAATTTTTTCAGTGTATTTTGTGCTTATGAGATATTGTGGAACTATGTTCAGTTTAACCAAGAAAGTTTAAAAAACTAAAGATTTTCTGTTGAATGTCAAGGTATACATGACATAACTTTAAAAAAGGCTGTTGTTTGGGTTTTTTTTTGGCAGGGAGGGAAGAATGAAGACATAAATATCAACTTTAAAAATTTCGATTACTTTTTGCTACTGATATTGATTGACTGGCCAACTGGAATTACTTGAATATAAGAACCTGTCTGTGACTGGAATTTTCTCAGGGCATAGCTAACAACCTGGAGCACCAGTTCACTTTGAAGGCTCCTCAGTATTACAGTTACTCAGATAATAAGCAGCGATAATAACAGATACCGTTGCTGAACTTTGAGATAAGTTATTGTCTTACTGATGAGAAAGTAAACATATAGGAGTAAATGTGCCTAGTACTGGTGATTGCTGAAACGTGTGATATGACAGGTCTCTGAAAGAAAACATCTATTGAAGAAATATTACTTATCAAAGGAAAGCTAGATCTGAACTGCTATAAAGAGCATTTTCAAGGTTGTATGCAAATAGCATTCAGCTTGACAAAATAAAATTATTAGAAATGTGTATTTGTCACAAAATGCCATCTCCCAGAGGAACTATCAAACACAAGGAAATATCAAGACTGTCACTGTATGTACCATCCTCAAGACGACAGCTGTAATGGGACATATTCTGCTGATTTATCATAGTAACCAGAAAATTCTGCCTCAATGAGAAAGACCAAACTTTATGATAATTCATCTGGGATAGGTCCATCATAAGTCTCTAGCACTGTCTGTCCTATGATGCTGTGCCATTTTAGAACTCAAACAGCCAGACACTTTCTAGGCTAATTCCTCTCTCTTCCCACACCCAGCAAAGATCCAAAACCCAACAACTCCCATTTCTAATCCCTCATTTGCAAGGCATAACTGAGAACCAGATGTACTGAGAATTTGAAACTGTGTGATAAATGGCCAACCAGATTATTGTTTGAGGAATGGAAAAGATAATCCTCCAACCACTTGTAATGACTTGTATAAGAGAAAGGTGCTTAAAGTAAGAAGTAACACTATGTGTTTAGTTTTCTGTGTTTTTTAAGATATGTGTAGAATACATATTCTGCAATCCAATATTCCACAATGCTGAAAAGAATTTAAAAATATTGGTTAAAAATTAAATAAGACCCCAAACAAACTAAACATCGTTAGTCATAATTTTAAATTAAGTTTTTATTCATTTTTTGTGGCTCTCAAGTAATTTCTTTGGCAAAAAATAATGTGCATTTTATATTTATCCCTTGAAGAAAAGGGATTGAGGTAGCAAATAAATTAAATTAATGTACCTACATCCTAGTAATTAGTCAGACGTATTGGGATTCAACTGTCACCCCAAACATTTAAAAGCCAAGCAAAGCATTTTTTTTAATAGTCCACCAAATTTCTTCTGTGAGTATTGAAAAGAGAGGGACACCTGCAAAGTTTTGTCCGAAATTGACCTTTAAGGCAGGTAGAACGTATCCCCTTTTGAAGGTGCCTGTCTTTGTTCATTACTATGTACAAAGTAGTGAAAATATTTTGAACTAAACTAACTTTTAAAAAACTGAAAGTAAAGAAAACTCTGTTCCTGATAGGATAATAGTTCTTTTTCATCCTCCATCGTTTTCAATAGAAACAGCTAAGGTTGTCTAGAACAGTTCCCAGAGATACCAGAAACAATGTAGATCACTAGAAGATAAGTAAAAATTGGTTTTAATAGTTTGTAAAAGAATGTCCCAAAAATTTCTTTTTATGAAATAGAGGTTTACTGCCTTTCCTCTGTGCATTGGTAGCGCCTGATACCAAAAGAGTCTATTTTGAGGTTGGTGCTGTAAGGGTGTGCTTGGAATCCTGTTTACTAAAAGAAGAAAGATTGGAAATTCTGGAGTTACCCTTGAAGACAGAGGTCCTACTCTTAAGAATGAAAAAAAATTAATTACCCATGGCACAAAATGGCACATCCATAGTAAGAGTTGCTCATTTAAATGTGCACGTGGAAAATGGGTTTCTGCCAATGCATGTGTAAGTTTCTGAAGAATTAAGCAGCTTTTTTCTGACTTTAGCAGTGCAAGAAAATTGATTCACTGCTTGGTTAGTAGCATGATGCTCACTTGACCTTTTCATTCCCTTTTAAATTCAAAATAATCTAAAAATAGCATAAAATACAGCACTAAATAATTCATAACTTTTAAATATTCAGCATTTTAATTCAGACTCAACTTGCTTGATAAATACCTTTTGGGAATTAAAAACTGAGATAAAATTAAGATCATATGTATTCCAAAAGAAGCATACAGGATGCATTTTGATTCATTGGGCAAAAGGGAAATGACCAACATGACAAACATCAGCAATTCAGAGTGACATGAAGATTGGGCTAACTTCATGAAGTTCAGTAAGGAGAAATGCACAACGCTGGGTCAGAATAACCCAGGCAGGCATTAAATGGTTGAGTAACAATTCTACTGGAAGCCACCTGAAGATTTTGATGGACATCTGGTTGAATATGAGCTAATAGTGCACTTTCATCATAAGCAAAACAAGCTTCATACTGAGCTACATAAGGAGGCCTATGCAGATCAGTGGAAACAGTCATTTCTCTCAGAACCTGAGTTACTGAAATACTTCCTGTAGTTCTGGGATTCCAATAAAAGAGGGATTTGGAGAAGCTATCTGAGATCCAGTAGGCAAGCTTGCAAGGTGAAGGGAGGAGAGGTTCAAGGAGCTGGGCTGGTTTATTCAAGCAAAAAAGAGAGGAACTAAGGAAAGATCTAACAGTAACAGTCTAATAATCGCTCTGAAGATACTTGTAAATAATGACATATAAATCTTTTCTTCATAGTGAATAGTGATCTAAACAGGGACAATTTTCAAAAATTATGGCTTTGCAGCTTTGTGTCTAGTTTTGGTGTATTTTTCCTTTTTACTTCCCCCCCCCGCCCCCGCCATAAGAAATGTAGTAGTACTTCAATGTGTCACCTGTAGATGCTGTCAAATCTTCAGCCTTGGAGCTTTATCAGACCCAAGTAGACAAAGTCACGGCTGGATTGTTCAGTGCTGCTAATAGCCCATTTTCCAGCAGGAGATCAGGAGAGGTGACTTTCAGAACCTCTTCCAGCTAACGTGTGATTTTGTGGTTTGTTGCTACAATACTCGAGTACTGTAAAGCAGAAGTTATTTTTCTTCACAAAGAGAACTGATTGATGAGGGACTCTGTTATAATTCTCAGTATGTTTCTTTAACACAAGAAGAAACACAGTCCTCTTTGTATCTTAGCTGCTTGAAATACAGCCAGGGGAATATTTTGAACAATTATAATCTAGTTGAAATAATTTACCAAATGTTAACTGGCATACTAATTAAATAAACAGTCAGGACTAGAATAATAAAATGGCTAGTGGAAAAAAATAGTTGTCTATATTTTCTCCCAGTAATTGATAAGAGACCTTAAAGGGAAAGGAAGAGTTTTGTCTAATCCAATTCTCTTGCAGATTTTTGAATCCAGAGTTGCTGAGACAGTACCAAGACCTGTGAGTTATTGTAGACATGGAGCAAGGGATTCTCCATCTCATACAATAAACTTTCCAACACAGTTATGAGAGCAGTACAGAAATACCACTCCCTTCATTCTGTCACATGATAGGCAGATTTGCAAAGAATACAACAGCTACATAAAACTAAGTGGCCAATGCAATATGGGAGTATTATATTGTTGCTCTTATTAAGTGAAAAGAGGTTTATTACAAAGAAAACTATGTAATCCCAAGACACTGAAACAAAGCCATTCAAAGCATTTTGAATGAAAAGGCCACAAATTACACTTTAAACACCACGTAGTTGTAATGTTCTGTTCCCTTCTAGAAGCCAGTTGCTAACATTCCTGAGATACCTTATTAGGCTTGACCCTTAAGTATTTCTCAAAGTGCAATCCTGGAAAACAAAGTCATTCTTTTTCTTGTTGTGGTTTGATGATTTTTAATTGAATGTTTTGCGTTGTAGGTCTTCATAAACCTGTGATTAAATTGTTAAATGAAAATTACTCGTGAGTGGATAAAATTATGGCAAAAATAACGGGTAATATTGGATCCACATAGCACACTGTAATATCTTGTTAAAATAGAATGCTTAATATCAATCATTGCTATCAGACTGTAGCAGATGAACCACATACAAAAGCACAGATATGTTTTGAATCCAAAGTGCCAGGGCACCCATACTACTCTCCTAAGGGCACCTCTTGAAAACAGTTTCACTAAATTATAAATTAACTTTTAAATAAGATGCCCTACTCCTGATTACAGTATTAGAAGCATTATCCACTTTAAAAACCATTGTAGTCCTCAAATCAAGATGAACCTCCCTCTAAAGAATATATTGCTTTTTTCAGGATGCTGTAAGAGAACCTATTAGGATTTTGCAGCATTATTACTTAATTGGTAGTGTTTAATTTCCTCTTTAATTCTGAAGGTTGTTGAAAAGTGTTATTCTTGTTAAACAATGGCTATACCAATATGGCTGAGTAATAATTTTGGAACCAGCCAGAAGTTCAGCTCTTAAAAACAGTGAGGGAAACTCAACAGAGTTTATAGGATTAAGTTCATCCAATGGGGTTTGTGTAGGAAAATGCTGAAATGAATCCCAAGGAGGACAGCGCTGAAGAAACACCTTGAATGACTGACAGACTTGCTGTTGGAAGTTTTAAAGAGTAGTTTTACTTGTAATATGTTTTTTTGTTGCAATCCCCTGCCTGGTTCTGTTACCTCGTCTGTGCTGTGCTGACGACCACCACACCACCCTGTTCATTGTATCCCTCGAGCTTTCTTTGTTCTCTTGGTGAGTCAGCCATTAAGTTGGTTTGTCTGGTTCTTGGCCAGGTGGTGCCCGCCCCAAATCAGGAGCCCCGGGCGTCCTAGGGCTCCCAGTCCCCCTCCCCTCTCTGCCCTGCTATTCCAAGGTGGGAAGCCCGGTGTATAAGACCTCTATGCCTCATGGCTGAGGGGGCAGGGCCAGGGCTCCAGCCTGACCTGTGCTTGTCCGAATTCCATTGGTTAATGGTCCTTAGACCCTCCCCTTCCTAAGTTTTCTGGTATCTTCCCCCTGAGATCTTATAAAATGTTGTGTATTGTCCGAATAAATTCTCTCTTGCCTGGACTGCCTGGACTCCTGGTCTCTGTATCCCTTCTCCACACCCCCTCGG
>JAOXXN010000364.1:18227909-18249766 GCA_026770055.1 Myrmophylax atrothorax | reverse complement strand
ATGCTAGTATCACAAAACATAAAGCATTTATCAAGTACCCAAAGTCTAGGTTTATAGTGTAAAATAGGCAGGGAGTCATAGTTCACAGAAAGACAGATAGGCCCCTGAGAGGAGCAGTTCTGTCTGTCTTAAAATAGATGTCTGAATCATGGAAACAAACTGCTCCAGCAAGTGCCTATCAGAGTTGTCTATAGCAGGAGCCTAGCTGACCAGTTTAAATCATCACCCAACCCTCTGACACCTCAAAGCTAGTGAGAAGACTTCTTTCTTAGTGTGCCTTGTTTACATCTTGGTGAATAATTCACGACAAGTTTAACCTTCATTTGTTCTCATGGAATGCTCTCCAGTAGTTTTCTACTTTTTTAGATATATAGCTCTTTTCCACTTTTAATTACAGTTTTAAGTTTAACAGTTTTGTGCTAAAAATCAAACACATTTAGTACTTCTGAGTGCTCATAGAAGAACTTGTTTGTTTTTTTTTCTTTCTTCTCCCTGTACCAGCCAGATTAAACCTTTGGAGCTTTTAATATCTCAAAACCAATTCAGAGCAGAAGATTAAAAAAAAATTTTAAGTTTTTTAAAAACACAAGTGTTGTAGAGGTGTAGTTCCTCTTCAAGGAGTTCTTTGTATCATAATGAATAACTTAGTCTTAATTTTATTTCCTGACATTTTTCTGAAGGACTTAGAAATATGGGTGATGTCATTTTACCAAAAAGGTATCTTATCTATGTCTGACTAATTCAGGCCATGGTCCCATACCTGTGGATGCCAAATTTCCAGTGAAGGACATGGAGAAATCTGCTCCTCTGTTTGTAGAGAACTGTGCTGTTACATGAATGTAAATATCCCCCTTCAGAATTGCTTTCAGGAAGACCTTCTGATAGTAAAAGTTGATTGCTTCACTATTTCCAAAAAGATAAAATGTTACAAAAATATTCATTTTAGAATATTTGGGTTTGGGTAATGCAGCTCTGCTGTTAATGTTAGGTTTTTGTTCTATCCAAGAAAAAGTTAAAAAAAAAAAAGAAGAGATAAAAGGACTGTAGTATAAAAGATCAGCTAACATACTTAAAATTTAAGCATCTAAATTTTCAGATTGTACATACAAATTTTGTCTTCTTGAAATGGTGGTCTATGTGTTCTTGAAATACTTACACAGTTTTGGAATGGTGGTATTCCTAAGTGTGTTCCAGCCTTCTCTCCTAATCTCCCACTTTTGTGTTTGATTGATAGTTAGCAAAAGCATTCCAGTCTTCTGAACGAGATTATGGTAAAAGAAAACATCGTTATTGAATGATGTTCCTGACAATTGACAGCAATTTTGTCCAGGACCCACCCCAACTATGAAATATTTTAAAAGGAATGCAGTTCTCTCTTGCTTTTCCTAGCAGACACTGCTTCATTAACAAAAGGGGAAAATGGTAGGCTTTATCTTTTTGTTTAGCCTAAAAGACTGAAATATTAATCTTGGAAAACATAGCTACTGCTTAACTCCCTACTAAGTTTAGTATGAACCACCAATGTTTATTCTTTAAGCAACTATTTAGCTGAGAAATTGCAGTACAAGTTTGTGTGGAGCAAATAGTTGAAAAACAGGCCTGATGGAAACATTGATAGATTTTCCTTACTGCAGTATGCTCATTTAGAGCTGACATAAAGACTGTTTTTAATATGCAAACCATATTTTTATATATCTGTGTGTTCATATATAGAGATAGAAATACCCATGGCTGAGTATCTGAGGGGATTTTTTATGCTTATTGAGAAAACAAAAATACAGCCTGACACACTGGGAAGCCTTAGCTCAGCTCAAGTCCAAAGTCTTTCAGCAGGCTAGTATTTAACTTTAGGCTATCCATGGTTATGAAGTATTAATCCAATATTAGGAGGCACCATTTATTCCAAGACTAATGATAGACATAACCACAGACTACAGCCTTAGCTGATAGCATGAGCTCACACTGTTCACCTAGAAATAATTTATGTCAAGAAAAAAGTATTCTACTCCTAAAAAGTAGCTCTTTTTTTGTTTCTTACCTCTACCAATGAAGCTTTACACAGGTACTATCTTTATTTCTGCAACTGAGTCTATGTGGTCAGTGAGTACCGAGTGGTTAGTGAGTACTGAGTTTGCTAATACATATACGAATAAGTGATTAAACCAAATTAAAATTGGGCTGGAATAAAGGCAGAAGGACAGGTTTTCAGTCTGGCATGTGTCAAGAACTTGACTTTACTATGTGAGGTAGTGTGGCACTGTAAGGCCTCTCTCTGAGATGTGTCTCCTCCACTGCTCATGATACAGCTCAGCAGCAACACCTGACAGCTTCAAAGAAAACTGAGATCAAGCATCTTCAGACAAGGCACTGTATTAGAGTAGGGTATTCTCAGAAAAGGCCCTCTTTGTCATGCTACCTATGAGGTGTTTTGCACATTTGAGTCTGTAGAGCACATAGTAACTTTATACTGCAACTACTGAGCTAATAAACCATATTTATTCATAAGTTGAGTAGCTCAATCCAGGCAGCTAGATGTAAATGGATATAACAGAAAACACTAGTGACATATTTTGCATTTCTTTTGGGCCTATTGGCTTGCCTTTTTCCCTTCTAAAGAATTCTGCACAGCAGTTATTATTACATTGTGCAATTCTTTTACTTATATACATGTATACGTATATACAGACATACCTTTTACCTCTTGTTACCTAGAAATGAATGGCAGAGTTTAATTCCCTGGAATTCCAACTTTACGAAAGAACATTTTAAAAATCACTTGCTACGTTAAGCAGTGGCAAAATCTTTAGGTGGGTCAAAAATTTTACTCCTTTAATTCTCTGACTCAAGGATTCTTTTTGAAAGACATGTCTTCTGAACATACATCAACATTACTATTTCTCAGACCCACCCATGCAGGTAGTATAAGAACATCTCATTAATCTTTTCTGTCCTTCAGTAGTTCTGCAGTACAGGACAAAAGAGCATAATCTGGTGCTGTGCAACTCGCAGTTTCACAAAACTGGTATGGTGCTTAGCTTATGAGAAAATGTTTCCCACTGTGTCATATGTGGCCCTAGAGATTAGAAAGGTTAGGTTCAAGTCTCAGTGCATATTCTTTTTATATTGAAAATTATATTTCATATAAATGTGTAAACTGAAAAGTATATATGAAGAAAAGAAAGATACAGACTGCAAACAAGACCAGATGCAGTAGTATCTAAGCAGTAACAGGGAAAGTCCTGAGTGAATGAGCCCAGCTCCAAATTTTTAAAAATATTTTAGTAATCCTACTAAAAAATTTGTGATGAAACTGAGATTGCATATCAAAAGGCAGCAGACTGTTTTATAGCCTTCATTTACTAATGTGTATTCCAAACAACACAGTTAAAAGACCATTCATTATTTATGTCTGGAGGTTTGCGACTGTGAATCCATTTCTTCAGCTTGCATGCAACAGCAATAGCAACCTGCCACCTATTGCATGTTTTCAGTCCTTTGATGTTCAAGTTATTTTCATGCAGCATGGTGTGGGTTATCTGTGTTTTAGAAACAAGAAAGACAAAACTCAAAATGTTTAAGCAAATTTTCCATACCCTTAAGACAAAGATGTCCCCAAACATGGAACAGAACAGTCAGTCTTGTGCCTCATTCCCTAAGCCACGCTTTTTGCAAGTAATTTTAATTTTCAATTTTGTGCAATGTACCACTGGTTTAATTCAATTAGTTACTAATTTGGAGATGAGTAACTAAGATGTAAGCATCCTGAAAGTGGGTTGAATCCTTCACACTTTTTATTACTGGTGTTATTTCTGCATCTTTTCTTCTTTAGGCAGTTTAACTATATAGCTAAAACCTCAGTCCACTGACAATACATGCAGATAAAAAATGCTGTTCCTTTTCCTGCTGCTTTTATTATTAGAGTATGAAGCAGTGCTAAATCTTTTAGCATTTTCATTAATTTATTTTCTTCCTTATTTTCATTGTACAGTCAACAGTTGCCTTAACCATAAAGGCAACCCAAAAAGACCTCAATTTGAGAGCCTTTTTCCTGCCACTCTAAAAAATAAATGGATTCTAAAAGCAATTCTAAAAGAAACAAATTTTTGTTGTTGTTTTGTTTAAGTTACAGAATTATATATATAAATTCTGAACCATCTTCTGTATGCAGAAGTGGTCTAGTACGCTCTTATCTTTACTTAAAACTTACACAAAACTGCCATCGATGCCAATGGTAGCACAAGAGGTATTAGGTATGAATTACAAGTTGTTGCTAGCTGCCAAATTTGGTCTAATGGAGTCTATAAATTCTTCTTTAAACAAAGTTTTGCCTTTCTCATACTATTGAGAGTGTTTTGGATTGACTCTTTTTTATCTTCACCAAAGTAGTTTTATAAATTTCAGGTAAAACTAACATTTCCTGGAGGACTGTGAGCCCTACTTTATACTAATAAATTCCATTTTTAAATTAGAAGGCTATGCTTCCAAGGTTTTTTTCTCAGGACAGGCTCTGCTTTGGACTCTAGGAGTATGGCTGCTTAATATATATTTTGAAATCATTGAAGTTAATTATTTCTAAGAAGCTGAGGACAGAGACTGAAAAAGACAGCATATGCACAATGGTTGTTAGCATTTAGTTAATGAGATGGAGACTTGCAACTCCATGAGAACCTTTTTTTCTGAATCTGCATTTAAAACCACTGCCTTAATTATTTAAGTACTTGAAACTAGACTGTATTTATATTCTAAAGTAATATTTATTATCTAAATATTCTACAGTGTATTTCTACTTTTATATCTAGTAACCACAAGAAGAAAGCAGTATCTTGACTATTACGCTGTTGTGAACAAACTATCCTGAGATATTTCCTTTGTGGCACAGCAGAAATAGTTTTTGAATATTCTATTCCACTAAGGTATTATGAAATTACTTAGCCAAAAGACTTGTTTTCCTTCATTTCCTTCATTGATATAGGAAAAATGTTCATATATATAAAGAATAAATTATCAGACAAACTTAAAAAATATCAACTTGAAAATGGCCAGCTATTTCATACTATCCCAGCACCTCTTTTATATCTGATTTTTTTCCATTACCTATTCTGTCTGTTAAAGGAATAAAAAATTTTCATGTCATCATGCCTGATTTATGTGTACTTCTATAGACGTGTGACCTGCTCAGTGACAGACCCAACTACCAGAGGCCCCATGACTGTATGACCCTTTGAGCTAAATTTATCACAGATGCTTTTTCCACTCTTTGAAGTTAACTTTTTTGATTCCATGCAACTCTGCAAAAGGCCCTGTTCTAGTCACTAGGTGATATTTGAGAGATAGGTGCCAGAAAATGTGAAGAACAAAATGCTTAGCAAGAAAGCTTATTAACATTCCTTCTGCTATTGTGGAACAATTTATATGCAGATCACTGGGAAAAGCCTCCAGGGAAGTTGGGATCTTTCCTGGTGATATACAGTGTAGTTGGTAATGCATTTTATTATACTGTTATAAAATAATATGCAAGGGGTTTAGAGAGCCTTACACACTTTAAATACATTGTTATTTGATGATTTCTTTGATATTCTGATGCATAGCTTGTTTGTCATGTTTTCCTTCTATTTTTGAAGTCTATTTAAATTTTATAAATACAGTTTTTAGGTCTGACTTTCACTATTAATCTAGCTGCACTACCATCAAGAATAATACACTGCAACACTTGTAGAGGCTGTACAAAGGAATGGCTACTATGTATGTAACCACTTGTTCAGCAATAAATTTGCTCTTTCAGTTCAAAACAAATTCTAACATAGTTTAGAGCAAATTCTAAATGTATAAATTAAACATCATATTCCTTGTCTAGATTTCTTCATTTTTTTCCTCTTTTAATGCTGAACTTGCCAAATGTGCTAACATAGAAATAAGCTCCCAAAATTTTATGACAAGTTTTTTGGCTAGAAATTATAAATGCAAGGGGTTTTGTAATGCATAAACTATTAACGTATTTATTGCCACAGGAAAAGATCTCTTTCTGCAGTTCAGTAGAGAAGTTCTCTAATTTAGGTATTTTGTCCTTCAGTGATTTATAACAATTGCTGTCTGTATGTGTGCTTGACTTTAACAGTCAACAAGGAATTTTGTTTTTTACTTCACATCCCCAGAGTGTTCTGAATGTCTTTCAGAAGGAATACTTTCTGTTTTGGGAAGTTAGACAATAGTACTTATGCACAGTATCTAGGCAAGTGTTAGAAGGAAAAGAAAGGGACTAATTACATTTCTGGTAAGGCTTTTATTTAATGTGGAAGGAGAAAATCTTTAATCCTTTCTTTACTCTACAGAGACTAATTTATCTAGCATGTCTGTAAGTGGAATTTCCCTGCAAACTCACAAATGTTACTGTAATTTACATTCATCTTTTCCTTTCATTTATTATCCATCAGTATTGTTTATTTTTTTTTCAATGTTATTGACCTTTAAACCTGTTGTTATCAAACTGCAAGAAAGAGATAGAGGCTCTTTTCAGCTGCCTTCATTCCCATGTGACCTGCAGGGAGAATAGATTCAAAATAGACTAGTTCCTCCCAGGGCAATACAAGACAGAAGAGAAAAGCACTGTCATTTCCGAAGAGCACAGTGCTAGAGTAAACTCAGCATGAAAAAGGAAGGAGTTGCAGCATGTTAGAATTCATCCTTCACAGCCTGGATTTTTACAGGAGACAAGTTTGAAGGGCTTTAAAAAGCAGAGGATTTTAAAACCTACTTTGAAATGGAGTACTTTGAGAATGAGCTTTTTAAGGACAACTGATGTTTGACTGCTAAAAATACTGAAGGAATTTTTCAAAATGAGCATTGTTATGAAGCCAAGATCCCGATCAACCAGCTCCTTAAGGACTACCGACGCAATGTGGTAATGTGTTTGCCTTGTTTCTTTCACGCTCTCCTTCCTATTATGACACATGGATACATCCCAAGAAAGTCACAGGCTTTAATTTTGACTTGATAGATTTTGCATGGTTATTGAAGGTGTTCAGCTGCTGAGTTTCACAGTTATTAGTAAGGAATAAAATTAGGTAGCTTTTTATTGTAAAATACTGTGTATAGAATTTTTAAAAAGAGAACCCATTATATACATTGCATATCTTTTTTCCCCCATGCAGTAGTTAGTAAGGTTCAGTCCTTGCACTTCAAAGTACCTTCTAAAAATCTTCAGTAGACTTATTTCAGGAAGAGAAATTATGATAGAAAGTTTGAATTTCTGGAGGCTGGAGAGTAAAATGAAGCTGTTGTTTGTGTGAGCTATTTTGGGATACTTACATGTAGTTTTGCTGCATAAATAGACTGGTAGAGATGTGTCTTGGGAAGAAGCAGACTTCGGAGCAGCATGTGTGAGACTATGCTATATTATGCTTCATGTGTTTCCCATCCTCTCTGTGGCTCAGAGGAGTAGAAGCAGCCCATAATAGTGATCAGTCTGTATGATTTTTTGCAGATTTTTGTGAGTTAACAATAAGCAAAATTCTGTCTTGTGAATAATTATTTTTTCTTATGAGGACCTTTTGCTTTTTAAATCTTAGTAGTTACTGACAGGACAGGTTTCTATTAAGTATGCAAAATAAATTCCCTTTACCCTTTTAATGTCTCCCACATTCTTTTCCTCTTCTGTATTTTTAATAAAGCCATCATCATTTTAATAAACACATAGTAGACTCATTGTTCAGAGCTATATAATACTCGTATAAAATGATGCAGTTTATCACTTTTGCTTAGAAATAAATGGCATATGTGTTGCTGTGGGATAAGTAAATAAGCATACTACTCAAGCTAAAGAAGAGTCCCAGTTGTCTCAGAAACTGCTAAGGCAGATTTTTGTTGAAAGAAGAGCAGTAAGTAGTGTCTCTGTATTAATATGAAATACACTGTTGGTGAACTATTGCTAAAGTGTTATACTCTGCAGAGTGTCTCCAAGGAAGTGAGCTAAAACACATACCTTAGCTATTACGTACAACTGTGCAAATAAATCAGTACCTTTGATTAATTCTTCTGCCTTCCAATTTTTATTTTTTTTTTTTACTGCTTCCATTCATTCTTGCAGGAAAAAAGAAAAAAAACACAAAGAAAAAAATCGTTCTAATTGATGGTTACAGGCTGATTTGACCACCAAGTATTGTATCTGAAGTATCTGCCTGCCTCCCTTTGTAGTTGTTGCCTTCAGTTATAATGCTAATTTGGTAGCTGAGAATACCTGTTCTGCTAGTTTTAAACTGAGAGTACTCTGCTGCCCTGCTGTTCAGGAGCACTCTCTGAGCTCAGAGGTGGATCTTGGATAGATCCTTGGCGGCTGACTGGACAAGGTACATGCTGTTCTCTGGCGGTGTGGAGCAAAGCCAGGCAAGCCCTGCCCCAACCAGAGGGAAAATAGAGTGCAGAGGAAGGAGGGAATGGGAGGGAGCCGCTGGCTGCCCAAACCAAGCTCTACTCCTGGCCGCCTCTGGGGAGGTGGCAGCTTAGGTCAGCCCATCCCACCCACAACACTCAACAAAGCAACCTTCCAGGTGGGCCTCAGCAGAACCAGTTTCCAAATCACCTACCTGCATGACTTGTTGTGGTTAATCACTAGAGTCTATGAGTTTGTAGCCAGGGATCAGTACAACTTCTTGTTTTCTGGGACAGAATAGCAACGCTATAGTCTCACTATAGTATTACTACTTAGGAACAAGTAACATAATTAAATCAGGAGCACTGAGAGATGTTCAGGCCAGGAGACAGGGAGAGCTATACCACATAATTCTCCTTTCTATTGTTAACATAGTGATCCTGCTGTTTGTTAGAGGTGCAGGGGTGCAGAAAGGAGAAAATGAGAGAATGTGAGAACAAACAAGGTTTTACGTGTCTTAAGAGCACAGGGAATCAAGAGGCAGTATGGTTTTAAAGTACCGATGCCCCTCTTCCAAGGGTTTGAGAAAAAATGATCCCAGGATTTCTTTCCACTACAGTTTCTCATGTGAACAAAGTTCCCATAAAGAGCAGAAACCAGTCTCCCAGTCTTACAGTGAGAGAATAGAAATATGTAAAGACAAGACAGAGAAATCTCTGCTCCGGGTGCCCTGAAATGATGCTCTTTCTCTATCCAAGAGGTACAGTAAGTCCAGGGTATGTAGTAAAAGCATGATATTATTTTCAGTATCAAAGTGTCCAAAGGGTATCTCCAATGGTGCTGTGCAGTGCTGGGCACCCCAGCCAGCTTGGAGCAGATGCAGGTGAGCCAGGCTGTGCTGATGCACTCACTTGTTAAGTTGGCTGAGTTAGGGGTGGCTCTGTTTAGCTTGACAGCAGGGTCTGTAGGCAAACCTTCTCCTTCTGATGCACCTTGGAAAATAGATCCTAATTTATGTATCCTATAGTAACTAAAGTAAAAACAGTTGGTTGGTATTTATGCAAAACAAGAAACTGACTTATTTAACGGTTGTTACCTTCTACATTAATGCTGCTCAATTCTGCCACATTCCTACTCATTCTTCACATCAGGATGTGATTGTGAAGTGTGGTTTTAAATTAGAACATTTCTGGAAAATAGTCTAAAAGGGATAAATGATGGAGTAGACTTTTCAACTATGACATTTGAGATGTCTTTTTATTCCAGAGAGGAAATAACAAGGAAGTAAGGAAACTCATGGTAAGGCAAAACATTCGCTGAGACAAAAGCACGTGCATTTGAATATGATTCCACTTTCTTAACAATTTGTCATTGAACAGTAGAGCAGCATTCTTCCTCAGAAAATGTCTGTGGGGGTTTTTTTTTATTATTTCGATCTTGATAAAGAAAAATTTGTTCTTAAAAAAATACTGTTCTGGATGAACTGAATTAAAATTTTACAAGTTTAAATGAAGAACTGATGGCAAGTCAAGCAAGTAGCCAGGGTTGTTGGTTATTGGACAACAGCTTACTGGCTAGAAATGGGGCAGCTAATCAGATTTTAGAACTTCTTTTGTTTTTCATTATACATATAACTAGCCAAAAGAACTTAGAAGTCCCAGGAATATTGTCAGGTTTTTGCCACAATCCTTTCCTCATGGTGTGTCTAGAGTTACATGTTTACTTTGAGGGTTGGTATTATTAGATTTTATTTATTTTTTGTAATGTATGCCAGCTAGAGGTTTCCTGGGTTTTGGCACTTACGGTTGATTGATTTGCAAAGGGCACATCCCAGCCTCTCCAGTGACCCTGAGGGAAGAGGTCTTTGATGACTCAGTCTGTGGTGTTATGTAGAATAATGCATCTGTTCTTATTTAACTCTAGAAGTAGATGATATCTCTTGTCTGCAATATCATGATGTTTGATATATTGGAAATTACTGAAGGATGTTGTCAAGTAGGAATTTCTCAGTCTATAACATACTTATAAATGAGTGGAATAAAACTGTTCTACTGTATGAAATTTTTATGACCATACCCTTAATATGTGGATCACAAGAAGGATGCTAAATAATAGTCTTATTAAATGGAGACAATACAATACTTTTGTTTGACATCAGTGGATAGTTTTGTTCCTGGGGCAGAAGCTCTAGGACAGAAGAACAGGTTGACATCACCTATGCTGACCAGAGGTAGCTGCACTGGCTTCCTGACTTAAAGGTAACATAAAATGGAACTCTGCCATGAGCATGACCCAGTCTTTTAGTATCCATGTGTAACAGTAGGAAGCTGTGGCCACATCACACTGCTTAGGGACTGGCCATCCCCAAACCATTCAGCTCCTCAGAGCTTGGTGCTACCAAGCCTATTGCCCATATAAAGATGAGGAATATATACAATAAATGATACTGAATGAGGGGTATACCTCTAGGTTATTGTTATTAGATCTATATTTGAAGTTAACTGCTGACTTTCAGACTGGCAATTTGAATGTTGGGGAGATCAACAGCAAAACCAGGGTATTCCTTGAAGGAGTCTTTGTCTACAGGGCAGAGAATGTAAATGTTTGTAAATGCAACTCTGAACAGTATTAACACAGTTCATATCACTTGGATGTCAAAGAGTTATGGGGTTTTATTCCTTTATTGAGTGAATCTTTTTTCCTCTCCAGTATTTTGATTTTTTGTGTGACACATGTGCTTGTTGTCATTCTTGGCAATAATAGTTATCCACTGTTGCCATATCTCATGAAACTACTCTTAAACAATAAAAGTTTGGTACCTTATATAATATCCATTTGCACTTTTAGCAGTTGAAGGTCCACTGGGAAAGTTCAATGCAAGCTGCACAGCATCCAAATTCATGGGTGGGGATTGAAGTACCAAATATCATATGCAGAACTGTTGGATTTCTGAGTGCAGAGGAAAGCTGACAAGCTATAGATGACCTTTCCTGCATGAAGTCTGACTTTGATGGAACTCAGAAGTGACTTCATTAAGAAAAATAGGCTTTCATAAACAGTATAAGCCTCAAATCATGACAACTATAGAAATTCAAGGTGGTATATATGCTTTCACTTATTGTGTCAGCACTAATGAGGAAGGCTGCATAGTATGATATGTTAAACAGTGTTATTTTTACAAACTGAAAGGGGAACAAATGTTGTTTTGTCAGTGAATTAAGGGTGGAGTTTGAGGTGATCAGCTAGTCTATTTTCTAAAAATATAAGACACATCCTACTGGGCCTGACCAATGGCCTTCCTAACCTAGTATTCCGTTGTTGCATGCAGCAACAGGGATACATGAGTGCCTGTCCAATTTCTGCAATCCATTCCCACCATATTGCCAAGCATCTACTAGTATTGTATCAGGAATGTTATAGGGTTCACCTTTGCCTGTTCTCTTTTTTGTATCACCTACGCACCTTCTTTCCCATGGATTTGCCTCCTATCTTTTCAGAATTTGATGGTAAAGTATCTTTCCCTACAGCCTTCTGATAACCTTCCTGCCTGCGTAAGAAAGCACTTTCTCTACTGTGCTCTGGAATTAGTTCTGTCATTGTGGCAATTGGTTAAAGAGTCTGCATTCACTTATAAACAGCTTCAGGACTTTTTTAAGCTCAGTCGTATCCTACTCAGCTTTTTCCTGTAAAAATCGAAGAGCTGCAGTCATCTTATATTTTCCTGAAAAGGCTACTGCCCCATCCATTGACCATTTTAGTTCCCATTAATTGCATTTCCTCAAACACCACTGTGTCCTTGAAATACAGAGACCAGATGGGAGATGTTACCCAAGACATGAACACAACAAAGTTCTTACACAGTGGTAAAATTACACTTGCTTTTTTGTTTTTATCAACACCTTTATTGATGATGCCCAGTAGGCTGTTAGCTTTTTTAAACCATTTCAAGTTGAGTCAGTGACTTTAAGTAATTTTTACTGGTTTTTTCTTGCCAATACAACCTTTGGCATGTTCACATATCTGGGGTTTTTTTACAGCTGAAGTATTAGACTTGCCAATATAAAATCCAATTATTTTTACATTAATGTGATGAGAACTGCTGTCTTGAGATAAAAAAAAAATGTTCTTTTTTAAAAAAAAACAACTCAGAAACAAAACCAAAGCAAAACAAAAAAAGATTAAAACTCATGCCAAACAGAGCAAATGACAAAGTTTGATTCCAGCAACAAAAAAAATCAAACCAAATCAAACAAAAACAAAGAAACAAACAAAAATAAGGGCAAAAATGGCACTTCTCCAGAGACTTTTTCAAGTCACATCCAGATAAATATATGTAATATCCTTTTCCCACCAAATGCAAAATATACAATGTAGTTTTCTGCAACTTACTTTAGTGTGCTAAGAATCCACTTTCCATTTTCCTGAAAATATAATCCTGTCTTTACAGCACAGTTATTCTCATACCTTCTTCCTGAGTACACCTCTAGATTATCAATTTCTGGAAAAAGCTCCATTCAAATGTAACTGGACCACGAAAAGAGTGGTGATGAGGCTCTTCAGTGTCTGTCCTTAGAGCAGTGTGAGTGGGAGGGCAGCAAGTTTCATGTTTACTCAATAGTTCAACCCAAATTAATACAGCCCATTTACAGCTGGTTCAACTGACAATAGAAGGTAACCTAAACCTAGATCAATATTGAGATGCCTTGATGGAAGTCCTTTGCCTTTTATTGCCTTCCATTACACTAGTCTGAACCAGCTGGTTGCATTTTGTTCCACAATGAGGGCTTACTTTTCTTCCTACCGTCTCTTCTGAGAAACAGTTACAGTGCAAGGAATAATAGATAGGATTCAGCTCACCTAAAGACAGATGTTTGTCATACCTGAACTAGTAACCTCATGCTCTTGGTGGAGAGAAATATTTGCTTTCAGGATATGACTTACATCACATACTTTACATGTCTGCTTCAGGAAGAGGTGTGCTCTTGATGTCACTGGTTTCATCAGTCTAAGCTCCGCTCAAGATAAATAATATATATAAATGAAGTCTAACTTGTATGTGGGCATCTACAGTCTACACATTTAGCCACATAATTCTTTCTAATGAAACTAACTTAGATTATGCTAAATACATGCTATAATATTTAATAATATTAGCATTTTTTATTATATTTAGAGAGTATTCATATAAAACAGGGGAAGTTCAGTACAGAATAAGTATTAGAACACAGCAGCAAGAATAAACCAACTACTTAGGCTAAATGCAATAATGAAAGAACACTTCAAAATGTGGTCAATTTACATCCATGAAGTCACTAAGCAGTGACATCATGATTCTAATGGCAGTACAAATGGCTCAACCCCATTAGTGTGATTCCCATCAGATTTCAGGTATGGTTATTTTTAAATCAGATTTATATGCAAAAGGGCATGTATCTTAAGTTGCATTAAAAAACTCACAAGTAGATTTCTTCATTCCCTTATTTGTTAGTATTGGTATACTGTGAAGATACTGTGCATGCGTGACTTAATCGGGTGCATAGTACGATATAACCTTTTAAATACTTTTTCTTCCATCAAAAATTATGAAACTCTTTCAAACCTATAATATATTAAAAGACAGAACAGCACAGAGTTTTAGGAGCTAATGAGCAGAAACAGTTTTGTTCATCTGACTTCATTTTTTAGGATTTGAGAAGCACAGAAAGGAACCCATGACCCATGACTTAAATGTGCTTCTTCTCCATTTCATTTGCTAGTTTTATAACAGCACCTCCTGGCGCTGTTATAAATACACTGAATTACTAATACACTAAAAACCTCATACACTAAGTAAAAAATTGTTTTCTCTATAGATACTTAAGAAATACTTTTCTTCTTCTATGAAAGCATTAAAAAAAGGAAAATTCCTACAGAGACATGAAGAACTGTCTTTTTTCTTTGTCAGAGATCTCAAAATAAATTCAGCTGAGATCAATTAAAAATATAATTTTACTAGTTACACTATCTTTTAATTTAATAATTTAAAATCATTATTCAAAAATTCACATCAGAACAGAAAGGAAGGGGTTTATTTTCATGAAAAAAAACCCTTTCAGTGTTTCTGAAATTAAATTTCTTTTAATAATCAAAATTTACTTTTGTGGTTTTTTAAAGTTTTACTTTTGGGAAAATTATATTGGTTAGTTATCTAAATTTTGAAGAAATACTGTATTCAATTATATAAGATCCTACCAACAAATCTATATATCATCTATATCTATATCTACATCTATATCTATTTATATTTATTTCTATCTATCTTATATATCTATATAGCATATACCCACAACATGTTTCAAGGAAGGACAGAGATGCTACATTCTTACAGTGTAAGGCAACCTATGTCAAAGGCTTGCATGTTGATACTTGCTGTACTGCCCTGGGAGTCAATGTGATGAAGCTGTATCAAGGCCAGTTAACCCTCTGACACATGACAGGCTGCTTTTTGAACCCCAGTGACTAATTCCACATGGTGTCATACTACATCTCATAGTTTCTGCCAGCATCCACCCACACACATCAGAGCAGATTACAGCAAGAACTTTTAGGAAATTCTTTCCAAGAGGTTTATATTGAGAAATAAAAAGCCAGTCCCTATCATCCTTAGTTGCTGCTGCCCTAAAGCATCTCCTACATGAGATCAACTATATAAGATCATCTTCGTTCTCAGAGTTTTATATTAATCATCTTTTTTTGTCTCAGACATTTCCATATTTTGTGATTTAAATCTTGCGAGTAGAGCTCTTAACTGATATGTGATCTTTCCTTGATGCAGCCAACATTTTTCCCTTGACCTAACCTCAATATATTTGCCTTATTATTGGGTTCCAACTCTGTATCTAGTTTACTTTTACTTCCCACCATTTGCACATTTTCTGTCCTTTTTTGCATTTAAATCTTCCCTTACAACAGAGTTTCAAATAGCCTTCCTCTTTTGAATGTCATTATAATTTGCCTTTGTGAGACTGCAACAAAACAGTTATTTTCATAATGTTAACTTTATTTCACAAAAAATATTCCTTTGGTTTCAGTTTTTGCATGCAAAACTTCCAGATACAAAATAGATATCTTTACACCTGAAACAGAGTAATTGCACTACTGTGCTATTGCTGCTTTCATCCTTCCTTATTTAACATCTATACTATTTGACACCCTTATTGGAGTATCAAAAATACTGCAAATACAGATGTTCTAATGAGCTTAATCCTCTTAGTGAATCTATACTTTAGATTTGTGATGCCTGTAAACTTGGTCAAAAGTCCTTTTGAGGAAATGTATATATCTACTTAAAACATTTCATGTATATTATACACTGTAACTTGCAGGTTCTTCATTTGTATCTGTGTCTTTTCCAGGTGTTTACAGTGAACTAAAATTTTGACTTAGGTCTCATGAATAATTTAGTGTGAGAAGCCACTGTGTGATAAAGCCCGTACTCTTTATGTTCTGTATGACCATAATCAGTTCATCATATTTCCATAAGCGAATCTGTTTGTCCTAACAGTCTGTAGTCTTGCTGCTATCATTCCTTGTCATCCCAAAGTGTGTCTACTAAACTGTATGCATAAATAATATTTTCTTTTTCCCATCCTCACTTTTGTTCCCATCACGTATTTTTTCATTCATAAAAATATATCTGCTGCTTTTATTTTCCCTTTGGGTACAGCTTGAGTAACTCTTATGTAAATCCAAGTCTAATAGCCATGTGACATTCTCAGTCCTCACATTTGAAAATTAAAGATTGGATGATTACAGAAAAGATTGTTAACTTCAAAAATTTAAAGGTAACAAAAATATGCATTACTTGTTTTTAAGATCTCACCATTTTAAAACAATCCCACTATCCGGGAGTGACATCCTAACACAGGCAGGTGGGCCAGCTTTCCTCTGAGCTCTTCCCACAGAGTCTGCTAGGGAGTCTGGCCTCTGGGTTCAGACATCTGTGCAAATCTGTGCTGTTAATCTTCCCTGTGTGAGCTATAAACAAAGGTTTTTTTCATGTTTTGCCAAGTTATGTTGGCAACTTTAAAAGGAAAAAACCCCAAAACATCCTTTTGTTTTATATATTTACTTCTTGATTCATGTGTATATTTACTTTGTATGTTTTGCATAAAGATAATATGATAATGCTTTTATCTGCTGGTGTTGAGATGTACATAGGAAGGAGGAAATACAGAGGAAGGACATTCAATAGGGTGAAATACTGTTTCACAAATATTGAACAGATTTCATCCAATTCCTGTGTACAGTTTTTCATCATTTTTAGTCTGTTAAGTCTCAAACTACATAAAAAATTGTCATCAGGTATAGCTCCACTTTGTGGAGAGAAATATGATGAAGACTAACATTTAAAAGTTAGCAGGCCTGCATTTGCAGTAGGAATGTAAGACTACTATTTAAGCTAGCTCTGACAGGCTCCATAACAGTAAAATGGAACATGTTCATTTATGACAAATGAAAAGGTCAGGTTGCAATAGAACAACACTAACATCAGTACCTTGCTGGTAGATGTTCTGGTTACACTCATCAGCAGATGTTTTTCAGTAGTAGAGGCCATATTAGTCTCTTGTTGCTCTCTCTGCATACTTTTTTGGCTACCAAAACACAGAGTTACCTGGAAAAGGTCAGCAATGGAAAGGGGGAAAAAATGACCATACGTTCTTTTAGACTGGAAATGCAAATAGGGTCCTGAAGGGATCCCTTGCTGATGCTGGTGAACGAAGTCCCTTTTAAACACCCACTTCCATTTTGAACAAAAGTTTTCTTCAAAGCATGTTCGGTGATGTGAAAGCAATTTAAAACTACAAAGCACTGTGCCATTTGAGCATGCTTCTGTATAGCATAAATTGAAAGTAGCTTGTAGTAGACAGCTAGGCTGAAAGGTGCATTTAGGGAGATGCTGTTAATGCTTCCAAGGGAGTTTTAGGTTTTCTTCATGTCTCCTTCAATTTTGCGTCACTTTAGTTCTAAAATAGTACTGAATTCTGAAATTGAAATGTCCCATAATTCTATAATAATTTGATTTCCTACTAGTCTTTTTATCTCTTGCCAGTCATTCAACCACCTGGACATAGAACAATTCATGCTATCCAGGTTGCAGATTCAAACAGACTCTGCTCAAGACATTCCTGGCATCTTGTTTACTTCTGTTCATTTAAATGGAAAAAATCTACACTATAAATTAAGTAAATTCTTATTTACAGCAGCAGCCAATTTGCTTTTATAGCTTTTCATTCCTCTTGTTCTTTTCTTCTCTAAATTTCTTAAAGTTTATTTAATACCCACTGTTTCACAAATTAATTTTTCAGAGATTCTGAAAAAGTCAAACCAGATTTGATTGTGCTCTTTCTAAGAACAGGGCTAAAAAGAGAAATTGGGTGTGTATCAGGAACTATTGTGATTTGTCTCTCTCCAGACTGGATAACAATTATATTTCCCTGACTTGTCTATATTCATTCTGCAGTATAACTCTCTGCATGAATAAGATAAAGACATAGTAGATGTGTGCCTTTTCTTTGACAAGGGGAAAAACATTTGTTTCAAGTCACTATGTCTGCTCCTTGGATTTTCTATCTTGGATAGTGAACATTTTGGCTATTTTGTTCACAAAACAGTAGTCAGTACTGTACTCAGTACTGTAGAACCATCTTTATATCACCTTTCATAATTTTCAGTTCTCTTCTTTAGCAAACAGACTTCTAAAATTTGAAATTTATGTTTCCCTCCTCAGTTTATGATCACTGCTAGTATCCCCAAACCCCCAAACTTTCAGAGTTGCTGCTCATTGTTCAGTTCCCATTTTGACAGGTACTCTACTAACTTGGAAAGATAGTCAGTGTCCAAACAGGTGATGAGATTTTTACCTTCATTCACTCTTAAGTTGCTGGCAGTTCAAAACATATTTATTAGAGCTTCACAAAAGAAAGTAGCCTCTGATTTAGAAACCAAGGACAGTAAAACCATTTACCAGGCTGTTACAGCCATTACCTGTTATCACAGGAAGTCCTGGTGATAATAATACTTCATTTTTACCCACACATAGAGGATATCTCTATTACAAGCATCAATTCCCTCTCCAGACACAGAGGGGGAAAAAAACTGCAACATTCAAGGGGAAATATGCATAGCATAAAGGATCCTTTAAAAGTTAAAATATTTGTGGAAGGCATGACAAGAGAATACCTGGATCAAAGCCAATTGGACACATGGTTCAAAGCTTGCCAACGATCAGTGATAGGCACTACTATTGAATAATTAATTACTGTTAAAAAGTTCAACCTATTCTCTGTCAGTTCTCAAGAAAACTGTTCAGATGCCCTTCATTTAACGAGCTGGAAAATGATGCTGGCTGGCTCAGTGATATTGAAGCTGTGCCCTTTCCAGCCCAGTCTGCAGAAGTTTATTTTTTGATTTATCCCCTTGGGAGCACTGGCCAGGCTAATCTCTGTTTTGGTCTTTGTTTTAACGTCCCTCTTGACATAATTCAAGACATGTTAGTCACCTCAGCATCATCTGCTCTGAATTCCATGCTGTTAAGAAAAGATCCATGCTTGCCTAAGTTTCAGTATGACCAAAATTACTGCTTAGGTTTGATGCCATGTTGAGTTCATGACATTTGAGGAAACATATAAAGTCACTCAGTTGATACTGGCACAGGCGATGTTTTTCTGCTTGGTAACACTATGATTAGTGACTTAATTGCTAACATATGCTTCTCATGCTTTAAGGGTCAGAGACATCAGCTGGAAAAAAGTTAGGAGCCATTCTTTGAACCCCTAGTGATAGCATGAGGCTTCATAAAGTCCTACTATTTGTGGCAACTCAAATGCCACAATCACCAATTAAAAGGATTTTTTCCCCTACAATTATGATCCTCTTGGTGTAGCCCTTCCAAATGAATCTGGATTTCAGCCCTAGAGGTCTACATTCCCATAAGGCCACAGTATAATAGAATGGTTTGGGCAGAAGGGAGCCTTAAAGACCATCTATCTCCAACTCAGCCCTGATGAAATCCAGGGAAGGGGTGAACATGCCAGGGTTGGGGCCTTACTCGTATTTATCAGCAGTGACATAATTTGTCTTTGATTCACAGATAGTAATTACATTTGCATTTTGGGTAGGCAGGATGTTCACAGCTGCGAAGCAATGTATTTTTCTCCTTGGAATATCCATTCTTGAAAAAGGTTGGAAATGAATAACTAGGAAATGACATTTTGTAAAGTCATCACAGCTTTTTATCTTGTCCAAACTGCTTTTTCAGAAATACCTTCCCCTCCCCCACCCCATGTCAGTGAGATGAGCACATAAATTTACTACTGATATTATGCATTTGCAACTTTCTAACAGTCATTTATTTCAACAGCAAAAAAGTATTTATGCTACTAGTAATCACAAAATGAAGAAAAATTTAGTTTTCAATAGCTTTCCAGTTGCTTTCCAAAGTCCTTGGAAGACACTACTGAAATAAAATAATAATAAATTGTAGTATTGATCAAAAATTTAGTTTTGTTTAGTTGTTTAGTTGTTAGTTTAATTTAGTTTAGTTGTTTTATCTGAAGAAGACAATCTAAGGCCTAGCATCTCTTGGAATGTAGTTGTTCTATCTGAAGAAGACAATCTAAGGCCTAGCATCTCTTGGAATGTACTTTTGCTCATGATTCCATTCCTTTTCTCAAATCTTTCCTGAAAAGTACTGATAAATAGATTTTGGTTTGCTGGAGATAGATATTTGCTGAAAGGGGTGAGCTTGCAGGATAACTTTCTTCTCCCTTCTCCACACATTCCCAAGACCAATCCCCCTTTGCCTGTTGCTCCTCCTTTTTAAGTATTTTACCATAATAATCCTGGTGAATAACAATTTTGAGAGCAGCCTGAACTGAACCTCTTTGACATTGCTGTACTGTCTCTGTGGGGGCGGTCCCGTGGTGTAATGGAGAGCACTCTGGACTCCGAATCCCAAGGTCGTGAGTTCGAGTCTCAGTGGAACCGTCCCGGGCAGTTCAATGCCTCCCTGCCATCCGATCCCGTCAGATCTCGGATGCTGAGCAGGGTCAGCCCCGGTTAGTACCGGGTGCTGTGACAGTCCCGAGGACTTCACTGTCACTGTCCAAGCTCGCTCGGCCATGGCAAATGGACCTCGGGACTTAAACGGTGGGGCCAGTTCTGCGCACACTGAGCCTCACCTAAAAAATCCCCTGCACAGGCTGGAAGGGCACACCCACGTGGGAGAGAGTCCTTCCCAAATCTTCGTTAGCGAAGTTTGGCCATACATACAACTCAAATATTCTGTGATTCTATGATCAGTTTCAGTGATTCATTCTTGCTCATTGACTCCAAATCTTCATTGCAAAAATGAATCACTGTGTTTAGTTGTGTACCCGTAAGTTGCAGAAGATACTTCTGTTAAAATCTTTAGAGCTAGAAGTGAAAACAAAATTGTCCCAATATCCATAGTTAAGAAACACCAAAATTAAGAAAATGTAATAAAATTTACTATCACTATAGATTCTCTGTGATTTATTACCAAATTATGGTAATAAATGTCTGAAGATTAAGTTATAATTTCAACAATTAAAGGTACAAAGAGAAAGTAAAAACATCATGTTCCGCATGACAATTTGGTTCACTCATTTTTGCCTACTCACATTTGAAAATGCAACACTTTGTTCTATCTACATCTAGGAAGTGAATTTAAATTTGAAATTGTATCACCTTGCCCTGATATCTCAAAATATTTAACATGGTAAACAAGGTCAGCCATAGCTTTTGCTGCATAGCTAAGAAGCTTCTAAGAGTTATTTACAGGTGAAATCCAATTGAAGTCAATAACAAAACTTCTATTTACTTCATCCTCTTATTATATTAAAAGGATGATGTTATTGATTCAGTAGATAATGCTTTTACCTCTAAATCACAACTCATCCAATGTCATATTTGGGACTTTGAATTCAGTATTTTTTTATTCGGTGTGGAGCTGCATTAGCTTTGAAAATCTGCAGGAAATGGTACCATCCAATAACCTTTCAGAAACACGAACTCTGTCAAAATAAAATTCAAATCTAGCAAACTGAACACTTATATCCATCAAAATCCAAAGACATTTCTTATAGAAAAGTTTCTGTAAACCCTATAATTCTGTTTAATTCCAAGTACGTTAGTTATATTGTATAACTAAATAGTGCAGGGGTTTGGGGTTTGTTTGTTTGTTTGTTTTCCTCCATATGCACAATATTCTCTGCTCTCTATTCAAAATTACCATTTTTACATATTTTGATCTGTTCTTCTCTGTAAGCAAGAGTCCAGGGAAGGTTCTCATACAAATGAATAGCTGTTTAAAAGGCAGGGAAAAAAGAGCGGGGGGGGGGGGATACACACACACACACACACACACACAAATATATATATATATATATATATAATATTCAAATTTGCATTATAGGGTATTTATGAATGG